>JAKNSD010000024.1:1262480-1497480 GCA_023525715.1 Cichorium intybus
GTACACATGTGTTCATTGTGCGTTCAAATTGTAATGATAGTGAGTGCAGAGGAACAGTCGATCGAGATGGTTGAGGGGCTGGGTATAAACAGTGACGGCGGAGAGAGAATATGAGGGAAGATATAGGGGAAGGGGCCGGGATTGGGGTCGGGAAGTTGGGATTTCAAATTGACCAGAAATTGTGATTAGGGAACATGGATAAGATTCAATGCTTTACAACTTGTATTTTATGCCAAAGCAATGGGAGCGAAAGAGAAGGGGGAACGAATTCACGGAAGAGTCAGGAATATCTGGTTTCTGATTATCACTACCTAAAATTAAGGACTGCCTTATATGCTTTTAGAACTTGTATTTTATGCATCTCAATTGGTACCTCTTAAAAATTAAGAACATAGGCAGCATTAAATGTTTGTAAAGTATGCAGGTAAAGTTGTATATATGTACTTTATAATTGTATTGTGTGCATTAAAAATTGTACCTCTTAAAAATTAAGCAAGTTTGCTTTATAAGTAGTAACAGATTATTGTTTTGTTATTTTATTTACTAGTGGTGTATCCGCGCAATGCTGCGGGGGCTAACGAGAAGGGTGGGGGAACAATTAATTCATTTCGAGAAATAGTTTTCATTTAGAGATTATGTTTCTTTTCCTCGATTATTTATTTTCATCAATAAGTTTCGTTTTGCAAAAAGTTTGTTTTGATGCTATTAGAGTTGTTCAAATAATTTGATCAATAACAAGTTTAGATGTAAAAACTTTAATATGACGTATGATGACATATTCATGCTTTACCTCACTGGCGTTTACTGACTGTTGGCTCTTGATTAAAACCGTGAAACACTAAAATGATTGTTTTTGTGTTGGAAAAAATGAAAAAACTTCGTTCGGCAGTAAGAGCTTTTAGCTTTTATTTTTAACAAAACGCTCATGATCCAAAAGCTATTTCAATTAGCTTTTGAGAGCTTTTAGCGTTTAACTTTTGATTTTTATATTATTTTATATTTTTAAAAGCTAACAGCTGCTTTTGCCGAACACTTCTGCAACAATAAAAGTCACAGCTACCAGCTAACCGCTAACCGCTACCAGCTTCCAGCTAACTGCTAACCGCTTACAGCTAACCACTACCTGATACCAGCTAATTTTGCCGAACACGCCCTTTGTCTCTCTTGCCGGAAACAACCCAACCCGAAAAGATCAACTTCAAGACAATAAATTAACAAATGAGACAATAAATTCTTTATGAGCTAGACAAAGATTGTACAATCCTATTATTCCACATGCACTGCTATCATTTTTTTATTTAATTGTTTCCACCCGGAATATTTCATAATTTACAATATCAGCACATGCGATCAACATATATTAGATATTAGTCGGTTTTTATCATTCTCGCTGTCAAGCCTGATCAGGTAAGTCCTATTTCTTAATAAAATTCATATTTCTAAAAGTTGCAGATGAGGTTAACAGATTTGTTTAAATCAAAGTATGATAAAAACATTGAAAGTAAAATTGAAAACAGTATAAACTCTAAGATCAAATAGAAATAAATACACAACATTAGGTTCTCATAGATCTTGAAGGTCACATAGATACCTTAAAGAAACAAGTGTTTTTGTTACCATTTGGGCATTAAAGAACATAGTTGAGGTCATTTTTTCATGAAGTTTGTTCTCGGTCTAATTTAATCTTTATTGTTTCTGCTCCACTTTGCTGAAAATAAAGACATAAATTCCATATCATATTTAAAAGAATGAAAATCATCAGGTTAACATAAAGCATATAATACCTAAAATTAAATAAAAGCTAAAAGAAAATCGGGGTTCTGTTACTATTTTGCTTTTAAAGAACATTGTTGAGGTTGGTTCTTGTAAATGTTTGTTCTCGATGATGGGCTTAAATGATGAGAAACTGCAAAACCAGTCCAATTCATCTGATCAGCAACTTTTAGAATAATTGTAAAAAAAACTCCATAATAATCACAAAAAAAAGTATAAAAATAAATCTAGCACTATCTTAAATTCTGGAAAAATGTACTTTTAGGCGTGCTTCCATGATATGGTGGTGATACTATTAAGATTTGTGGAGCCATGACAATTGTGACAAGAAGATTAAAATTCAAGGGCAATTATTGTAAATTGGTTTACAATTCAATTGCAAATTGAATTGTGTGCCGTGTTTGGTGAAAAGAAAAAGGAGGCACATGCATTCATATTATATTATATATTATATATGTATGTGAATTGAAGACGAGTGTTACGGCTCTAAATCCTATAAATTGGATTGTTATCTTCATTTGTAAATCGCACCAACAATTGTAATTGTAATCTTCATAGAGTGAATATAACAAAACTCAGTTGCAGCCCGTGGATATAGGATTGACACCGAATCCGAACCACGTAAAATCCTTGCGTTATCTTTTGCTTTATTTTCTGCTTTTCGTTTGTGTGTGTGTGATAGTGTTTCCGCTGCATGTACCCTGTCCGATTCCTAACAACTGGTATCAGAGCTTCGGGTTTTGGAGGAGGTCTCGGTTTTAGAAATTAGAGTATGCTCTGTGGTTGCAGTTTTGTCTGATCTTCCACATCAAAAACTAATTTCTATTAATCGTATTAAAGGTGTCTTGGTACTTTGAAGGGTAATGTTCTGTCATACACGAGTACACTGAACGAACCGGTCAGGTCCGTGCCATTGTTGTGTTTGTTTCGTTGTCTCTATTTGTTTCCTGTTTGTCGTAATGGCTGAAGACAAGGTTGTAATCGAGAAGTTCAACGGTTCTGACTTTAGCTGGTGGAAAATGCAATTAGAAGCATTTCTATGTCAGAAAGATTTGGACGTGGTACTTGGAGACAAACCGGAGAAAATGGAAAAAGCTGCCGAAGATGCGTGGAACTCAAAGGACAAGAAAGCTAAGGCGGTTATTACGTTGTTGTTGGAAAGGAGCGTTGCTTTCAACATCATGAAGGAAACCACGGCACGTGGTATGATGGATGCTCTGACGAACATGTATGAGAAACCGTCGGCGGCTAACAAGGTGTTCTTGATGAGGGAATTGTTCACGACAAGGATGAATGAAGACAGCTCAATTACGGTTCACATTAACAATCTAAATTTAATTCTGTCCAGATTATCATCTGTGGGAATTAAATTTGATAATGAGACTCAAGCTTCACTGCTACTAGCTTCACTGCCTGATAGCTGGTCAGGAACAGTTACGAGTTCCGTAGGGACTAGTGGTATGACGTTTGAAGGGGTTCGAGATTTGGTTCTAGGCGAGGATACCAGACGTAAGAATCAAGGTGGCTCGTTTCTTCTGAGTTATTAAATATCGGAAGAGGTAGAGGGAATAACAGAAACAATGGGAGCAGTGGGAGTCGGGAAAGAAGTTCGTCTAGAACTTGGAAGAATGTGAAGTGCTGGAACTGCCAAGAGGTGGGACATGTTAAGAGTCAATGTCTAAAGAAAGAATTAAACAGTGTTGGTGCTGAGAATGTTTATCAGGAAGATGCATTGATACTCAGTATGGAAAACTGTGTAGACTCTTAGGTCATGGATTCAGGGGCTTCGTTTCACACCATGGACAATGGAGAAACGATGGTGAATCTAAAAGAAGGAGATTTTGGGAAGGTACGATTAGCAAATGACGAGATGCTTCAAGTAACAGGCATAGGAGATATTGATCTGGTTACTTCATTGGGAACTACATGGAACCTGAAGAATGTCAGGGTGATTCCGGAGCTGAAGAAGAAATTGATTTCTGTTGGTCAGCTGGATAAACAAGGACGGGAAGTAAGGTTTGGTGGTGGTAAATGGAGGGTGGTCAATGGTAATTCGGTGATTGCTCAAGGTATGAAGCGTGGGTCATTGTATATGGTTGAGGTACCTGCTGAGGGAAGTATGACTGTCCCCGTTAAGCATGACAAAATATGGTTCGCTAAATCTAATGCTAAGAGAGTTCATTTTGCAAACATGAATTCTGGAGCCAAGGGGATGTTAGCTGAACGAGTCGGAAAGTCTAAACCATTCAGGGGATTTTGTGACAGTGGGATCACGGGGTGTGTTCCGGGTACAGTTACAAAGAGCCGTTGGGTTTTGAAGACTAAGACTGAAAAATTCTCTCATGTTGGAAGTTTGCAAAGTTTGGAGAGTGTTAGTGGTCCTCGGTGTATCTCTGGAGCTGGTGGAGTGTCCAAACCAGTTGAGACAGAGGATGAGTTGGTGGTGGGATTAGCCACGGCTGAGTTGGAGCTAGTGGGAGCTTCAACTAGCCCTTTCTAGTACTTGAAGATGAGGGGCGGCTGCAACTAAGGAAATTTTATTGAGTCTAGCTTGTTCTTGGGAACTGGAAGCTTGGAAGACTGATTTGGTTGAAGATTACCCAAGTTACTGTATTGTTCATGTCTCCAAGTGGGAGATTGTTAAGATTTGTGGAGCCATGACAATTATGACAAGAAGATTAAAATTCAAGGGCAATTATTGTAAATTGGTTTACAATTCAATTGCAAATTGAATTGTGTGCCGTGTTTGGTGAAAAGAAAAAGGAGGCGCATGCATTCATATTATATTATATATTATATATGTATGTGAATTGAAGACGAGTGTTACGGCTCTAAATCCTATAAATTGGATTGTTATCTTTATTTGTAAATCGCACCAACAATTGTAATTGTAATCTTCATAGAGTGAATATAAGAAAACTAAGTTGCAGCCCGTGGATGTAGGATTGACACCGAATCCGAACCACGTAAAATCCTTGCGTTATCTTTTGCTTTATTTTCTGCTTTTCGTTTGTGTGTGTGATAGTGTTTCCGATGCGTGTACCATGTCTGATTCCTAACAGATACCCACAAAAACACATGGGGACACACATAAGCACATATATACACATATAAAGATACTATAATATACACGGATACAATATGTTAGAAAAGATAGAGTGATACACCTATATCGTATATATATATATATATATATATATATATATATATATATATATATATATATATATATATATATATATATATATATATATATATATATATATATATATATATATATATATATATATATATATATATATATATATATATATATATATATATATATATATATATATATATATATATCTGAGTCTAGGGTTGCAAAGAGAACCGGTGGCAGTTGTGACATCCGCCTAAAATGGATTCGGGTCAACCCAACCCAATTGGAAATTTAATAAACCCTACTCAAGATTACTTGAGGCTAATAGGATCAAAACCCATACAATACGATATAAATTGACGTTAATAGCAATATAGCATAGTATAACGTTATAACTATAATCAAATTAAATTATGATACCATATTAAAATAAAATCAAAGTATGATGCTCTAATTAAATTAAAAGAATCAAACTTGAATGCTATAATTAAACTTCAAATCAAAGTAGATTGTTATAATCAAATAATAACCTATTTTTTTTTATAAAACTCTATTTTTATAAACTCTACATTAAATTTTATAAAATTCTTATATTAATTAGTGTATTACATAGAGATGCTTGTGCTAGTGGGAAATTATGAAGACCACCAAAAGCCAAAAGTTATTCCCATGGTCTCCTACTCACACCTCTCATCATCTTTCCTTTCATTTTTCTCCCAACACATTATTCTTATCACCACTCAAACCCTCTCTATTCTTTCTCTCACTCTCAATCTCGAAATTCTTCCAAGAAATATCAATTTTCCAGCCAAGAACAATCCCTCATACTCAAATCTCCATCCCTCTTGAAGCATTCATCAAGGTATGTTGTTAAAAGTTTCAAATTCATTAATGAAACAAATTAAATCCACCAAAATATCTAAAACTCATTTTATATATAAACCTGATTTTTCTCAGACTCCCATCAATAAAATAAGAAGTTCTGGAAATTTTCAGAAAATAACTTATTTTTATTGAATTACTATAATTATTGCAATATAATAGGGCAATAATTCACATAAAATACTTTTTACTATCAATAAATTCTGGAAAAATTCTGCAATGACCCATATATTTATTAAAGTGGATTTATGAAGTTTCATTCATTTATATTACTGTTTTATGCTTATTGTGTATTTTATTTTGTTATAGATAAATAAATAGAAAAATATAGTTATTTAGGTCCAAAATTAGATGTTATCTTTTTCGCACCTTATTAACATTATAAAGACTCCATGACAAAATTTACATAATTTTTTAAGAATGTTTACTTAATTTTCCTGATTTAATGATTGTTTAATGGTTTAAATTGATAATAAATACCTACACATGTCCAAAAATTATAAAACCTTATCAGAATGTCACATATAACATAATAATCATAAATAAAAAGTTTGATGAATTTCCCTTAATCGTTTTGCTATTATTTATGATTTTATTGATTAATTAATAATGAAACATATAAAAAATACTTCCCATAGTCAAAAATGTCCAAAACCCTTAAAATAGGCTCTATATAATGTTAGAAAACCATGGTTAATTTCCCAGAATTTTTGGGGTTCATTTATTATTTTTCCTAGATTTTGTTGTTGTTTAATCATTAAAGTATTAAATAAATACTAAAACAGTTCAGAAAAAATATGAAAATTTTACAGTAATTACTATTTTTTGAATTAATGATTTACTAATAATTTCAGAAATTTTCAATACTGTTTACTATTTAAAACCATTTTCCTAAGTATTTAAGCATGTAAAAATGCATTTTAATGATTATTCAATATAAATAATTGTTAAAATCTGTAAATACTTATGATTGGGCAAGTTATTATTTTAATAAGAAATTATTAAAATATTTCCTAAATTGAAAATATAAATTAATTATGCAAAGTAATTAATTCAATTTAAAATTCATTTAACAAATAAATACCTTAATATTCAAATCAAAATGGATTATTGTTAATTCATCTAATATAAGAATATGTGTCTAATTATTTTTATTAATATTCCATTCCCGTTTAGCAGTTCCTAAACCAAAACTATTAATTATATTAGATTCTACGACATTTTGACCCGGGCCGTCTATCGTACGACACGCGTATTCCGTTTGGACTAAAGTGAGTAATCTACCCCATATTTTATAATTTTCAATACTTTTGGGGTGTATCATGTGGTTTTAATATGTTCCAACTTCATTTTATTATTTTTTTCACCATTGAGACATTGTTGGGACATTTATGTGTGAATCATTATTTGTATAATTATTGTTTGTTTACGCTACATGTACTTGTAGTGCATTACCATTCTTAGTCTAATCTCCATGACTATGCCCGTATTCTTGAGGTACGTTATGGACAATAATAGCGCTATTGGGTTGACCACCCCGCCTTGGGACGCTAAGGTGATTGATTGCACGTGGTTGAGTGTGTATGATGATTAGATGCTCCATCCTATATATATACGTATATATGTATATATAGGGTGAGGACTTATTGTTGTTGTTATCATTTGTTGATCAATTTTTTATTTATAAACTGTTATCTCAATAACACTTGCTTGCCAACTTCAAAAGAAAACAAATTTCAAATTATTCAAACTCACAATTTTCTTTAATAAAACTAGATTACTCACCAACTCTCGTAGTTGACCTGTTTTTACCCATGATGCAGATTTGAAGAATGAAGTTGATGAAAAGTAGGGTTTACCTTAGAAACCCACAAGACTATTTAAATTTGATGTAATAAATGTTATTGTATTATGATTTGTATTTGTATGTTGTGGATGTTGTTTGCATACTTAGTACTTAATTGAATCTAATCATATTATAACATAGTTGTCATGAGACTTTGAACAATATATCACGCCTTGATCGATTCCGCCAAGGATCGGGGTGTGACAGATTGGTATCAGAGCCCTTGACTATAGGGAATTAGGTTAATTGCCTTGACCTAGTCTATAGCCTCTAGGGTCCTCTCGTATGCTAGTTTATAAAATGCACACACAACTGCATGCAACTCGCACTTAGAAAATCCTAGGAATACCTTTGTGTGCTAATTGCTCCCTCATGTGCTTACGTATTATTCCCGACACTTATATGTGTGCATACACTTGTGAATTTTCTCCTCTTTCTCTTAAAATCACACACATACTCAAATGGTTTCAAAATAAAAATTTATATACAGATATATTCCTTAGAGCTCATAGGAAATTAAAAGTCATCCACTCTAGTTGGGTAGGATCAAAGTAATGGACGCGTAGTAACTGGAAGGGGGAGGTGCCGGTAGCCTGAAAGTCCTGACTAGGTAAGCATTCGTATACATCCCAATCAACCGAGGGACCAGTTTGCTTACCTGGGGACCAAAGGCGAGAGTTCCCAAACCTATAGGCCAAAGCACGTTATTCACATTACTTTTGAGCCATCAAAATACCCGACCTTATCAAACGTATCCGAAAGGATACACTCCAAAATGGCCAACTCATTGGACTATTAAGTTCCCTAATGGGCCTTGAAGTGGGAAAAACATGTGAAAACTTAGTATTGTGGGGGCCCACGCAATTGCTACATGCTTCACATTTAGTACCCATGGAAAGCCCAAAAGGTGCCCAACACTCCTAACCATGGCCCAACAAGTGTTTTACAATCATTTTACCCAACAATGTCTACAAACTTAATTTCCATAATCAATTTACAAAAAAACTCACAAGTCCATATGCGTGTTTCTCATAGATGGCTTTAACGACCCCCATACGCTGCTCGCAGCAACCGAAGGCTAGCCGCCCTTATCGCTAAGGAGGTAGCAAACGTCATCCCAACAATTGCAACCCAACTTCAAGCTCTTCAGCCGCAAGCTCCAGCAACCACTCCTCGTTGCTCGTTTAAGCACTTTCGTAACTGCAATCCGCCTTACTTCAAAGGCATCGATGGTGCCACCGCACTCCTTACATGGATCGAAGAAATGGAGAGTACTTTCATTCATAGCGAGTGTCCTGAGGACCTGATGGTCCGTCACGCCACAGGGTGCCTCCAAGGTCATGCTCTCACCTGGTGGAACCTAGAAAAACGGGCAAAAGGAGAGGCTGTTGCCTTGGGAATGACCTGGTCAACACTAAAGGAACGCATGATGGAGAAGTTCTGCCCTGACAGCGAATTGCAAACTCTCGAGGAGGAATTCTGGAATCTGAAACAGGTGGGAGGCGACAACGCAACCTACACAAATAGATTCCATGATCTCTCAAGACTCCTACCTCACATGGTTCAACCTATGAAACCCGCAATACGCCGCTACATCAAAGGGTTACCACGCCAGATCCGTGATACGGTGACCAGCAGCAGGCCATCTACCCTGGAATCCGCTATTGAAATAGCAGGTCAACTCAACGAGGACAATGTGAATGATGGTGTCCTCCCACGCAAGGGTTTAAAGATGTCTACTGAAAAGCCGACCCTTGAGACTCCCCTAATTGTCAAGTCCGAGTCCTCACACCGACACGACAAAAAGAAGCGGAAAAGCCATCACCACAACCATGCTGTTATTACCCATGCCACTCCTATCTCCCAAGTCACCCCACAAGCCCAACCAAACAAAAAGCCGTATACAGGACCTCACCCCCTCTGTAACCATTGTAACTATCACCATATGTCCACCAGCCCGTGTCGCCTTTGTACGACTTGTGGTCGCTATGGCCACTTGGCAGACACATGCCGTGCATCAAAAACTCAGCGACCATTTGCTCTACCCTCAAATCAGCAAACACAAACCCGGTATCCAACTGGAACATGCTTCAACTGTGGTGACCCCACCCATTTCAGAAACGCGTGTCCTAGGCTTGTAAATATCATTAACACTCAAGCCCAGGCAAATCCAACAATGCATGTTCCAGCTCCCAAAGGCCGAGCATTTGTCATTACCGCAACCCAAGCACAGACCGATAACAAGGTCGTAAATGGTACGTTTCTCATAAATGACTGCTATGCGTCAGTACTTTTTGATTCAGGTGCCGATAAAAGTTTTGTGTCTTTCGAATTTGAACCCATACTTCACACACCTCGCACGATTCTTGATGAAAACTTTACCGTAGAAGTCGCCAATGGAAAATACATTTCACTCAATGCAGTCATCCAAGATTGCACTTTCGATTTTTGCGGTCATAAATTTTCCGTCAATTTAGTTCCTATGGAACTTGGTAGCTTCGACATCATCGTGGGAATGGATTGGCTATCCCAAAACCATGCTGAAATAGTATGTTACGAGAAGTTTATTCGTATTCCTCTTGCCGACGGTCAAAGTCTTCGTATTTATGGCGAGACTCGTTCAAAAAAGCTTAGTCTTATGTCATGTACTCAAGCTCGATCATATCTACGTAAAGAATACATGGCTTTCTTAGCCCATGTGGTGGAAACAAAGGTCGAAAAAAAGAAGATCGAAGATATTCCGATTGTACGAGAGTTTCCCGACATCTTTCCCGATGACGTATCTGGACTCCCACCAGTACGTGAGCTAGAGTTCCGCATCAATCTCGTTCCTGAGGCTGCTCCCATAGCCAAGTCTCCATATCGGTTGGCTCCAACCGAGATGCAAGAAGTGGCAAGTCAGCTCCAAGAATTAACCGATAAGGGATTTATCCGCCCTAGTACTTCACCCTGGGGAGCCCCGGTTCTCTTCATTAAAAAGAAAGATGGTTCGTTTCGTATGTGTATCGATTATCGGGAGTTAAATAAATTGACCATCAAGAACCGATATCCGTTACCCCGGATCGACGACCTTTTTGATTAGCTTCAAGGAGCTTCATGCTTCTCAAAAATCGACCTTCGCTCGGGTTATCACCAACTTCGAGTACGGGAAGAAGACATCCCCAAAACCGCTTTCCGAACCCACTATGGTCATTACGAGTTCACCGTTATGCCTTTTGGCCTAACAAATGCCCCTGCCGCATTCATGGACTTGATGAATCGGGTATTTAAACCTTATCTCGACCGTTTTGTTATCGTCTTTATTGATGAAATCCTCATTTACTCCAAGACAAAGTCAGACCATGAAAGACACCTTCGTCTAACTCTCCAAACATTGCAAGGAAATCAGCTTTATGCCAAATTTTCAAAATGCGAGTTTTGGTTAAATGAGGTACAATTCCTCAGTCATATTGTAAGTGACAAGGGTATTTTAGTCGATCCCGCAAAAGTTGAAGCAGTCAAGAATTGGAAAGCCCCACGTACCCCCAAGGAAATTCGGTCATTCCTCGGTTTAGCCGGCTATTACCGGCGTTTCATTTCAAATTTCTCAAAGATCGCTTTACCGCTTACTTTTCTCACTTGCAAGGGTACGCCATTTGATTGGGGACCCAAGCAGGAAGACGTTTTCCAAACTCTTAAACAAAGATTGTGTGACACTCCAATTCTTACACTCCCTGAAGGATCCGAAGATTTCGTGGTATACTGCGATGCCTCCAATCTCGGTCTAGGTTGTGTTTTGATGCAAAGGGGAAAGGTTATAGCTTACGCATCGCGACAACTCAAAATCCACGAAAGGAATTATACGACTCATGATTTGGAGCTCGGTGCCGTGGTTTTCGCTCTTATAATTTGGAGACATTACCTTTACGGCACTAAATGCGTAATTTTCACCGACCATAAGAGCTTGCAACATATTCTTAATCAAAAGGAACTCAATATGAGGCAAACACGATGGGTCGAACTCCTAAATGATTACGAGTGTGAAATACGCTATCATCCGGGCAAGGCGAACGTCGTAGCCGACGCGTTAAGCCGAAAAGAACATGCCAAAGCATTTCATTTAATATGTTCTCCTATCTTGTCCAATCTCAGCGACCGAATTCGAGGAGCCCAACACTCGGCAATTACCGAAAATGACATGCCCACGGGGATTGATGGGGAGTTGGAATCTAAATCTGATGGTATTTTCTATTATCAAGATCGCATCTGGATCCCAGATCGCGACAATCTTCGTACATTCCTGATGGAAGAAATCCATAAAACTCGATATTCCATTCATCCGGGCGCTGACAAGATGTATCATGGCTTGAGAACCAATTATTGGTGGTCGGGAATGAAAAAGGATATTGCTTTATTCGTAGCCAAATGTCTTACATGTTCCAGGGTCAAAGCAGAACATCAACGACCCTCTGGACTATTGGTCCAACCGGTAATCCCGAGTGGAAATGGGAAGCGATCACCATGGATTTCGTAACCAAACTTCCCCGTACCACAAAAGGACATGACAGCATTTGGGTAATCGTTGACCGTTTGACTAAATCTGCTCACTTCCTTCCCATCCGTGAACATTTCAAGGTCGAACAACTTGCTTGGATTTACATCGACGAGATAGTTAGTCGGCATGGCATCCCTCTCAGCATCATTTCAGATCATGATGGGAGATTTCTCTCTCGGTTCTGGCAATCACTTCAAGAAGCCATGGGAACCCGCCTCGATCTCAGTACCGCCTATCATCCTCAGACCGATGGTCAATCTGAAAGGACAATTCAAACACTCGAAGATATGTTGAGGGCGTGTGTCTTAGATTTCGGAGGAAACTGGGACTCTCATTTACCGTTGGTGGAATTATCCTATAATAACAGTTATCATTCTAGCATCGGGATGCCACCATTTGAGGCATTGTATGGCCGTAAATGCCGATCTCCTATTTGCTGGCATGAAATTGGTGAGTCCCACGTAATTCGCGCAACAGTGGATTCTCCAATTGTTGGTCCTGAGCTTATCCAGGAAACAACCGACAAAATCACTCAGATTCGCAATAACCTTCTCACAGCTCGTAGCCGACAAAAGAGTTACGCCGACAAGCGACGCAAACCGCTTGAATTTACCGTGGGTGACATGGTCATGTTAAAAGTGTCCCCATGGAAAGGTGTGGTTCGATTTGGACGTAAGGGTAAATTGGCACCCCGCTACGTAGGGCCGTTTAAGATCCTGAAAAGGATCGGACCAGTAGCCTACGAGTTGGATCTACCAACAGAACTTAATAAAGTTCACCCAGTATTTCATATAGCCAACCTCAAGAAGTGTTTAGCAGACGAGAACCTTCATGTTCCTCTCGAGGATATCCAAATCGACGAGACAATGCAATTTATCGAGAAACCCTTGGAAATTGCCGACCGAAAGGAAAAGCAACTCAAAAGAAGTCGCATTCCCCTGGTCAAGGTCAGGTGGCAGTCAGCACGTGGACCCGAGTATACATGGGAGCGTGAGGATCAAATGCGTACTAAATACCCACAGCTTTTCTCTTAAGGTACTTTCTTCTTAAATTTCGGGACGAAATTTACTAAAGTAGGGGAGACTGTGACATCCGCCTAAAATGGATTCGGGTCAACCCAACCCAATTGGAAATTTAATAAACCCTACTCAAGATTACTTGAGGCTAATAGGATCAAAACCCATACAATACGATATAAATTGACGTTATTAGCAATATAGCATAGTATAACGTTATAACTATAATCAAATTAAATTATGATACCATATTAAAATAAAATCAAAGTATGATGCTCTAATTAAATTAAAAGAATCAAACTTGAATGCTATAATTAAACTTCAAATCAAAGTAGATTATTATAATCAAATAATAACCTATTTTTTTTTTATAAAACTCTATTTTTATAAACTCTACATTAAATTTTATAAAGTTCTTATATTAATTAGTGTATTACATAAAGATGCTTGTGCTAGTGGGAAATTATGAAGACCACCAAAAGCCAAAAGTTATTCCCATGGTCTCCCACTCACACCTCTCATCATCTTTCCTTTCATTTTTCTCCCAACACATTATTCTTATCACCACTCAAACCCTCTCTATTCTTTCTCTCACTCTCAATCTCGAAATTCTTCCAAGAAATATCAATTTTCCAGCCAAGAACAATCCCTCATACTCAAATCTCCATCCCTCTTGAAGCATTCATCAAGGTATGTTGTTAAAAGTTTCAAATTCATTAATAAAACAAATTAAATCCACCAAAATATCTAAAACTCATTTTATATATAAACCTGATTTTTCTCAGACTCCCATCAATAAAATAAGAAGTTCTGGAAATTTTCAGAAAATAACTTATTTTTATTGAATTACTATAATTATTGCAATATAATAGGGCAATAATTCACATAAAATACTTTTTACTGTCAATAAATTCTGGAAAAATTCTGCAATGACCCATACATTAATTAAAGAGGATTTATGAAGTTTCATTCATTTATATTACTGTTTTATGCTTATTGTGTATTTTATTTTGTTATAGATAAATAAATAGCAAAATATAGTTATTTAGGTCCAAAATTAGATGTTATATTTTTCGCACCTTATTAACATTATAAAGACTCCATGACAAAATTTACATAATTTTTTAAGAATGTTTGCTTAATTTTCCTGATTTAATGATTGTTTAATGGTTTAAATTGATAATAAATACCTACACATGTCCAAAAATTATAAAACCTTATCCGAATGTCACATATAACATAATAATCATAAATAAAAAGTTTGATGAATTTCCCTTAATCGTTTTGCTATTATTTATGATTTTATTGATTAATTAATAATGAAACATATAAAAAATACTTCCCATAGTCAAAAATGTCCAAAACCCTTAAAATAGGCTCTATATAATGTTAGAAAACCATGGTTAATTTCCCAGAATTTTTGGGGTTCATTTATTATTTTTCCTAGATTTTGTTGTTGTTTAATCATTAAAGTATTAAATAAATACTAAAACAGTTCAGAAAAAATATGAAAATTTTACAGTAATTACTATTTTATGAATTAATGATTTACTAATAATTTCAGAAATTTTCAATACTGTTTACTATTTAAAACCATTTTCCTAAGTATTTAAGCATGTAAAAATGCATTTTAATGATTATTCAATATAAATAATTGTTAAAATCTGTAAATACTTATGATTGGGCAAGTTATTATTTTAATAAGAAATTATTAAAATATTTCCTAAATTGAAAATATAAATTAATTATGCAAAGTAATTAATTCAATTTAAAATTCATTTAACAAATAAATACCTTAATATTCAAATCAAAATGGATTATTGTTAATTCATCTAATATAAGAATATGTGTCTAATTATTTTTATTAATATTCCATTCCCGTTTAGCAGTTCCTAAACCAAAACTATTAATTATATTAGATTCTACGACATTTTGACCCGGGCCGTCTATCGTACGACACGCGTATTCCGTTTGGACTAAAGTGAGTAATCTACCCCATATTTTATAATTTTCAATACTTTTGGGGTGTATCATGTGGTTTTAATATGTTCCAACTTCATTTTATTATTTTTTTCACCATTGAGACATTGTTGGGACATTTATGTGTGAATCATTATTTGTATAATTATTGTTTGTTTACGCTACATGTACTTGTAGTGCATTACCATTCTTAGTCTAATCTCCATGACTATGCCCGTATTCTTGAGGTACGTTATGGACAATAATAGCGCTATTGGGTTGACCACCCCGCCTTGGGACGCTAAGGTGATTGATTGCACGTGGTTGAGTGTGTATGATGATTAGATGCTGCATCCTATATATATATATATATATATACGTATATATGTATATATAGGGTGAGGACTTATTGTTGTTGTTATCATTTGTTGATCAATTTTTTATTTATAAACTGTTATCTCAATAACACTTGCTTGCCAACTTCAAAAGAAAACAAATTTCAAATTATTCAAACTCACAATTTTCTTTAATAAAACTAGATTACTCACCAACTCTCGTAGTTGACCTGTTTTTACCCATGATGCAGATTTGAAGAATGAAGTTGATGAAAAGTAGGGTTTACCTTAGAAACCCACAAGACTATTTAAATTTGATGTAATAAATGTTATTGTATTATGATTTGTATTTGTATGTTGTGGATGTTGTTTGCATACTTAGTACTTAATTGAATCTAATCATATTATAACATAGTTGTCATGAGACTTTGAACAATATATCACGCCTTGATCGATTCCGCCAAGGATCGGGGTGTGACAGCAGTAGAGGCTGTTCAATGGCACCAATATCACAAACCAACCAAGATTAAAAGTGTTATATAGTGGATGCTTTTAATATGAGTAGCATATGGGTAGAAGTGTCAATGCACCTTGCTGCCCTTTGATTTCTAGGAACTGACTGTGAATCTTTGCGAAGTTCATCTAATAGTTAATAACATATCAATTTTAAAATTATATAATGGAATCAATTTTAAAATTATCAAATGGAAATGACTTATTTCAAATGTTGATTAAGCAATTTTGGTTTAGAAATTGAAGTATAAACATATCATGTAAATGTCAATCCCTAGTCCCCATACCACTACCTGTAATCTTTTGTTACATTACGTTTGACCAAGTACAAGTCCCAGCAACCAGAATCACATAAGTCAACATTATTTCCTCCAAAACAGATTGTAAAGATAAAATATAACCGCCATTTACAGCCATTATGACCACCATTATGAAAATGGATGGATTTCATTAGGAAAAACATAATTAAAGCATCAATAATGCAAGGAAAACATGAAAATTGATGAATTTCCAGTGAATTTTGAATACAAAATAGAACCTACCAATTGTAGATAAAAGAAGAACTTACTCAATATAGAGGAGAAACCTGATACACATAACTCAAATGGAACATCCAAATCGACCCATTATATTTTTAATTACCTATTAGTTGTGCATAGTTCAAATGGACCATCCTAATCATTTTTGGCCGTGATTGTGGATTGACGTTGTTGTGGTGTTGGTGGGTCTGTCTAATAGTCATGTCGCAGTGATGAAAGTCGACCGGAAAGCAGTGGTGGTCTGATGCTAGTGCCACAGTGAGAGATGTACAGTGGTTAAGCGCAGGTGTCATGGTTGTGGTGGTGTTGTAGTCATCTTAGCGGCGACTGTGAAGCTGGTGACGGCAGGTATGCGTAAGTTTGAAGAGAAAGAGAAACCAATACCATTGGATAGGGGTTGGGTTTTCGTTTTAAATGGTGAGACGGGAAATGGAGATGGTCGACTTAGATGTTTTTATACGAACAGAGGAAGGCTGAGTCAAACTGAAGGGCAGGGAGGCGTGCCTAAAACTGAATTGCGAGAGAGACGGAGAAGGATAAATGCTTGGAGCGGGACTTTTGTTTTTGTTTTTTTTTTTAATTTGAATGAGCTAAAAAGAAGGAAATGCTGATAAACGAGATAAGGTTTATAGTTATCAATGTCGTGGGTATATGTGCTTCACTACTTGTATTTTGTGCATAAAAATTCGAACCTCTTAAAATTAGTGAAATTAAGTAGCATTAGATATTTGTTGCAGGAAAACTTGTATGTATGTGTTTTAAAGATGTATTGTGTGCATAAGAAGTTGAACGTCTTAAAATTTTAGCAAGTTTGCTTTATAAGTACTAATATATATATATATATATATATATATATATATATATATATATATATATATATATATATATATATATATATATACTAGTTGTAAAACCCGTGTATTACACGGGATGATACAAAAAAATTATTAATTAAGAATATCTAAACATTAATAATTTTACATAAGAAATTTGTTTGTGTATCGTGACATCTTGCTTTTGATTTTTACTATTACGACTTTGTATTTTGATAAATATAATTGATTATGAGAATGTCACCGATACTAAAATCAAATTCACTATTATGGTTGGAGTCGTTCTTCAAAATATTATGACATCAATTGTCTCTCTATTGTCTTCCCAAATCATTCTACACATTAAAAAAATAATATGATATTAAAAATCAATTATTTTTGAAATTAAATGATAACAATTAAGTTTGAAATTGAATGATAATTAAACCAATCATTAATGAGTTAGAAATGTTTCAAACCAATTAGCTTTATTTTTTTAAAATTTAAAATTATGAGAAAATGACATGTGGCAAAATGAATGTGGTGATGACATGTGGCTTTGAGTTACTTATTTATTAGGATAGGATATATATATATATATATATATATATATATTTTTTTTTTTTTTTTGCAAGTTAAGGATGAATCCGATTACATGGATCGTAATATACTACAGCTACGCTAGGTACATCAGGCTAACTACAGTTCTTCGTGGCCAACCCTTCGCCGAGGAGACTGCACAGAGACTAGATCCACACCCGCAACCGGCAAACCTTGGTGCATAGCACACGCCCACCCCGTAAGGACGCCCTGCAGGCAACTGACTGGGTAAACCCAGCCACGGGTACACACAACACCGGCTAGCACAGAGGCTATATATATATATATATATATATATATATATATATATATATATATATATATATATATATATATATATAATCAGGATCGGGTGAGGACTCTTATTAAAGTGAGGACTTGCGAGGACACCTTAAAAAAATATAAAAAAAATATAAATAATAAAATGGATCATAGTACTATATCGAAGAAAAAAAGATTCAAAAAAAAAAACTTTTCGATCATTATTTTTTTTCTAATGAAATAATGATCCAAAATAAAAACAGAAAAATTGCATCATTACGTTTTGCAATGATGCAAATTTTTTTTTCAAATTTTTTTTTTGATAATGATATAGTACTACTCTTGATTTTATTATTTGTATTTTTTTTATATTTGTTTTCAATTTTTTAAAGGTGTCCTCGCGAGTCCTCACCGAAAAAAGAGTCATCACCGGAACCGGACTCTCTCTCTCTCTCTCTCTATATATATATATATATATATATATATATATATATATATATATATATATATATATATATATATATATATATATATATATATATATATATATATATATATATATATATATATATATATATAGTAGTGGTATACCCGCGCAATGCGGCGGGTGCTGAAGGGGTGGGGGGTGGGGGGGAAGGGAAGGCGGGGTGAGTTAGGGGGAGCAAGGTTCGTTGGTTAATTTTCTTTAGCGATGTCATTTTTTAAACCCCTCGACACACACATACATAGGATCACAATAGTTTCATAATATAATCACATATGCACACTCCCAGTCACATACACACAGCTACACACATGTCCACAGTCCACATCGATACACATATTATACTTTGAATAGGGTTACCAATTATAGCATTGTACTTGAAAAGTACAATGTTTAGTAATTAAAAAAATTCAAATAAAAGTATAACGATGTTTAAAAGTTAAAAATGATTTACGTATGTTTTCTTTTTATATTTTTATAATTTATTTTTAATTTTATTCTTATTAAAGCATTGTACTTCTTTCAAAAATAGCTATACACCGCTCATTTACCCTTGTGAGGTTCACACTATTCCATAAAACTCTTCGTCCATTAGCCTCATGTTACAACTGGATACCATGATTCAACCGTGAAGTAAACTAAAGCTAAACATGCAGGCTGGAAACAAAATTCTATGGAACAGCAAGAAATAACAAACATATCAATGAAAGAATTGTTAATATAAGAATTAACATCTTTTTACCTTACAAAGTAGCAAGGCACAGATGATGCTTCCTAAAAGCTGAAAAATTAACACTTTTTTACAAAGTAGATATGGATATAACTGAATCCAGGTAAATTTTTCTGATAACAGAGGGGAGAAAATGGAGTATGTGCATGAGGAACTGAAAATGGGAGAGGTAAGATCGATGATAGCTTGAGGGGTTGCATATAAATTGTAAATGGGCAATATAGGAATAATCTACAAACTGGTGCACGAGGAGGGAAACAAAATCAAGTCCGAATCTACTCCATTTCAATGTTTTAAAACCCGGTTTTTTAGTTGACCCAGTGCGGTGACCGGGTCACGGGTCAACCGGTCCAACCGGTTCAACCGCCGGGTCAACCGGTTTTTATATTTTCCATATATTTTATATTTTTCAGCATAATTATATATTTATAAAACATAAACAATGTAATTTATTCTTTTTGATTCCAAAAAAAAATATTTTGTCTAGTTTATATAAGAAAAATTTACCAAATTTGATGAACTAATAGTAGACTAATCTTAAAAGTTTGAGTCTTGACCTCTTTAACCAAGTTTTTAAAATCCAAATTCTATTTTTTTTCCAACCACCGGGTCAACCCGGTTCCGGATCACCGGTTCAACCGGTTTTTTGAGAAAACCGGCCGGTTCAATCCGAGTCGGAAATTAACAAAAAACCGGTCATAATTGACCCGCCTCTCTCCACCGGTTCACGGTCCAACCGGTTCAACCGGCCGGGTCAACCCGGTTTTTAAAACATTGCTCCATTTCGTATCTCAACACGAATATCCCAATTTGGTTTCCAGAAATACATGTTTTAAAAAAATTAAAACCAAATGTCATGATTACAATTAATTTGAATTTTATATAATTCTTTTTAAAAGGGAAAGAAATAGAGAAGTACGATGCCAGGAGAAGCTCTTCCAAAATGCATAAGTTTGGATCACATCCAAACCTATTTCTTAAACTTAATTAAAACTGCAAATAAAAAAATAAAATTCCAATTTCACCAAAACGAGACAAATTACCAATGAATAAATGAACATATTTAAAGGCTTATATAAATATATGTACCCCCGCTCACTTTTGTTCTGTCGGCTGTAAAATTTTTCATAGCTCATTGCATCCAACCAAACTTGTGCTCTTCTACAAAAAGACAATGCTAAAATCATGGATCATGTTGTAAAATACGACGGATCCGAATTGACTTTAGACAATATTAGCTCAATACGGAATAGGATCAAAATTATCAAACGGTAATAATCACAACGAAAATACGAATGAAGTAAATAAAATAGAGACACGGGGATTTACGTGGAAAACCCAAATCGGGAAAAAACCACGGGCGGAGTGTTAGGATCGAGACACTTAGCATACGAACACTAAACTCACACACTCAGCTCACAAATTAAGAACACAAGAATTTAACGTGGTTCGGTCCAAAATGACCTACGTCCACGGCGGATAACTAGGAATGTATATTGCTTCTATGTTTTTTGTGTTGTGTGGTACATCTTTAACATTGCAGTTACACCCATATATATAGGTGTTGTGATACATTAAATAATGAATTCATTGAAGGCCTTAATTGACTAATTTGATTTCACCAACCATGGACTCACCAACCATGGTTGATTTGTCAAAGCCTTCACATCTAACAATCTCCCACTTGAAGGCTTGAACAATGTAGTCTTTCTCTGCCATCCAAGTCTTGCAACGGACCTTCAAAAAACATTTTTGATCTTAGCTCCTTCCTAGTTATCCTGGCCTTCTCTTCAATTATCCTGAAGGCCAGTTGAAGCTATGCAAAGCTTCAACTTCTCTAAGGTAACAACCTTAGTCAACATATCAGCTGGATTTTCAGTTCCTTTGATCTTCTTCAACTTCAGAGTACCATCATTAATTCTTTCTCTGATGAAGTGATATCTCAGCTGTATGTGCTTTGTCTTTGAATGGAAGACAGGATTCTTTGCAAGGTGTATTGCACTTTGATTATCACAAAACAGTGCACAATCAACTTGTTCCTTGCCAAGTTCTTCGAGAAAGTTCTTCAACCATATAAGCTCTTTGCTTGCTTCAGCAACTGCCATATACTCTGCTTCTGTGGTTGAAAGGGCAACACTTTTCTGGAGTTTAGACATCCAACTCACTGCAGTGCCTCCCACTGTAAAGACATACCCGGTAGTGCTTTTGTATGAGTCTTTGCAACCACCAAGGTCTGCATCTGCAAAACCTTTCAGAATGACATCTTTCCCTTTAAAATGCAATGCCACTTTTGAAGTCCCCTTCAAATATCTTAGCAGCCATTTAACTGCTTCCCAATGTTCTCTCCCTGGATTAGACATAAACCGACTAACAATTCCCACTGCATGTGCAATATCTAGTCTCGTGCATACCATTGCATACATGAGACTACCAACTGCAGACGCATAAGGTACTTTAGCCATTTCTTTTTTGTCTTCATCTGATTTGGGTGACTGAACTTTAGAAAGCTTAAAGTGACTTCCCAAAGGTGTGCTTCTGATCTTGGCATCTTTAAGGCTGAATTTCTCTAACACTTTCTCAATGTATTTCTCTTGAGAGAGTGTCAAAGAGCCATCTTCTTTGTTTCTGAAAATACTCATCCCGAGTATTTGGTTTGCAGCTCCCAAGTCTTTCATCTCGAATTCTTCAGACATTTGTTTCTTTAACTTCTTGATTTCTGACATGTCTGAACCTGCAATCAACATATCATCTACATAGAGTAGTAGAATGATATAAGAACCCTTAAACTTCTTGATGTAACAACAATGGTCATTGTCACATCTCTTGTAACCAGCTCTTCTCATGAAGTTATCAAACTTCAAATACCATTGTCTGGGTGCTTGTTTCAGACCATACAAGCTCTTTTTCAATTTACACACCAAGTTTTCTTTGCCTTTAATCTGAAAACCCTCTGGTTGTGTCATGTAAATTTCTTCATCTAGGTCACCATGTAGAAAAGCTGTCTTGACATCTAGCTGCTCTAGATGCAAACCTTCTGCTGCTACAATACTGAGAACAAGTCTGATAGTGGTCATCTTCACTACTGGAGAGAATATTTCATTGAAATCGATTCCCTCTTTCTGTTGAAAGCCCTTGACTACTAATCTTGCTTTGTACCGTTTGGTACCATCATGTTCGTCCTTGACCCTGAAAACCCATTTGTTATGAAGAGCCTTCTTCCCAGCTGGAAGCTTCGTTAGAAGCCAGGTCTTGTTCTTCTCAAGCGACTTCATTTCATCTTTCATTGCTAGCTCCCACTGCAATGAATCTTTTAACCTCTTAGCTTCAGAGTAACACTGGGGTTCACCATTTTCTGTCAAAAGAATGTAATTGACAGATGGTGAGTATCTTTGTGGTGGTCTGATGATTCTGGAAGATCTTCTTGGTTGAACTTGAGGTGTGGCTGGGGACTCTGGAGCTGGAGGACTGGTTTCTTCATCTTCAGAGTCATTTCTAGAATCATCCTCTGAGCTCCCACTGTCAGTTGAATCTTCTCCAGATTCAGGGATTTCAACTGAAGCTTCTTTCTTCTTTGCACCACCTTCATATTCAACGTACTCCTTCTGAACTTCTGGACTTTTGTTGTTTCTGTCTTTATATAACTCAGCTTCGTTAATGGTGACATTCTTGCTTCGGATTATCTTTCTGCTTTCACTATCCCAAAGCCTGTAACCCATTTCATCTGACCCATAACCAATGAATATGCACTTCTTGGTCTTTGAATCAAGTTTATCCCTGTCACCATCTTTTAACAAACTGTAAGCACTACAACCAAAGACTTTCAGGTGTTTGAGACTTACTTCCTTCTCTTGCCACATTTCTTCCGGCAATTTAAAATCCAAGGGAACACACGGTGAACGGTTAATCAAGTAGGCTGCAGTGTTAACTGCATCAGCCCAGAATGTCTTTGGTAAACCAGCATTCAACCTCATGCTTCTAGCCCTTTCATTCAGAGTTCTATTCATTCTCTCAGCTACACCATTCTGCTGAGGGGTTCCTGGGACCGTCTTGATCATCTTTATCCCTTGCTTGGCACAGTAGTCAACAAACTCCTTGCTTATGTATTCACCACCATTATCCGACTTCAGGCATTTTACCTTCAAATCAGTTTCATTTTCAACAGCAGATTTCCATATCTTAAAAGTATCAAATACATCAGATTTATTTTTAAGAAAATAGACCCATACCTTGCGTGTTGAATCATCGATAAATGTTACATAGTAGTTTTTGCCTCCTAGGGATGAAACTGGTGTTGGTCCGAATACATCCGAGTGAACAAGCTCCAACTTCTGAGCTTTCGGTGTCTTCCCCGTCTTTACAAAAGTAACCCGCTTTTGTTTCCCTAGAACACAGGATTCACAGAATTCTGTTTCAACTTTCTTCAAGTCTGGAAACTTCCCTTTCTGAGCCAACATCTTCAATCCCTTATTGCTCATGTGTCCGAGTCGTTGGTGCCATAAATTAGATGGACTCGGATTTGTGGTTACTGCATGAACACCATCACTAGGTATCTCTACCATGTATAGAGTGCCTTTCTTCTTTCCTTTGGCAATCACCAAGTTGCCTTTGATCACTTTCCATTGTCCACCCCCAAAGTGAACATCAAACCCTTCATCATCCAACTTACCAACTGAAATCAACTTTCTCCTTAAGTTTGGAATAACCCTGACATCTTTCAATGTCCATGTGGTTCCTAAGGAGGTCTTCAAATCTACGTCTCCGATACCCGTAATATCAAGCACTTGATCATCGGCCAAACGAACTTTGCCAAGAGCACCTGTTTGTAGGTTCTTGACCATATCTGGGCATGAGACAGCATGGAAAGAAGCACCTGAATCCATAATCCAGGATTCTGCTGAATTCTCAACACAACATATGAGAAAATCTCCTGATTCTTCAGAGGATACATTGTTTACTTCTTTCTTTTCATCTTGTGGTTTTGGGCATTGGCTTCTGAAGTGACCTTTTTCTTTGCAATTCCAGCATTCAATGTCTTTTCTGGTTTTTGACTGTCCTCTTTTTCCGGACTTTGATCTGCCTCGACCACGTCCTCTTTCGTTTTTTCTTCCTCTACTTTCTGTATGCAATATAGAACTAGAACTAGAAGTCTCACCATTGCTTCTCCGTCTGATATCTTCATTTACAATCAAGTCACGAATACTCTCGAAAGTGAGTTTGATAGTGCCGAATGCACTACTAACAGCTGTGACTGTGCCTGACCAACTATCGGGCAAAGACGATAAAAGGAGGAGCGCTTGTACTTCATCTTCAAACTTTATTGCAACTGAGGCTAAACGAGAAATAATCGAGTTAAACTCGTTTATGTGAGCGGTAACCGACATGCCTTCCTTCATCTTGGTGTTAACCAATTGTTTGATGAGGAACACTTTGTTTGAAGCGGACGGCTTCTCGTACATGTTGGACAAAGCCTTAAATACTCCATAAGTAGTTGTTTCATTGACAATGTTATACGCAACACTTTTCGCCAATGAAAGTCTAACTACGCCCAAGCCTTGTCGATCCAATAACTTCCAATCTTCATCATACATGTCATCCGGTTGTACGCCCAACATAGGCAAATGCAAACTTTTCTGATACAACATATCTTCAATTTGCATCTTCCAAAATCCATAATCGGTTCCATCAAAATTGTCAATCTTGATTTTACCGTCTTCAGCCATTTTAACGGACAAAATGCACTTTTCTTTCAGAAATTAAGGGTGAAAATGCAATTTTTCTGAAATTCAGGGGCTAAACTGCAATTTTTCTGAAATTCAGGGGCTAAACTGCAATTTTCAGAAAGTTCAGGGGCTAAACTGCAATTTTCTGAAAGTTCGGGGGCTAAACAGCAATTTTCTGAAAGTTTGGGGGCTAAACTGCAATTTTCTGAAAGTTCAGGGCTAAACTACAACTTTCTGAAAGTTCAGGGGCTAAACTGCAATTTCCTGAAAGTTCAGGGGCTAAACTGTAACTTTCTGAAAGTTCAGGGACCTATTTTGCAATTCCTGAAAGTTCAGCAGCTAAACTGCAACTTTCTGAAAGTTCAGGGACCTATTTTGCAATTCCTGAAAGTTCAGGGACCTGTTTTGCAATTTTCGGAACTCCAGGGACCTGTTTTGCAAATTTTGGAACCTCAAGGACCTGTTTTGTAAATTCTGGAACCTCAGGGACCTGTTTTGCAAATTCTGGAACCTCAGGGACCTGTTTTGCAAATTCTGAAACTTCAAGGACCTGTTTTGCAAATGCTACAGTACCGCTACAGTGTCGTCTTCTCCGGCGAAACTCCGGTGCTACAGTGTCGTCTTCTCCGGCGAACTGGTTTTTCCGGCGAGTTTTGACCAACTTTGACCGGCGATTTGAAGGTCTTCCGGTGCTCAAAAAATTCGAAAAAATATATTTTCGGAATCTGCGGAACGAGACCTTTCCAACGGCGTAAACCAAAATCGTTTTTGAGACAAAAAATTTTCGACCCAAAAACAGAAAATCACTCTCTGGAGCTATACCAAGGCTCTGATACCACTTGTTAGGATCGAGACACTTAGCATACGAACACTAAACTCACACACTCAGCTCACAAATTAAGAACACAAGAATTTAACGTGGTTCGGTCCAAAATGACCTACGTCCACGGCGGATAACTAGGAATGTATATTGCTTCTATGTTTTTTGTGTTGTGTGGTACATCTTTAACATTGCAGTTACACCCATATATTATAGGTGTTGTGATACATTAAATAATGAATTCATTGAAGGCCTTAATTGACTAATTTGATTTCACCAACCATGGACTCACCAACCATGGTTGATTTGTCAAAGCCTTCACATCTAACACGGAGGAAGCCGAGAACCAATTCACTATATTTTGTGGTGTTTACAAAATATTTGAAGAATATAAAAAATACAAAGAGTTTAAAAAACTCTTATGTATTTACAAGAAGAGAAGATTGGAAGAGATGTTGAGATGTTTTGGGGTGATTTGTATGAATGATTTCTAACCTATTTATACTAAATTTCTACATGCCACTTAAGGAAAAAATGGCTTATTAAAAAAGAAATTCTACATGCCAAGGTTGAGAAATTAGCTCATATGTTGAAACTTTCCTGCATGCCACATCTTTGAATAATATTTGTTGAATTTGGAAGGCATATTCCACAATCTCCACCTTGACTTCAAAATAGAACAAAACTTGTATACCCATTTGCTAAAGCCAAGAACTCTTCAAACTTCAAAACTCCATAAGAAACTGGAATCACCATATAGAGAAAAATTGATCCTGAAAAATGAAATACTTCCTCCACCACGAGCCTAATCAGGCTCAACTGCGATCAGAAATACCCATTAAGTCCAAACATAGTTTGAACTTGGCTATTGGAAGACTTTTAGTGAACACATCAGCGAGATTATAATCTGTATCGATCTTTTCTATGATGCAATCACCTTTTTCAATATCACGCACAAAATGATAACGAATATCAATGTGCTTTGTACGGTCATGAAACATCTGATCTTTACTCAAGAAGATAACATTTTGATTATCACAGAATACTGTGGTAACCTTAACTGCTTCTGTAATCGCCATATATTCTGCCTCTGTAGAAGGCAGTGCAACTGTAGACTGTAACTAGGCTTTCCAACTAATAGCACAACCGTTCAGTGTAAACACATACCCTGTAATGGATCTTCGTTTATCCAAGTCTTTGCCAAAATCTGAATCAACAAATCCAACCACCCCAGTGTTAGATTGTCCATAGCGTAAACACATAGAAGACGTACCGCGTAGATAACGTAAGATCCAATGTACTGCTTTCCAGTGTTCTCTTCCCGGGTTCGCCATATATCTACTAACCATGCTAGCTGCATAAGCCAAATCAGGGCGTGTGCAGATCATAGCATACATCAAAGATCCAACAGCACTAGAGTATGGTACGCGTACCATGTACTCCATATCAGTCTCAGTAGTAGGACTTAAAGCGGATGATAACTTGAAATGAGCTGCAAAAGGTGTGTTGACAGGCTTTGCTTCATGCATATTAAAACGTCTTAGGACTTTCTCAATGTAACCTTTTTGAGAAAGATGCAAGATCCTAGACTTCCTGTCACGAACAATTTCCATACCTAAAATTTTCTTGGCAGCTCCTAAGTCCTTCATTTCAAAATCAGCTTTCAACTGTCTTTTAACTTCTGAATCTCCTTCATATATTTTGCTGCAATCAACATGTCATCCACGTACAAGAGTAAGTAGATCTTTGAACCATCGTCACCTTTCTTGAAATAAACGCAGCTATCATAGGTGCACCTGCTGAATTTGTGACTGGTCATGAAAGAATCGAACCTCTTGTACCATTGTCTAGGAGACTGCTTGAGGCCATAAAGAGATTTCTTCAATTTACATATGTAGTCCTCCTTGCCAGGAACTACAAAACCTTCAGGTTGTTGCATGAAAATCTCTTCCTCAAGCTCACCATTTAGGAAAGCTATAGTAACATCTAGTTGCTCCAACTCATAATCATTTGAAGCAACTAACCCCAACAATGCACGAATAGAAGTGTGTTTGACTACTGGGGAATAGATGTCAGTATAGTCAACGCCTGGAATTTGACTGTAGGCTTTAGCTACCAACCGAGATTTATATCTTGGTTTCTCATTCTAGTTAACAGGTTCTTTGAGCTTGTAGACCCACTTGCATTTAACTGGCCTTTTCCCTTTTGGAATAGGAACTAAATCCCAAGTACCATTTCTTTGCAAGGATTCCATCTCATTATGCATAGAAATCATCCAATCACTTGAGTCTTTAGATTTGATAGCCTCATCATAATTTAGAGGCTCCGTTTCCGACTCAATATCATTAGCAACAATAACAAGTTCAACTTCAGCATACCTCTTTGGAGGAACAATTTGTCTTCTCGACCTATCTCTTGCAATGCTTCGAGTAGTAGCTTGTGGTTGTGAAGTTGTTGTTTCTTCAACAATGACATGCTCATTTGGCGAGGAAGACTCTTGTTGCTCAATTGGACTCGGAATGGTGACAGGTGAAGTAGGAAACTCCACCTCCATTTGAGCTTTCTCTCCATTGGCATTTGATGATGCGACTGTATCTTCTGTAGAGTCTGAAGTTTGATGAATCATAGCAGACTCGTCAAAAGTAACATCTCTTGAGATGATGATTTTATTTAGATCATTGCTCCATAACTTGTAACCTTTAACTACTGGATTATAACCAAGAAAGACACATTTAAGTGCTCTCGGTTCTAACTTCCCATTGTCAACTCGTGCATAAGCTGGACATCCGAAAGGTTTCAGATGCGTATAATCGGCAGGTTTCCCGGACCATAACTCATACAGAGTTTTCTTCTCGATTGCTCGTGACGGTGATCGGTTGATAAGATAGCAAGCAGTAGAAGCAGCCTCTGCCCAAAAGGACTTTGGCAATTTGGAATTTGAAAGCATACATCAGACCTTCTCCATAATAGTGCGATTCATCCTTTCAGCTACACCATTTTGTTGAAGCGTATGGACTACCGTACGATGTCGAGTAATGCCTTCCATTCGACAATAGGCATTAAACTCTTCTGAGCAAAACTCTAGTCCATTATCCATACGAAGATACTTTACCACCAATCCTGATTGCTTTTCAACCTGAACTTTCCAGTCTCTGAAGGTAGAGAAAACGTCTCCCTTATGTTTTAAGAAGAAACACCATACCTTCCTGGAGAAATCGTCAATGATAGTGAGCATATAGTTAGCTCCACCTTTAGAAGCAACTCGAGCTGGTCCCCATAAATCCGAGTGGACATAGTCGAGTGGTCCTTTCGTTGTATGGATACCACTTGCAAACCTCACTCGTTTTGCCTTGCCATATACACAGTCTTCACAGAAATCCAAATCAACAATCTTTTGTTGACCAAGTAAACCTCTTCGACTCAATTCTGACATGCCTTGAAAACTCATATGGCCAAGTCGAAGGTGCCAAAGACGGGACTGATCTGGATCAGAAAGAGACTTTGAAACAACAGTAGCATCACTCGAAATTGTTTGCCCGTCAAGAAAGTAAAGGTCTGAGGTTTTTCGAATGGCTCTCAGTTTGTCGGAACCATCTTTGAACACCCTGAGAACTCCACCTTTACCAGCAAACTCGTATCCTTTTTTTATCAATGGAACTAAGAGATAACAAATTTCTTCTGAGGTCAGGGACATATCTAATATCCCCAATGGTTCGGATAACGCCATCAAACATACGGATTCTGACTGAACCATGTCCAAGAACTGGACATGTAGTATTGTTACCCATCAACACATAGCCCTGGTTAACCTTTTCAAATGTGTAAAACCAACTTTTGTTGTGACACATATGAAAAGTACAACTAGAGTCGAGTATCCAATCACCAGTGGAATCCAGTTTATCTGAATAAACTGTCAAGAGTTCTCCAATACATTCGACCTCTGCAACATCGGCTTCACCCGAAGTGCTAGCTTGTTTACCATTTGCTGCCGCCTTCTATTTTTCTTTATTCTTCAACTTGAAACATTTCTTCAAACACATGTCCCTTCTTGTGACAATAGTTGCAAAACTTTCGTTTGCCTTTAGATTTGGATATGGTTCTGTTGGAAGATTGAGAAGTTCTACTTCTCTCTGTTGTTCTTCCTCTAGCATTCAAACCTTCGGCTTTAGCATCATCTGAACCACCACCGGTAATATATTTCATCTTCTCTTTAGAATCCAAAGATGTAAAGACTTCATCTAAAACAAGAGTTTCACGGCTGTAGATGATCGTATCACGAAAATGGCTGTAGGATTCGGGCAACGATGACAGCAAAAATAAAGCTAAGTCTTCATCTTCTGAACATCCATATTCTCCAAGTTATTTATTAACTCTTTGAATGTGGACAAATGTTCAGCTAATGAGCCTCCTTCAATCATCTCGAGATTGAACAGCCGTTGCTTTAGATGCAACTTGTTCGGTAAGCTCTTTGTCATCAATAACTGCTCCAACTTCAGCCACAAAGCAGCCGCCGGCGTTTCTTTTAGAACATCTTATAAAACATCGTTTGACAAGTGCAAACGAATCTGGGATAAAGCCTTCAGATCTTTCATCTCTTTTTCTTCTTCGGTCCATGTATTGGGCATCCTTTCGAAGCCCAAGAGCGCCTTGTGTAAATCCATCTGAATGAGAATATCTCTCATCTTTACTTGCCACAGCGGAAATCGGGTATTCCGATCCAGCAGCGGAATATCGTATTTCACCGAAGACATGATTTATTACTTGATAAAATGATCCGGACAAGCTAATATCAAAACCCGGATGCTCTGATACCAATTGTTGTAAAATACGACGGATCCGAATTGACTTTAGACAATATTAGCTCAATGCGGAATAGGATCAAAATTATCAAACGGTAATAATCACAACGAAAATACGAATGAAGTAAATAAAATAGAGACACGGGGATTTACGTGGAAAACCCAAATCGGGAAAAAACCACGGGCGGAGGAAGCCGAGAACCAATTCACTATATTTTGTGGTGTTTACAAAATATTTGAAGAATATAAAAAATACAAAGAGTTTAAAAAACTCTTATGTATTTACAAGAAGAGAAGATTGGAAGAGATGTTGAGATGTTTTGGGGTGATTTGTATGAATGATTTCTAACCTATTTATACTAAATTTCTACATGCCACTTAAGGAAAAAAATGGCTTATTAAAAAAGAAATTCTACATGCCAAGGTTGAGAAATTAGCTCATATGTTGAAACTTTCCTGCATGCCACATCTTTGAATAATATTTGTTGAATTTGGAAGGCATATTCCACAGATCACATCACAAGGAACTCCCTACACATTGAATTTTCAAACAATTAGTGATTAAAAACAATAATTATAGCAAAGTTATCGGGACTCATGATGACAATACCTGAGTTACAGAAAGCTTAGTGCTCCCTCTTCTTTTACAGTTACTTCATCTAAAAAAAATTTTAAAAATTATTGGAATTGAAATTTTAGATAGAAACCAGATATATTAAAAATAATATTTACGACAAAAGGAATTAGATATTGCAAAAAGACACGGATTAACAGCAGTTAAGCAAAAAAACTCGATTATTAACGAAAAACTTTCTCAAGATAGGACAGAGCATAAGATTCAGAACATATGATGAAAAAAATTCAATAATTCACCCAAAAGAAGTAGTCACATAAAAGTGTGAAACAAACCCTTTTAGAGATGCATACAAGACTGTATATGTAAAGGGTACAAACCTCTAAAAGACAACCTGTTGCAGGTAGCACATTTTGGTAAATGGAATCTTCTATCTTGGACAAATAATCAAAATTCTTTCAACCATAAAACAGAAATAACATATAACATTTTAATTTCAACAAAATCAGAAACAACAATGTAGACGTGGGCCTTCGGATTTTGAATATGTTCGCCGTCAAACCAAATAGAACAGAGACCATAAACCATACAACCAATGAATAAAATACTAAGACTTTCATTTATTTATGTTTTAGCATCGTAGTTTGAAAATTTCAATTCAGATAATGACATACCTTTATGTGTATTAGATCTCAGGAAATTTGAGAGTGATGCCTATCAAACCAATTAGAACAGAGACCATTAACCATACATTCCCTTCTGACAGATCCAACATATCTACAAAAACGAAGACGGGTAAATACTAAAAATCCATTATATATTCACTCAAACAATGAGATATGAAGTTAACTGCATATGTTTTTAGAAGCTATTTGTTACCAAAATACAGAAATTGATACATTAGAATGTACATTCTGCAATCCATTGGCCTTGCAAAATCAAGGACATTAGCAGCCATGAAACTTTTCGAGCTCTAAGTTAACACCTGATGCCACATCAACAAGAGACTGCAACACGTTGGGCTTGTATAATCTGTTGTACCATGAAAAAAGATGATCAGAGGTAGGAGAGAAAATGCATTCTTATTGTTGGGGTCTTGGACTGTAATTTCAGGAGAATATTAACTCAGCCCTCACCCACCAGCTATTCACGAGTTTCCAACAAATATATTCTACTCATCGATGAGTTCATGTGGAAAACAACCACTAAATCAAACAACAAATCAGTAAAAGGAAGCAAGAACGGTAAAAGCAAGAAATCCGTACATAGAAGATGAAAGTGAAAATGAAGTTTTACATAAATGAAGGTCTTGAGTTCGATAGTACCTGATTTGGAATCGATTGTTAAGAACTTGATGATTTCTCAGAAGCCCTTCAGTACCGGTCATCGCATCATATATAAACCCCGAATAGGGGACTTATTCGGGACGGAGGAGAGATATAAGGTAAAGGATCAAGACAGAGAGAGAAAGAGAATGGCGGCTAGGGTTTCTGTAGATGCTTTGGTGATGCAACGGTGGTGCGTAAGTTGTAGCATTAGTAGAAGAGGTGTGGTGGTTTAGAGAGACGAATACAGAGATGGTGTGCGATGGTGGGGTACTCTGGGAGTTATTTTGCCGAAGGCGATTGGGTCGGGGAAGAAGCATAAGCGAGAAGATATAAAACTGAACGTTAGAGTGAGACGAGAGAAGAAGAGAAGAGAATTTGGTTCCACAGATCCAGATCGACACCTACCAGAAGGGTTTTTAATTTTTATAGCATATGTTTGACAGTGATAATAGATATTCAAATTTCAAAATTCGAAATTTCAATTCAACGCAATATTATAAAGATTTTTCCCTATATATACATAATAAATTGTACATTCAGCTTAAACGTATGGACCTCTTAATTTTGAAAGTTTCTATTTTTAGAAACAATTTTTCTTTTTTAAAATAGTAGTAGTGTACCCGTGCAATGTGGCGGAAGCTAATGAAAAGGGGGGAGGGGGGGAGGAAGGTCCGGTGATTAGTTTTTTTTTTAATATTAGTTTACTTTGGTTATGAGTTATTGGAATAGTTATATTCGGTTTCAAGAGTGTTCGGTTTTAGTTGCACCATATATCAAAAAACTTGGACAAAACTTATTTGTCACTTTACCCACAAACATTAAAAAGAAAATAAACACCTTAAAAAGTAGGTTGAGTTGTCATTTATTAATTTGATTTCCAATATTGGAATTTTTCATGTCACTTGGATGACAAAAGCTTTTTAATAATATTTTTGTCCAAAATTTATTTTTATTTAATATATTTAATCAAAACAAAATAATTAATTAAATTTTAAAGTATAAAACACTGTTGATTGGTCATCATCTTAACCAACTTAATTTGTTAATTTAAAATTAAGCCATTTCATTGTTGAAAATTGCAAACGACATATCATATCATATCATAGTGCGACAACTTCTAACACGCTAATAATAAATCAAAGCTGAAGTCCTTCAATATACAATTTACTTCTAAGAACTTCTACCAGTGGTTTGAAATGAGTTTAAAACTTCCAAATTAATTTTATTGCTTTAGACATGAGGCATCGCATTTTGCCTCCACCATAAATTTATTAACACCACAATTATATAGTCGTAGACTCATTGGCATCTGATAAATGCATAAAAAACATTTTATCAAATTTACACACAATTACATCATAGAGGTATATTTCTTTCTGGTTCAAATATATATAAAAAACGTGAAATCCACAAGTTTGGACCAGGACTCCAACCTGTCGTTGTTCGTTTTGTATAGATAGTCAAGACCTATTAATAATGGTAAACTATAGATTTTGAGGTGCAACTGTACTTATGTTTTATTACCAGAACCAACCACGACTACTTGAAACTTCAAAAGACATTTGTCGATAACCAAAAATTTCAAAATCAAGTTTTTTATTTTTGCATAGAAAAACCAAAAATTAAGATTGTGACTTTGGCCAACGCCATTTTTCATGCACATTCTTATTTATCTAAACATTTTTGTCCCAAATCTGTCAAAAACTCTCAGTTCCAACTAAAACTACTTTAAATGTTTATTTTAGTCATGTAACTCCTTGTTCGTATAGTCTTGGAGAAGCGTATGCTCCCACTCTTTTGCAGTTTTACCTCTATGACAAATGAATCAAATGCTTGTATTTATAGGTATCAAATAAATCTCCTTGCAAACCCCTTTCTAGCCCTTTATTTTTTCATGCAAAAGGAATCACTAACCTGCATATGGACACTTCAAATCAAGAAATATTAAAATTATCATCTTCTTCTGCTGCTTAAAAGCATTATTTGAAAATTATCATCTCCATTTTTGTTTCAAAAACTATAAACATGTTTGAACTCTCAAAATTTCCAAAAAAGTAGAAAACTATAATGGACGAAAACCCAAGCAAATTAAGAATGTAGGACTTTAAATGTGACAACACAGTCCAAATATAAAAAAATCAAAATAAACCAGAAAAGAATAACTAAAATGAATCAAAGATCTTGATTTATAGGCTTCATAATTTTGAAGGCTATTGAGGTACTGCCGCCTTTGATCTCCAATGAACAAACTGACCTCTGAATTTTCTCGAAGCTCGGCTCACCTGTACAACCTCGTGCCCCCTTAGATTTAAATCGACACACTGTAAATGAAAAGAAATACAACTGGCATATTGAAAAAAGGATAAGCTAGAATTGCATACCCATTCTTCATGAAAATTGGTCATTCAGATGCTTGTTCTGTATTGCAAAAACTAAATTTCAAGGAATTTGACATAGTTTACTTGTAGATTCCATGACCCACAATATCAATTATATATCAAATAATTTCGAAAAAGTTACCTTGTGTTTAGCAAATAGGTGATTTGAAAGCCAATATACATACATGATCTTCACATTTATTCAACCGAAAGCTGAAATCAATTAATGAAAAGATAAAATACACAATCAACTCAAAGAATAATTTAGAAAAAGTACGGATGAAATCCAAGAGCTAGGGCTAAATCACCCAAAAAGTAGCAACAATGAGATCCAGTTGATCGCTTACCATGAAGAGCATACCAGATCAGTAGTACCTTAATGTATACCTGAATAGTAGGATTTCCTTTCGATGGCAGGGGTGCGACGTGATGAGTGACAATGGTGGCAACGACATTGAGTGTGGCGGATAGGATTTATGGAGGGACCAAAATTGCTTTAAATTACCAAAAAAATAAAGCCATAAATACAAACACACACATCAATAATACCTTGGTATTTTAAGTATTATAATACCCAAATATATAATGAAATAAGTCAAATAACTACCTGTATCACACGACATATAAGTTGTTCCTCCATGCCCCAAGTCGACCACTCCCTTCAAATCTGATATCCCAAAGTATATTATTGATAACTTTCCCTGAAATTGAATATTTTTAGAAATAAATAAATAGCGTTCTGAGAATGAATTGAAAGGGTTAAAATCAAGTATGTAAATACAAAAGTAAACCAAATAATTCTATCAACTACCCCTGTATTCATATTCCATATCAAGCTGATAGAAGTTTTATCTAACCATATCTTCGTAACCCCATCAAAGTTCAACTTGAAAAAAATAGAATTAAAGTTTAGTTTTCCTAAATCCAATCAAAGATCATTCAACGTCAACTCTAAGATTCAGAGTTTATTCATGAAAGAGACCAAAACTTCATGCCGTTTGTTCAAAAGCAGAGCTTCAAGATTAACAGACGTTTTGGCAAATGTGTACCGTTCTGGGCACGCAACAACATTGATCCATTTTTAAAAGCACAAAAAATCAATACTTAGATATACATTACTTTCTTTTCCTGTTATGCCTTTGTAAGTGGATTAAGCAATCTTTACACATTATTAAAGGGGATCAAGGAAGAGGATGCGAAGGGGATAATATAAAAAACGACCAGAAACCTGAGTTTTAGAATGAAATTGAAGAAATTAGTAAACATTAAAGTTCAGGTTTCAAAGATCCAAAGATAAGAATACCTTCCGTTACTTCTTTTTCACCATATCATCTTTGTCTCTTGCCTCTTCATCCAAAAGAAAACCCTCATAAAACACGTTTGGGAGGTCCAGGTGTCCGGGGAAGGGGGTGAACATTAGGGTTGTTGCTGTCTATTCTTGCCATGGAAGTAAACACGTTTTAAAATAGGGATGAATGCGAGACATAGCTATGTACCTGCATATAGCAGGATATATAAAATGGTTTAACCCAACTACACTAAACTTTCACTAAAAAATTAGTCCAAATAACACAATTTTCAACAAAACATACATGGTTGTGATTGCAATTGATGTGTGTTCTCCTGTAGACAAATTAATCCAGAAATGATAGTATTTTTTGTTTAAACTGTATGCTTCTATTTTCTGAATTTGGTTACAACCTGCATTAGATCCAACTTCAGTTTATACATGTGGAACCAAATTGCAAAACAAAGCAAACCTATAAAAGAAAAAAAATCAAAACCAGATTGCTGCAAAACAAATCGAAGCCAAATGTATGAAGCATTAACAACAAATCGCATGATATATTAAAAAACAGTTCAAATCACAAAAACCAAATTGCAAATTGAAACCAAATGTATGTGTGTTAGTCTATGACCTGAGTTTCGGTAGCGGCTGATGGAGGAGTTGAGTTTGAGGGTTCCTATGGAGGCTGATGGAGTCGGATGCTCGGTGTTAGGGTTGTTTTGTCTTTATTTCTTACCACCGATGTGCTTAACGAGTGAAATCACTCGTCGTCTCTTTATTTTTTGCTAGGTTTTGTACAGAGATGGTGAAATAACGAAGCAGCGATTGGAGAAAGGAGAGACGAAGATGTTGGTGGTGGGAAGCCGTAAATCATAGCATAGATGCTTTTCCGAAGAGTAGCTGTGGGTAGAAGTGGCAGTGGGGGGTTTACCAAACTATGGTGAAGGGTTTATATGGAAAAATTTAGAAGATAGGAAACTGATTTTATGGGATCTTCATTATTAAATGGATGGTGAAGGCGACGATTTCCCTATATCTCGCAGGCATTTGTTTCCATTCAAATTCTGATTCAATTGCTTCACGGTGAGATAAGGTTTGACTGATATTAAGCGATGGAAAATTGTATATGCATATAGAACATGTACGTTGTGTCTAATATTTTGGACCTCTTAATTTGAAGAGTTTCCAAATAAGGAAACCATTTTTCCTTTTTAAAGTAGTATATATATATATATATATATATATATATATATATATATATATATATATATATATATATATATATATATATATATATATATATATATATATATATAGAGGACGGTTCCTTTGAGAATATATATTAGGTTGAGATTGTGAGAATCAATCTCAGCCACTAATTTCAATAAGGCATGCGCGTCCAAATTTTAAATATCGTAAGGGCATAGGAGTAATTTCGCAATCTTAAAACATAAACTGAACATTCTAAAGATAAAAAACAATTTTTTCCGCCGTAATATTCGATCGTATCTCATCAATTTCACTGAATCGGTGACGAATTTATACCAAAAATCTTCAAATCTTCAAATCGAAAGCACGGATTCATTCAATCATCAAATCCGAACAGAATTTCACCTCTAAAAGAAAGAAATTCGATTATCGATTCACAAAGAACGACTGTTTACGACAGACGCATTCAATCAGGATTAAATACAAAATCAGGTTTCTCTGTTTCAGTTATTCGATGTTCCTGTTTTAATTTTAGTTATTCAATGTTGTTTACAGTGTATAATTTCATTGATACAGTTTCAATTACGATACATTGTTAACAACAATGAACTCGAGTTCATACGAAGAAGGTTCTTCTTCAGCATCTAATCAATATACTGTTAATTCGAGCATCAATGAAGGTAAGATACAACTCATAATCGTATCCTTCTACTGTACTAATATATGATTTTCAAATACTTATGAATGTTCAATTCAATCACGATTATTCATATATGAATAACCGTATCCTTCTACTGTACTGATATATGATTTTCAACTACTTATGAATGTTCAATTCCATCACGATTATTCATATATGAATAACCGTATCCTTCTGCTGTATGAAAATACTTATGTAATTATGTGTAAACATCAATTCAATAACGATTATTCGTATATGAATGTTCATATATAATTTATATATGAATATCTATGTATGAATAAAATGTTGATTCATGTATGAATCAACATTTTTATTCATATGTGATAACTTGTGTATTAAATCATATGTAATAACTTGTGTATGTGATTATTCATATATGAATAACTGTATCCTTCTACTGTACTGATATATGATTTTCAAATACTTATGAATGTTCAATTCCATCACGATTATTCATATATTAATATCTGTATGTATGAATAAAATGTTGATTCATGTATGAATAAACACTTATTCATACATAATAGATATATTTTCACTTATGAATACATGTTTATTCATATGTGATTGTCTGTATGTATATAATAACATCTTTATATGATTATTTCATTTGAATAAATCATATGTAATAACTTGTGTATGTGATTATTTTGAATGAATCATATATGAATAGATGTTTATTTATATATGATAATTCTCTATATATAATAAGTTGTATGTGATTATTCATATATGAATGTTTATATATAATTTAAAAACTCATTAATCATATATGAATAACTAAATATATTTTTGGTGTTTTTTGAATCAGATGAAAATTCAAGTTCTACAAATGAATCAGATTCCCTTTATATGATACAAGAATTGAGTTACAGACCAGATGTACCTCAAGAATTTGTTCCTGTTAAAGATTATATCTTCAATTCCTTATTTGAGGGGATCAAAATGTATACTAACTATGCAATAATGGCTGGTTTTGATACACGTCTGAGTACCCAATCAAGATTCGGCAAGGGCAATGATTTAATTAGAAAAAAGTATGTTATCTGCAATAGGGGTAGTAAAGATAAGAAGAAGTCTTGTGATACACTTGCAACAGGACCTGTTAGAAGAAGAGAAAACTCTACTAAGATAGCTACATAGATGCATATCTATCTATTAATAAAATGTTGATTCATGTATGAATAAACAGTTATTTATACATAGATGCATCTTCACATCTGAATACACGTTTATTCATATATGATTATCTCTGTAATAAAAAAAACAAAACATACAGATACCTTTCTTTCTTCTAGAATACGATTTACTGAAATCCTTTCCTGAAAGTGTACAAAAACACAAATCACGAATGAATACACAAATCGAGAATACACAAACAAACCTTAAAAACCATTAAAATGGATTCAAATACACAAAAACCCTTGAAAATGTAAAAAAAAACATAAACTGAACTCAAACCCTAAATAATACTTCAAAATCAACTCCTTCCAAAACGAAAATATAAAACCACCACAAATACTGTAAGAAAAACAATTTTAAATACAATCGTGCTAACCTTTATCATCGCGAACAGAAGAACTTCTCGTAACTACTCCTTTTTCTGTTGACATCGTTTGAAATCACCACGAAAGTAGCAAAATGCAGAGAGAAAATGTTAGGGTTTCTTCAAAATAAATGAACGATTCGAAGTAATTGGGTCGAAATTCATATGCAAAACGGTGATCATAGGCACTCATAGTCTGCAACTCGATATCCGTTCTGATTTGATGTACATGTAAAATTCCAATAATACCCTCGCGTCAGTTACTATATATCAATATTATTACAGATTTGCCACCGCCTTTTTTGAAATCCAATCCTTATTTACAAAAATGCCACCGCCTTAATTTTTAATACAAAACCATTGGCTGAAATTAATTCTCACAATCTCAACCTAATATATATTCTCAATGGAACCTACATATATATATATATATATATATATATATATATATATATATATATATATATATATATATATATATATATATATATATATATATATATATATATGTATATATATGTATATATATATATATATATATATATATATATATATATATATATATATATATGATGCGATATCAGCTCTAGTTCGTCTGTTCTTCGCCTCACGGGTGATTCCGATCGCCTTGGGCTCGTCCTGCGACCACAATCACAAATGAATAGCAACGTTAGCCGTTTTCCGGGAGGAGGTCCCGGGAAAACGCTCCGATGCTTAAGTTAGATCTCTGGCGGGGGTTTGGTAAGTGTATGATAAGTGAGTTGAGAGAGAGTAAGATGATTTTCGATCCCCTTACCGAATGCCCTGCAGGGGCTTTTATACATCTTGTCTGTCTAGCAGTGGTCGACAAGATCTTTGCTGTGGCAGGAAGGGACCAGGCCGTCCGTTGCTGTACGACCTTTGTCCTTCGCCACACCCCTATTGGTTCAGACCGGCTGGATGGGGCACGCACGATCTGTGTCAGGTACGGGCGCCACGCATAGGTTGAGGAGCATGGCGCCAGGTACAGTTCACGCTGGGCGTTCCAGCGAATGTGTCGTTAGTGAGCCGGAGCAGGGTTCCCCAGGAGGAGTCTCTCCAGCGAGGTATCTCCATTGGCTGGAATAGAGACTTCCTGGTGAGGAACCTCCAGCGGTTGGCGAGATTGGGATCTCCAGGGAGCGCGTTAGAGGACGCGCTAGCGGTTGCCAGATGGCACACTATCAAGTCTCCCTAGCCTTAGGAATTATTGCGTGTGCATGGCTAGTGATGGTGACTAGGGCTAGCATTAAGTTACCCCACGTTGATGTGACCGTTATTCAGACGGCGTTAATCATTACCGTTGAATTTTGAAACTCCCGCTTATGACCTTCCCTTATCCGACCTCTTTATATTCTCCTTTTTCTCCGGCTGTTAGTTCCTTTACGGTTTCTTTTCCTTTTGTTGATCTCTTTGCTCTCCTCCTTCTCTGTTCTTCCGTTTGTTGTCGAAAATGAGTTCTTCATCAGACGTTAGTCCCGATTCTCGATACTACGATTCGCTAGTGGCCCGCTATGGCTTCCAACCGGAGGACGGTGTAGAGCTTCCAGTTGACGAAGCCGTTTTTTCCTTTCCGCCTGCGGGGAAAATCGGTATGTATTTAAAACACTTCGAGGCCGGTTATCGCTTGCCTACATCGGACTTTTTCATGGAGGTTCTCGATTACTATCACGTTCATATTCATCAAGTGGTCCCTAATGGTGTAAACAAGGTCATCGCGTTCGAACTTCTCTCTAGGGCTGTTCATCTGGAGCCCGATCTGTACGTTTTTCTTCACTTTTTCCGGTTCACCCATGCCTCGACCGGAAACAACTATACTTTCTGCGTTCGTCAAGGTCGCCCTACCCTTGTTACCGATCAAAATGGGATTACCCGGAACTGGTCTCAACATTTTATTTGGGTGAATGAGCACCGGTTCGGTGCTATGAAACATCGTGTCGATCCTATCACTGATCGTGCTTTCACTCTCTTCCCCGCAAAGGAGGCTATTGCAAAGGTTCTCCGGTCTTTTCGTGTTGTTGGTGGGGAATTTCCTGAGTACATTCTGGCCGGCGCCGGTATGAGTACTTCGTGGCGACTTCAGGGCAAGATGCCCGAGTTCTTTAGCATTGTGGATGGTTAGTTCTAGTCCTTGTTAGCGTTGTCTTTGCTTTTCTCCTTCTCCTCTCCCCCCCTTTTTTTTGAACAACGTAAGTGCTTGATGTCTTTCCATCGTTGCAGGACGGGAGCATGATATCCGGTTTACCGACGTTCTGGCGAAAAACTATCCCGGGAGTCTCTAGTATCGTGAGATTCCGTTGATTGATCGGGTACTTCCCTCACGCGCTTTCCGCCATGGAGCTTTTATTACACGGGCCTCGGTGGTGCAGGAGGAAGAGAGGCGGAGGGAAGCGAGTGCTGGCCCTTTGGTTTTTTCAGCTGTTGATGGGCGGATTGCTGATGCGGGTGCCAGCAGTGAACATGGTAGTTCTCCCAGGGCCTTGGTGAAGAGACGTGCGGCGTTGTTTGCCGCTGGCGACAGTTCCGGTAGCGTGGTGTTGCCACGGCCGCTGCGTCCTCGTCGTCTGGCTAGTGGCAGTGGAGCTTCGGGTTTCGTTCCGCCCTAGTCTCCTGTGATTAATATTGCCGACGACGTATCGCAGGGCGGGGACATGGAAATGGACCAGGGTGGGGGTGCTCGTATCGGTACCCACCCTGTCGTCGAGAATATTGCTGGAGAAGGTTCTGGGGAAAGTAATCCTTCATTTCCGGTTGGGCCTCCACCTCCTCGCCCGGATTTCGGCGGTTTTAGTCGTCGTGGTGGTGCAGCGGTTTTGGGACCCCCCCTTCAGGTTATTGGGAAACCAGCCATGTTACTTCTGCTGGAGTGTTTGTTCCCGGATGGTCTTTATCAGAGGGTGCACGCCTTTCAAACTACCAAACCGCCCTGGAGTTCACGCAGCATGCGTTTCCTCCAGGTACTATTTCGGAGATGGGGAGTTATTCCTCGGCCGACTTGGTAGGTTCACTCCGGTATGCGGCTGCCCAGAGCACTTGCTTCTTTGGTGAAAGCGCGAATCGTTTGGAGCAATTGCTGGCTGCCAACGCTGATCGCCCCTCCCTCCAGCAAGAGTTGGATGTTGCTCGCGCTGAGATTGTCAAACATGAGGACTTGCTGAAGGACTTACGATCTCAAGTGGCGTTTTTACAGGCGGCTGAAAAAGAGGGTGCCCAGCTGAAGGAGCAACTGTCCGTGCTTGGACGGGAGAAGGCTGAGCTTCAAAATGCTTTGGCTGGGGTGAAGTCTGAGAACGAGGGTCTGCATATACAACTTGAAAGCGCCGAGAGAGATGCTGCAGAGCGTGACCGAGTTGCTCAGGCCAAGACGCAGGCGCTGGAAGAGGCAGAGGCGGACCTGTCCTGACTTTTGACGAATGGCGTTGTAGGTGTTGTTGACTTGGTCATGGAAAGCCGAGATTTCGGGATGGGCGTGCATCGTCTCAAGGAGGTGTGTATGGCAGCCGGGCAAGCTTAAGGGTACTTTCGTGCGATAAAAGACGTGAAGGCGGGCAAGGAGATTGCGGCAGAGGAGGAGGAGCCCCCACTTGATCTTGGTTTGGAGGTAGATGATGCGGTGGATGCTTTCATGAATGTTGATTATGCCACGGCCTTCAAACTTGGGGAGCTTGGTGTGCCTGACCTAAAAGCTTTGCTGAACCCGAGTAATGTTGCCGGCCCTTCTCATTCGTAGCAGGTATTTGTTATCTTGTTTGCTTGTCTTTGATGTTATTCTGTTATGAAACAATGGTTGTAAGGCCCTTCTGAGGCCATTTGGACAAGATTTTTGTTTTTGTTTTGTAAGGCTCACGGGCCAGGACAACGTTGTTTGGTTGTTTACATGTGGTGTGAGCCTAATGGCCGTCGTAAACTCTTTTCCTTTTCATGTGGTTGTTGAGTTTATTGTTATCGGACGGAGTTGGGATGGAGGATTAATTAGGCTTCACCCCTGGTCCCTTATCCTGGTTGCAATCGGGAATGTGTGCTGGCGGGTCTATTCCAAGGTAGCCAATTTGGGTGAACCTTGGTGAGAGCTAGGCCTGCTAGGGAGTAGTTCATCTTTAAGGTCTGTAATATTTAAGACTAGCAGTTACCAGGTCTTTTTCATAATGTTTCATCTAGATGACCTTGCTAAGGCTAGGACCAGGGGTCACTGAGCCCGCTAGGGAGTATTTCACCCTTAAGGTTTTTAAGACTAGGACCAGGAGTCGCTGAGTCTTCTTCAGGGTGTTTCACCTGGATAACCTTGCTAAAGCTAGGACCAGGAGTCATTGAGCCTGCTAGGGAGTATTTCACCCTTAAGGTTTTTAAGACTAGGACCAGGAGTCGCTGAGTCTTCTTCAGGGTGTTTCACCTGGATAACCTTGCTAAAGCTAGGACCAGGAGTCACTGAGCCTGCTAGGGAGTATTTCACCCTTAAGGTTTTTAAGACTAGGACCAGGAGTCGCTGAGTCTTCTTCAGGGTGTTTCACCTGGATAACCTTGCTAAAGCTAGGACCAGGAGTCACTGAGCCCGCTAGGGAGTGTTTCACCCTTAAGGTTTTTAAGACTAGGACCAGGAGTCGCTAAGCCTTCTTCAGGGTGTTTCACCTGGAAAGACCTTGCTAAGGCTAGGACCAGGAGTCACTGAGCCCACTAGGGAATTTTTCACCCTTAAGGTCTGTAAGACTTAGGACCAGGAGTCACTAAGTTTCTCATTGACATTTTATTCATTTGTAACATGCATAAGCGAAAACGACATTTTTCATTCATTACTTTGCTCATATGACGGTTACAATTTTGGATGTGGTGCATGGGTGTCGGTAGTCGACTTCATCCAGTAGTTTTCCAAGATGTAGCATCCCTTTGGGTTGGCCTCTGTGATTCTGTACGGGCCCTCCCATGTCGGGCCAAGTTTGCCCTGGGGTTCGGCATGACTTGCTTCGTTTTTCCGGAGAACCAAGACGCCTATTCCAAAACGTTTTTCTCTGACCCATTTGTTGTAGTATTTCTCCGTCGCTGCTTTGTAACATGCATGTCATATGTTGGCTAATTCTCGCTTCTCCTCTAGGATGTCTAAGTTAAGACGAAGATCCTGGTTGTTCTTTTCTTCTGTGAATTCCGTGGTGCGTAGGCTGCCTACAAAGATTTCCGATGGCAGGACAGCCTCCGTGCCGTACGTCAGTTCAAATGGGGTTTCGTTTGTGGACGTTCGTGGAGTGGTACCGTATGACCAAAGTACCGTGGGTAATTCTTCCACCCAGCAACCTTCGCTTTCCCTAATATTTTCTTTAGTCCCATCACCAAGGTTCTGTTGGACACTTCAGTTTGGTCGTTGGCTTGGGGATGTGCAACGGACGTGAACTTTTGTTTGATCAGCCTCTCGGAGCACCAGGTACGGAATGGATCTTCTGCGAATTGTAGACCGTTATCACTGACTAGAACTTTGGGGGTACCAAATCTGGTTAGAATATTCTTCCACATGAATTTAATCATGTTCCGCCCCGTTATTGAGGCTACGGCCTCTGCTTCGATCCACTTGGTGAAGTAATCTTCCGCGACTATGAGGAACTTCACTCGGCCGGGCGCTTCCGGGAATGGGCCTACTATATCGATGCCCCATTGGTAGAAAGGCCATGGGCTTGAAATGCTGGTCATAGGGGCGGCTGGCAAGTGGTGGAGTGGCGAGAAAGTTTGGCATGCGACGCATTTCTTTGTTACCTCTTTTGCGTCTGAGTGAATTTACGGCCAGTATACCCCCGCTCTCAAGGTTTTCCCCGTGAGCGCCCTGGCGCCTTCGTGTGCTCCAGCTTCGCCCGCGTGTATTTCTTCCAATAGCGCCTTTCCTTCTTCTGCGGTAATGCATTTTAGCCAAGGCTCTAGATGTCCTCGTCTGTATAATGTGTCATTTCGTATTGCGTATTGGGGGGCTTTCACTTTGACCTTCCGCGCTTCAGCGTCGTCTGTTGGTAGAAGACCTTGCGTCAAGTAGTCGATCAATGGTGTCATCCACGTGGCGGCATTCGTACTGACCGGTGCTATTTCCTGGCCGTCAATGCTTCTTTCTTTCAGGACTTCCACCAGGACCTCCTTGGATAGGTGATCGAATGCTGCGGATGCTAACTTGCTCAGCGCATCGGCGTTTCTGTTGGCTGAGCGCGGGATTTGTTTTACTACGAAAGTCTCCATCGTGGCCGCTATCCTGTTCACTTCCTCTGCGTATTTCTTCATTCGTTGGTCTTTTAGTTCGTAAGCCCCGTTGATTTGGTTTGCTACCAACAAAGAATCACTATGAGCCAGGAGGTGTTTTACCCCATTCTCTCTTGCGAGTCGCATTCCGACGAGCAGTGTCTCGTATTCAGCTTCATTATTCGACGTCTGGAAGTCGAATCTGAGCGCGTAGGTTATTTCTTCGCCTTCTGGGCTTGTTAGCACTAGGCCTGCTCCCGAGCCCTCTTTGCGGGCCGCCCCATCCGTGTGGAGCATCCAGGTTTCTGGGTATGCGTCCGGTTCTTGTTTTGTAGACTGACTCTTTGCTGCTTCTTCCTCTTCTGGTATTTCTGCTAGGAAATCCGCCAGAGCCTGACCCTTGATGCTTGTTCGAGGTTTATATTCAATGTCGTGTTCCCCCAGTTCGATGGCCCATTTGGCCAGGCGGCCTGACTTCTCTGGTTTCAGTAGTATTTGGCGGATCAGTTGATTTGTCAACACCTCGACATGGTGAGCCTGGAAGTACCGTCTTAGTCGGCGTGCTGCATAGATTAATGCTAGGACTAACTTTTCTAATTTTGGGTAACGTAGCTCTGGGCCCTGAAGCGCAAGGCTAACGAAGTATACAGGCCTCTGTTGGCGTTCCCTTTCCAAGGCCAAAACTGCGCTTATCGCTTCTGGTGACGCTGCCAAATACATGGATAACTTTTCTCCAGGGACTGGACATGCCAGCATAGGCAATGATTTCATTGCTTCCTTTAAATGTGCCAAAGCTGTTTCTGCCTCTCCTGTCCATTTGAAATTGTGTTTGTCGACGTAGCCTTTCAGCGTGTTGAACAGTGGAAGGGCTTTTTCTGTTGACTTTGCTACGAATCGTCCCAAAGCTGTGAGTTTCCCGTTTAGTCCCTGTATTTCTTACAAGCTTGCTGGTGATTTTATCTCGACGAAGTCTTTGATCTTTTCCGGGTTTGGTTGGATGCCCTCCCGTGTGACATAATAGCCCAGGAACCGTTCTTCTTCTACGCCAAAGGTGCACTTGGCTGGGTTGAGTTTCATTTGTATTCTGGAGAGTGTTTTAAGGGTTTCTTCAATGTCTTGTAACAAAGATTGTTCTGCTTGGCTCTTTATGACCATGTCGTCGACATATACTTCCACGTTTCTTCCAATTTGATCCTTGAACACCTTGTCGACGAGTCTTTGGTATGTTGCTCCAGCGTTCTTTAGGCCGAACGGCATTTTCTGGTAGCAAAAGGTGCCGTGATCCGTATAAAAGGCTGTCTTATCTTTGTCTTCCTTCCGCATGAGAATCTGGTGGTAGCCTTTGTAGGCATCTAGGAAGCACTTCCACTTAAAACCCTCCAGCGATTCTACTTTTTGGTCTATCTCGGGGAGCGGATAACAATCTTTCGGGCATGCCTTGTTTAAATCGGTGTAGTCGATACACATTCTCCAGCTTCCATCACTTTTCTTGACCATCACTGGGTTGGCGATCCATGTTGGAGAGAAAGCTTCGCGAACAATGCTGGCTTGCACCAACTTGGCGACTTCCGCGTTGATGGTGTTGTTGCGTTCTCTTGCTTGGCCACGACGTTTTTGTTTGACGATGTTGCTTCCTGGTGTAACATTAAGGTTGTGTTCGATGATCGCTCTTTCTACTCCCACCATATCTGCTGGCTCCCAGGCAAATACGTGCTTATATTTTCGGAGTAGGGATATTACATCCTTTCGTAACTCCGGTGGTAATGTGCTGCCAACTTGTATCTTTTGATCTGGGTAGTCGTGGTGAATTATTTCTCTACTTTCTTTAGGTTCATCTATTGGGCGCTTCCGTTTTCCATCGATGTCTGTGGGCAGCATTATCTGGTAGCATTTGAGCGTCTTTTGTGGAGTTGCTAGGACAGTGGCTATGCCGCTTTCCGTTGGGAACTTGATTATGCCATGCAGTGTTGATGCAACAATGCCAAAGTATAGCGCTGCTGTCTTCCCAGGATGATGTTATGTTCCGATGGTGCTCGCACTACCGTGAATTCAAGCGTAACGATCTTCTTTCGTTGGCCATCTTCTATCGTGATTGGTAGGTAGATCATCCCGGTTGGTATGATGTTGTGCCCCGTGAAGCCGGTTAAATTTCCTGCTGGGGGGCGTAAGTCTGCCCTCCATTCCCGTGGCAGCTGGCGGAAGCAATGTTCGAACATGATGTCTGTTGCACTACCACTATCGATGTGTACGCGATGGATAATTATGTCTCGGATTCTGGCCTGGATGATGAGTGGGTCATCTCCATTCCATCCATCTGGCTTTCTGTCTTTGCTGGAAAATGATATTTGTTGGTCGTCAACGTCTGGGGTATGCTCTCGTGCTCGGCGGTGGTGTTTGTGTATTACTAGAATCTCTGGGCCCTTCTTTGGCGCGTCTTTGTTTTTCGCTGGAGTATCGTTTCTATCATTCTTTGGGCGAATTGACTTGGCTATGTCGTTTAGGTTCCCTCGTTGTATTCGCTGGTCAAGTTCTTTCTTCAGCACGGCGCATTCTGCTGTGTCATGCCTGTAACATTTGTGGAACTCACAGTACTTAGATTGGTCTCTCGGGCGTTCTGGCGTTTTCCTTGTTGACTTGCTTTTCTCTGCAACAGCCAGAACGTCCGTCCGCCTATATTTGCTGTCATCTCTGTAGTGGTTGTTATAGGGTTTTGGAGGTTTACCTCTTCTGAATGATTGTCGTCTATCGCTGGGATATTGTGATTGGCCTTCTCTAGACTTTAATGAAGAGGTAGCTGCTGCTTTTAGGTATGCCTCCTTGGCGGCCGTACCCTCTTCTTGTCGTAAGAAACGTTCTACTCGCTCCTTCATCTCCTGGCGAGTGGCTGGTGGTTTTCCCAGGAATTTTGTTGATAATGGACCCGGCAGTAGGCCATGTGTGAAAGCTCCAGTCACCAGGTTGTCATTTTGCCTTGGTACATTCAGTGTTGCTTCATTGAATCTTTTGAAATAAGCTCTAACTGTTTCGCCCTCCAGTTGCTTGTAGCCAATGATCTCTCGAATATCCCCTCTGTATTTGTGCAGTTGCATGAAGTTTGAGAGGAATTGTTCCTTGAGCTCGGTAAAGTTTCTGATGCTGCTTGGCGCAAGGCTTTTGAACCATGCGCCCGCGTTCCCGTCCAGCGTCGTCGGGAAGTGCGTACACCAGAAGCGTTCGTCTAACTTCAGCGATTGCATATGCCATTCGTACGTGTCGATGTGGCTATTTGGGCAGGTGGTTCCATCATATGTTTTCAAGTGTGGTAGTTTAGCTGTGTTTGGCATGTCGTACTCGTGTATCTCTTTGACGAACGGGGACTTGTATGCCAGAGGAGGAAGTGGATTCGTATTGTTTGTTGTTTGGGTGAAAGGTGTGACGGGTTGGTATGCCGGCGGTTGGGTGTAGAACAGAGGGAGTGCACCGGTCGGTATGCCTCCCAAGGATGAAATGGGTGTGTTTACCGGTGTGGGGATTGGTATTGGTCCTCCCAGCGTTGGTGTTGTTGTGAAACTTGTGAACAATGGTGCTACTGTTGGTTGTGATGGCTGGAAGAAAGATGTGGGTGAGGGGGTGAACATTGGTGGTCCCGTTGATGATTGAAATGGTGTGAATGGGTAGCTAAATGGTATATACGGCGGCGGCGTACTCATGGTTATTGGTGTTACAGTGTGTTGGAATACCGATGAAGGAACTGGTGTTTGGGGAATTAAGGGGGGTGCGAGGGGGTTGGTTCTTGGTGGGGATGGTGTTGTTGGTAATGTTTCTATCAGTATTGGGCCAGAGGCGGCATTGAGCGTATTGGGCTTCTTGGGTTGTTACCATCGCTGGTTTGTCCTTCAGTTGTCATTGCCGAAGATTAAAATGGTGGTTTTTCATTACGTGTCACAACATGGATAGCGCCAATGATGCGATATCAGCTCTAGTTCGTCCGGTCTTCGCCTCACGGGTGATTCCGATCGCCTTGGGCTCGTCCTGCGACCACAATCACAAAGGAATAGCAACGTTAGCCGTTTTCCGGGAGGAGGTCCCGAGAAAATGCTCCGATGCTTAATTTAGATCTCCGGCGGGGGTTTGGTAAGTGTATGATAAGTGAGTTGAGAGAGAGTAAGATGATTTTCGATCCCCTTACCGAATGCCCTACAGGGGCTTTTATACGTCTTGCCTGTCTAGCAGTGGCCGACAAGATCTTTGCTGTGGCAGGAGGGGACCAGGCCGTCCGTTGGCTGTACGACCTTTGTCCTTCGCCGCGCCCCTATTGGTTCAGACCGGCTGGATGGGGCGCGCACGATCTGTGTCAGGTACGGGCGCCACGCGTAGGTTGAGGAGCATGGCGCCAGGTACAGTTCACGCTGGGCGTTCCAGCGAATGTGTCGTTAGTGAGCCGGAGCAGGGTTCCCCAGGAGGAGTCTCTCCAGCGAGGTATCTCCGTTGGCTGGAATAGAGACTTCCTGGTGAGGAACCTCCAGCGGTTGGCGAGATTGGGATCTCCAGGGAGCGCGTTAGAGGACGCGCTAGCGGTTGCCAGATGGCACGCTATCAATATATATATATATATATATATATATATATATATATATATATATATATATATATATATATATATATATATATATATATATATATATATATATATATATATATAGGGAAAAGGGAATATATGGCTGTTAGGTACCTAGTATTAGATATAGAACCCGTTTTATAACAAAATACAATTTATTTCCCTGATTTCTTGGTTTATTTTTTTGCATCGCGTAACTTTCTTCTCCACAATCTTCATCTATCAATTGATTAACATTAACCCTAATACTATAACAGGTTCGCATTCTTTCAATTCACATATTTTCTTCTACGATTTCGTACTCTTGTTCCACGTTTAACAGGACGCATAGATAATTAGTAATTAAATTTAGAGTTCGTCTGACTATTGATGCGTGACTTCGTATATATAACTTTATTGATGCATGAATTCGTCTTTAAATTCAGTGATTTCATCGTACATGTTTAATTGGATGCACTAGATATTTAGGAATTACATATAGAGTAATTTTTACTATTGATGCATGACGTAGTGGATATAGCTTATAAGACTCCATCAAGGAGCACAAACTGTTCATAGCTTATAAGACTCCATGAAGGAGCACAAACTGTTCATAGCAAATTAATTTAAAATAATGCGTTGACAACTTTGATCATTACCACGTTTAATTGGATGCACAAACTCTTCATAGCAAATTAATTCATCTTTTCCTGATGTAATTAATGTTTCAACAACGTATAATTAATTCTTTTCCCGTTGTAATCTTCATAATCTATTTGGTAATGATTAGCAAATTCGCTATTCCCCATTAACTAATGACAAATTGATTCTTGGTTTTTATACATTAAATGAAACTTCGTAATGTATTAGGTAATTAATAGGAAATTAAGTGTTTACCCATTAAAAAACAAATACAGTGTGTATAAAAAAGAGTTGCAGATTATTGGTTTTTAAAAAGGTTATTGTGGTGGGCCAAATGAACTATTCATAGCAAATTCCAATTCTTATTTTGTTGACCACATTTCATTTATCCTTTTTCTCAGGAACAATTACTTTTATTTAAGCTCTTGATTGTTCATATGTTTCTTATTCTGTTGACCACATTTAATTCACACATATATGGCTGTGATGTATGTATGCTTGGTTATTGCATGTTTGCCTTTGTGAAATTTATTTTATAGTCTCTCTACACCGGTGTGCAAGAGCTGATTCGTTATGCCTTTTGTGTATTCCTTGTTTATGCATTGTGTATTTGTATATGGTACAGGATCTGAAATAACATCATGGATTCAGCTATTCAAGTAGAGGATGAGCTATTACAAACAGATCCGATTATAGATGTTGATGTTGATGTGAACCTTGCTGATGATAGAGATAAAAGTAATGTTGAAAGTATCATGGGAAAGGTTTTTGACACACCACGTGACGTGTATACATTTTATAATCGATATGCTTTTTTACATGGATTTGGTATACGTATTCATTATGATTATAAAAATAAGACCACAAACGAGGCTTACCGTAAGTTGTATGTATGCAACAAAGAAGGGTTCAAAAGAAAGAAGGCCAGTAGTTCATGTGGAAATTTAAATAAACAACGTAGAGAATTAAGGACCGGATGTAAAGCAATGCTTCGAATTTCAAAAGGGAAAGATGGCAAATGGTTTGTGGACAGGTTTAACGATACACATAATCATGAGTTGAGTATTACACCGACAAAAGTAATGAAACATCGTTCTCATGGAAAGTTTCATCGTTCATTGGCGTGTAAATCTCTTATGGTGGAACTTAGCCAATCGGGGTTAAAACCTTCTCAAATCAAAAAGGCGGTTAACGCAATGAAAACTCCATATGAACCGGATGTTACTTCAAAGCAATGTGTCGATATCTTATCGGAGCAACGAAGACAATACAAAGGTAAGGAGTTTTATGGGCTTATCAAGCATTTCCAAGATAAAGCATTAGTTGATCCTGACCAGTATTTTGTTGTGGATTTATTTGATGATGGGTCTCCCAGAAATATGTTTTGGGCTGATGGAAGATCAAGAGACGCATACACTAAATTCGGGGATGTCCTTGTGTTTGATGTTACGTATATGACGAACAAATTCAAGATGCCATTTTCTCCTTTTGTTGGGGTGAACCATCATGGCCAATCCATACTTTTTGGGGGCGCATTACTAGAAAATGAAAAGGAAGAAACCTTCCAATGGTTATTTGAGCATTTCTTAAAATGCATGTTCAACAAGTACCCATCTGCAATAATAACCGATCAAGATAAAGCTATCGGTAATGCAATAAAAAATGTTTTTCCAAACACTCATCATCGCTACTGTGCATGGCATATCAAGAAGCATGAGTTGGAGCATCTTCGACCACTTGTTGCCCGTTATAGTGATTTTCAAGAATCTTATAGACAATGGGTAAAGAGTGATACAATTGATGAATTTGAAAAGAAATGGGAAGTTATGCGTGGTAAGTATAACCTTGAAGATAATCGTTGGATTGCCGAGATGTATAACCAAAGGAAGCATTGGGTTAAAGCCTATTTGAAGGATGTCTTCTTTGCTGGTATGACAACAAGCGGACGAAGTGAGAGCATTCATTCCTTTTTTGATGGATTTGTGAATTCGAAGACCATGTTGAATGAATTTGTAGTTCAATATGATAAAGCAGTGGAATCTCGAAGAGCTGTTGAAGAAGATGAAGACTTCAAGACTATGAACTCAAAGCCAATTCTTTCTTCTGTTCATCCAATAGAAGCACAATTAGGTGCATGTTACACCAGAAAGATTTTTGATATTTTTCAAAAAGAATGGATAGAAGCTACAAATAATTTAACTCACGAGACACTAAGTAAATGCACAGAAGAAATCAAATATCGGGTTGGACAATTGAATGTTGATAAAGACCACTGGAGATTTGTCAACTTTCGCTTCACGAATCAAATGAATATTACATGTTCATGTGCTAAATTTGAAACATATGGAATATTGTGCAAGCATAGTCTATATGTGATCAAGAAGAGGCATGTTCAAACCCTTCCTAATTTTTATATTTTACCTAGATGGACCCTTAATGCTAGGTTCAAGGTGGGTACTCGTGGCGTCGGATTGGACGAGATAAATAATGATAATGAAGTTAGTGCGTTAACCTTATGGCATGTTCGGGCAAATTGCAATAAAGCAATCGAACATGCAAAAGACTCCCCTTCAAAGATAAGAAAACTCAATAATTTAGTGGTAAAGTTTATAAAAGATGAAATTATCCAGAAAAAGCCAGATGCACCTGAGAATGCATCTCAAGATTCATGTGAGGGAATTTCTCAAGTAGAGATGATGCCTCAGATGTCTATTCGGGATCCTATTATTGTCACTAATACAAAAGGGCGTCCTAAAAATGCAAGTAGAATTAAGTCGTCTTTAGAGGTGGTAAAGAAAAAAAGAACTTGTTCTCACTGTAAGGGTTTGGGCCATTACGCCACCGGGTGTCCAACAAAAAAGGTAATTCTCTAATTTTTACCTTATTAATGTATCAAATTTTTTGTAGTCCAATGCTTACATTTAATGATTACAGGCAGAGGAGGCTTTACAATGCAATCAGTGATGTTATACTTGGCGACGAAGATGGGAAATCTACAAATGCTCTAATCGAAGAATGGGTCAATAATTATGCAGTGCTACCAGCAATCGCTTTTATTTTTGATAATTCAATAATCTCAAGGACTTGTTCAAGTTTTTTTCTTTTGAATACATAGTACTTCCAGTTTTTTCTTATTCTTGGATCATACTTTCAATTTATTTCTTTTATATTAATGAACTTCCAATTTAAGTTCGTGGTTTCTGATGCTCCTGGTGGATGTGGTGTTGATCATCTTTTTGGACGAAATTGCCCCTGGGGCATTTAGCAGTTCAGACAATTTGTAGTCTCAATTCTTCTTTCTGTTCGATTTAGGGGGTTTGCTTGGTCTGTGATTCGATGCTAGTACTATGTCTTTCGGTGGTTTAATTGGACCATTTAGTCTTGGTTCGTTAGTTGGACGAAATTTCCTGCTGGAATTCCTCTTTTATATAAAGATTTTGCTGTTAAAAAAAAACTTATTTATTGCCTAAGATGGGAAATTGAAACAGGAAATGAAACATGTGACTGTATGATGTTATTCTCAATAAACTAAATGATTACAGACTCAAACTTTTGGCTTTTGAGAGGCCAATCTCTCCCGAGTGATCTCTCACTGTATACAATATCAAATCCCAATCCTAACAGACCTCACTCACTATTTATACATGTATTTAACCGACTTTGATGCCAAAAGACAGAATTACCCTCAACATATTTATTGACCCATTAGCAACCGTAATTGGGGTTTACCACCCAGTTGGTCCTCTATCTTGATTGGAGATGTTGCTGCTGATAAAGTTGACTTTAGTGTTGCTACTATAATAGTTCTTGATGACCGACCTGATTTTGATAAAAATAGAACCTTGGATACTTATCAATGATATTAACAAATATAAATACTACAAAAACGCAAATGTTTTACCTGTCATGGGAAACGAAACAATTGAGCAAAGATCATTATCAAACTTTGAAGATGAGAATGCAACGTGATCCATTAATCGAAGTGAAAAAGGATGGATACGAAGATGAAATTGCATCGTAATCCAATAATCGAAAGGGCGAGAAGTGATACCTACCGGTGGGAAAATTGATACCTGCTTTATCAACTTCATACAAATAACAAAATTACATAATTAGTCACATACCTTGAAACCAAAATCCAAAAGACAGATCGATATGTAAATGGCGAGATTGAACCAGAAGTGGGTAACAAAATTACATAACTAGTCACATACCTTGAAACCAAAATCCAAAAGACAGGTCCATATGCATATTAAGTCTATAATCTGACAATTGACCATGAAGGTAACAATGACCATTATGACATTATACCAGTAATGTGGAAATTCAAATGAAAAATTCATGATTGTCCTACAAATTTCATTTGAATTGAACAAATTTCCCAAATTTAGAGAACCTTATCAATGTTGCAGTGATCACATCAATGAAATATGCCAAACGTAATCATAAAAGCGGGATCGACGAGTGAAGAAAGACGGAGAAGGTTATGCGTACCAATTTCTAGCGAATGTGATTCGATTCAGTGGTCTGTGGCTCATATGCTAATAATAGCTTCGGTGGTGATGTCGGGGATAAAAAGCTGCATAGAGTTTTGACGGCAATTGCAGTACTCTCAAATGCCTCGGAATCGTGAGTCCTGGCTTCCGAGCCAGCCCTTGAGTTGTGAGTCTTGGGTTCCGATCTAACCCTTGTACCTCAAAATCTTGACGTTCAGATACTTTCCTTGTAATATGTCGATGGCTGCTAAACTCAATTTAACGCCTTATTATACTTGAACGAGGTGGTCTTCTTCTTCCATCCGGATCAACCAAATCGAATTTCCAATTTCCTCCTATCTTCAACTGTGTAATATTCGTCGGATCTGCAAGCATCGACATATTACAATTGCAGAGGGATCGAGACAATTATGAAGACGAAGCTTGGAGGCGGAGGTCGATCAAAGGAGAAGAAGAATACGATTATTTATTCCAGACCCCAAAATCAAATTTTTGTTGTGCAATAATTACTGAACCGGGTATTTTTCTTTATTTTTGTTAAAAAAAAACGAAAATGGAAAGTTCTATACCTAGGTTGGCTACACAACAGCCGTATATTCACATAGCCCATATATATATATATATATATATATATATATATATATATATATATATATATATATATATATATATATATATATATATATATATATATATATATATATACACTAGCTTCGTACCCACGCAGCGGCGGAGAATAGTTTTTTTTGGCCATTAATTACTATTCGGCGGCGAACATTAGTTTCATTTCGACGAATAATTTTCGGTATGCAAATATAAGTACGTTTTTATTTGTAGCGGCGAACATTAGGGTACCCGTGCAATGCGGTGAGTGAGAAATATGGGAGGGGGAAGGTATTGTTAAGGGTTTTTGGTTTTGGGGTTCGGTTTTATATTTAAGGTTTTAGGTATGGGGTATGGATCGAAACGTATGTGTTATGTTGTAAACCGGAACCGTCTCAAAAACGATTAAGCAATTCGGTTTCGATTCCTTGAATTTTATTTTTTGGTTTCGGTTCGGATTTTTCGTTTCTGGAATTGATCTTGTCATAAATGAGTAAAATAACATTTGGAACCGCAGTGAGTTAACCCTGAGAAGTTTATGCAATCGGATTCATTGATCTTTTTTAGCGTTTTTTCCCTTGACTTAGCATGGTGTGTTTTTGACATATTAGTAAATAAACGATATACATAGAAACCATCAAGAGTATAAGGAAATAAACGATATACATATAACACATGTCATATCATGAGTTTAATAAGCAAATTTATATACATAACAACAATATATTCACTTTTCTATATATATATATATATATATATATATATATATATATATATATATATGTATATATATATATATATATATATATATATATATATATATATATATATATATATATATATATATATAGATGAAGGTTCAAATGAGAACAAAATTATATATTGAGAACATGAGAACAAATCTCAGCCTTTAATAGTAGAAAAGCAGGCGCGTGTTTTTTTTAAGTGATAGAGGGTATTTTGGTAAATGTGTATTTTATATCCGACGATAACAGCGTTGCTTCTTTACATTCAAAGATCGTATCTTTGTCCGACATTGTTGCCATAAAAGACGCTTTTTGATTTTGATCCTGATATTCATTCCGTTTTTGTTCTGATTCATACGGATATACATTCGATTTTATTAAACACGAGTTTTGCGATTTCATATTTTTGTTTTTTCTTAGGCGATTTCTCTTCTGATTTAAATCGATTTTTGATTGTCGTCCTGATACACATTCAATTTTTATGCGGATATACATTCGATTTTTCTTCTGATTGATCCTGTTATAGAATCGATTTCGGATTTTTGTCAACGATTCAAGCGTATTTGATATTTTTATTCGAGGACGACTAGTGAGAATACAGATCACGAGGATTCAAGCGTATTTGAGCTTCTGTATCAGTTTATTTTGGTTCGATCCTATTAGTTCAGATGGATAACTATGTTGATGATGTTAATATATGTACAAACGAAGAAGAATTAAGTATTTTCGTTACGATATCTGAAGATGAGGATACAGATGACGAGGATTCAAGTAAATATGGTCAGAATTACGGTGTTCCAGGTAATTACTATTAAAGTTTTATAATCACATGTGATTATATATGTGAATGTTTTGTAGTAGTTTTATTCTGAATCATATGTGATTATATATGTGAAGTTTTGTAGTAGTTTTATTTTGAATCAAATAAAATCATATGTGATTATATATGTCGATTATTGGGAATCAAATAAAATCATATGTGATTATATATGTCGTTTATTGGGGATCAAATTCAGTCATTAAGTAAAGATAATTGTTGTAATTTTCAGAAATCGTATGTGATTTTTTCAACAGTCATATTTGATTTTATAGATCAAGACTCTGCATAATGATATATATTTTACGAATTTAATTTGTAACTCATATGTGGTTTGTTGTGAATCAAATTCAATCATCAAGTAGAGATAATTGTTGTAATATTTGAGTACTCATATGTGTTTTTTCAGTAATCATATGTTACTTTTTCAGCGCAAAAATGTTTATAATCATATGTTATTTACGTATTTAAGTTTGTAACTCATATGTGCTTTATCTTGAATCAAATTTAATTATTAAGTAGAGATAATTGTTGTAATTTTGAGTAATTATACGTGATTGTTTTTAGTAATTATATGTGATTTTCTGAATTGAATATTTTTTATGTCATTTTTACATGTGATTAATTAGGTGATGAAGAGTGTACTTCTTCTTATCAATCAAACAATAACGAGGTTCCACATGATGTCAAACCGGATGTTCTCGAAGAATTTAAACCAAATTTGTTAATGAGATTCAAAAGTGTTGATGCTGCAATTGAGATGTATAGAAGTTATGCACAGAAGGCTGGTTTTGATGTTCGTTTGAATACACAAAGGAAAGTTGGTGAGATTGTAAAGCATAGATTTTTACTTTGCAGCAGGAGTGGAAAAGTAGGACAAAAATCAGTTGATACCAAACGTAACACAACATACAAGCGTACAGATTGTAAAGCAAAGATTGTTGTTAAGCTTGTTAAGGGAACTAATGACTACAAGTTTGATAAATTCAATGAAATGCATAACCATGAGCTTGAAGATATACATCATTTAAGAAAAACAAGAGAATTGCCATTCTCGAACATGGAGTATATTGTTCGGTCTTCGACAGCAAAAATTGGTGCAACAAAGGCATACAAATTGAAGGCAACCTTGATTGGCGGGTTTGAGCATGTAAAGGGTAAAGTTGGTGATTATAAAAATTTTAAGAGAAAGATCAGTTGCATTATAGGGTACAAAGATGCTCAAATGATTGTTAATAAAATGATGGAGCGGAAAGAGAATTACCCAAATTATTCTTTTTATTATAGATGCGATAAGAACAAGGTGTTGAATGCAATGTTTTGGGCCGATGAAACAGAAAAAGCTTATTACAGTGAATTTGGAGATGTGATGTCACTTGATGCTACATTTCGAACAAATAAGTAAGTTTTCACTGTTATTAATCATTTGTGATTTTTTGGAGAATATGTTTTTGATTATATGTGATTTTTTATTTTTGTATGAAACAACAGGTATGGATTGGTTTTTGTTCCATTTACTGTGATTGATCATCATAAATCATCTGTTACTGTTGGAGCTGGTTTACTAAGCACAGAAACCGTTGATTCATATAAGTGGTTGCTTCAACAATTTATGAATGCTCATGGAAAAGAACCAGTAATGGTGTTAACGGATCAAGATGCAGCATTAAAGCAAGCAGTTGAATCTGTTTTTCCAAATTCAAAACACAGATTGTGTATGTGGCATATCATGAAGAAACTTCAATCAAAGGTATGTTATTATTTTTGTATAATACATGTGATTGTAAACAAAACATTTTAACTTATGAAGTTTTTTTTTTGTGCAATTACATGTGATTTTATAAGCAAGCGGTTGAATCATATATGATTTTTATATATTAAATCATATGTGATTGTGTATGTGGTTTTACAAATTGCAGCTATCCGTGGAATTTCTTAAAAACACAGGCTTTAAGAAGTGTTTTAAGAAACTTGTATGGGACTTGAATATGGAGCCTAATGTTTTTGAGACGAAATGGGATTTGTTAATGAAAGAATTCAATCTTGAAGAAAAAAGATGGTTCAAAGATATTTTTAAAATACGGGATTCTTGGATTCCTGCATATTTCAAGGACTTTCCAATGTGTGGATTGATGAAGACAACATCAAGGTCCGAGAGTATGAATTCTTTTTTTAACTCGTAAATTTTATGATGAATTATGATAATGCTATTCAAAAACAACGAAATTCGCAACGTGAACTTGATCATAAAACAAAACAAGCGCATTATGGAATGAAGTCACCATCCGATATAGAACAACAAGCAGCAAAGATTTATACCAGTGCTTTATTTTTTGATATTCAAAAGGAATTGTATAAAGGAGTATGGTTTTGTGAAGATAAAGAGTCCACGGAGGGAGATGGCGTGGAATATTATACTGTATTTCAGAAGAACAAGAGAAGAGAATTTAAAGCAACGTTTCAGGTAATTATTGATTTGATTTCTGATTTTTGAAAAAAAAAAATTTACTCATATGTGATTAAATGTTTAGATATATATTAGTATAATCATAAGTGATTACGTTAGATAATTAGTCGTATTCATATGTGATTTCTGAAAAAGAATGTTCAATCATATGTGATTATTATTATATGTAACATGTTGAAATAAGAATGTTTTATCATATGTGATTATTATTATATGTAACACGTTGAAATAAGAATGTTTTATCATATGTGATTTGTTATTGTTGTAACATGTTGAAATAAGAGCCGCTGAAAAGAAAATCAAATGCAGTTGTGGACTATTTACACAGTGTGGTATATTGTGCAGACATGCCTTCAAAATATTGATAAAAAAAGATTTTAAGGAGATACCTTCAGAATATATTCTAAGACGATGGACAAAGGATGTTATATATTCGAATCATAAGCTTATTAGAGATCGTTTTGATGAAAGGGATGCTGAGGTTACAAAACTTGTGAATGAAGCATTCTTTACTTTTCAATCATGTTTGGATATCGTTAGAGATGATAAAGAGAAGCTGGCATGTTTTGTTCAGAAAACCAAACATATGTTGAATGATGTCAAGAGTGATTCTACAACTGAAGTAACAACAAACAATGCAGATTTAGTTGAAAAGCTTCTTGGAGTTGCAGTTCCAGAAGAGATTGTTGTTCAAGTTCCTGATGTTCAATTTAATAAAGGTTGTGGAAAGAAAAGGCTGGTTGGTGAATATGAGAAGTCTATTTTGAAAGCACAGAAGAAGACTAGAATTTGTTCTGGATGTGGTAAAAGAGAGCCACACAATTTACGTACATGTCCAACAAGAATTGCAAATCAGAAAAAAGAAACAACAGGTTCAGTTTTAAACGATTAATCATATGTGATTTTTTAGATGATAATCATATATGTTTTCAGAAAAGTTTACATTGGCGACAATTGATGATAATCATATGTGTTTTTTTGGATATATATGATTTTTAGTCTATTTTTCAAATATATAATCACACATGATTTTAAATATAACATTTTTATTTACAAATGACACATGATTAAAAGTTGCATATGATTATAAAGATAAAAATTAAGATATATATTTTTGTGCAATCACATGTGATTTCTGATTTCAAATAAAACATTATAGGCACACATGATTTTCTAGTCTATCCCGTTATATAATCACACATGATTTCAAATAACACAACTGTTATTTGTAGTTGCCACATTCAGTACATATATAAAACATTATAATCACACATGAGTTCAATTAGCATATTTCTTTAAGAATCACACGTAATTCAAATAAGAGAAACTGTTTAGAAATTGTATTTGCCACATTCAGAACATACATAAAACATAATAAAATTGTCTGAGAGTTAAGAAATTGTTTAAACACCATTTTATGACCAACACCATTTCAACACAACCTTCAACAACACCATCCTGAACCTTCAGAACTCCAAACCAACCTTCAACAACACCATCCCCAACCTTCAGAACACCATCCCACCACATTCAGAACATACATAAAAGATAATAAATTTGTTTAAGAGTTAAAAAATTGTTTAAACACCATTTTCATCACCAACACAAATATCAACAACAGCAACCCAAACTTCACAACACCAAACCAACGTAACCTTCAACAACACCATCCTAACCTTCTTAAGAACACCATCCCATCCCTCAATTCAGATTCTGCAACCTCTGTTGAATAATTTGGCTGGCATCTTGCAGATCTTGGTTTCTCTTTGATTTAGGGACCTTGGAGTAGTCCCTGGCAAGATTCAAGATATCGTTGTTCATAATGTTTATATCGGACATTATTAATCTATGTGCATATTTTGATCTAACCCTGTCCAACATAACATCTTGCGAACCACCTTCTTTCGGAAAACCGCAACTGTATTTGCCATCAGTTTGACCTTTAAATGTCTCCATGTGTCTCATGGCAAAAATCCCACAGTCTGTTTTATTGTTCTTTGTTTTCCAAGGCATGTCCAGTAAATTGATTGTCAAATTTGGATTTGACATTTGTTTTGCTTTTTGGTGGTTAACTTCCTCCAAATATCTGCCAAAGAATTTTTTCTGCATTTAAAAAGAAAAGAAAATTAAATCATATATGCGTACAAGTTTTTTCTGCATTTTATTATTAACAATGTTTATGAAATAGTACTTACAAGGTTGTTCAAAACAGGCATGTATTTCCCTTCCATTGTGGCATCTGATATGCTGTTGTCAAGGATCACAATTCCTGGGTTCTTTAGGTTGAAAACAAACAGAAATATGTGTTCACTTCGGCATACAGGGAAAAACACCGGTATTTAAGTAACAATAACGTATAAGATTTAGGGTTGATATGTGATTATATATACGAAGAGTATATAAAATGACTGTAACCAATCATATATGATTTCACATTACAATCACATATGATTGATCATCATTTATTAATATATATATGTGGAGTATATAAAACGATTGTAACCAATCATATGTGTTTTAAATCTACAATCACATATGATTGATCATCAAATATGAATATATTTTTCAGCAGTTGACACTTACAAGATCAATGTCTTTTAGCAGAATTTTCTGTTTGTCATTGTGCAAGCAGTCATGAAAATATTTTTTGAACTGTTGATATTGTTCTTCTTCTGCTTGCAAAGCCATCTTTTCAATTGCTTTTTTGCTTTTTTTCTCTTTTTTCTCTTTTTCAAACGTCTTTTCCTCAATGTAGTTTGTCTAAATGGTTTATAATGTGTGTGTTAATATAGAATATTAAAAAATCACATATAATTAACAATGTATTATGAATAACTTACTGTCATTTGCACATCAAGAAAAAGTCTGTACGGGGAACTGTTCTGATCCCTTTCAAGCTCTTGATGGTTTAAAACTTCAGCCCAGGAATCAATTATTCCATATATCATATATTCTCCTGGGAACAAACTTTCCAACATGTACCTGTGTACAGTTCTTCCACTTACTGTCGTTATCACTTCATCGCTGTCAAAAGAAAAATCACATATGATTAACAATGTATGTTATGAACAACTTAGTGTCACTTACATGTTTAAATTTAATAATTTTAGAATAAGAACCACATATGAATAACTTACAAGACGTTCCCTTTTAAGTTGAAGAGCCATTCACTAATCATGTCTTCCTCAGAAGTGTTAGGGCTTTTCATGTTTATCACCCTATCCTTAAAGGGTGATTTCATGCTTGGCCCGGGTTTTTTCTGTCTTTTTTCTTCAGGTAAGACAGTTAATACTGGTTGAGGATTTAGAATTGCAGGCCCAACTTGTTTTTCTTTCAGATTTGTTTTCTGTATAATATGTTCAGAAAAAAGAACTTTTGAGAATATAATAAATTTAAAAAAGATGACAATCACATGTGATTACATACACATATAATCAGATGTGATTAAAATATGAATTATAATCAGATGTGATTAGATTACCAATTTGTTGGTTTGAACTTGTTTTTTTTTATTTTGATTGGATTCTTCTGGTGGTGTTATTTGACTTATATGAAGGTCAAAACTTGGCATGAATGTGTTCTCTTTTTTTTTGTTTGATTCATATATAGTCTTTTCAAAAAATTCAATAACATCTGGTTCATTTAAGAATTGAGTATCTGTGATTGTGTTTTCAATATTATGAACATTATCTGTCTTTTTGAAAAAATCGTTAACCTCTGCTTCTTCATTCCTTTTTTCATCAAACGGATTTTCGTCATTGATTTTTTCTACAAAACCAAATAAGAGAAGTTAGTTTATAATAATATACAATTAACATACAAACACATATGTGATTAAAAATTTTTTTAATACCTTTTGGATCATCAAGAACTTGTTTTACATGGTCATCTATTGTTTTGTTTATGTCTGCTTCTGTTTCTAAGTTTGATAAGTCATTCCAAAAATCCGTATCTCCACTGCAGCCAACATGGTCTTCATTATTTTTTTTCACTAAAAAAATATGAACAAAAGATTAGTATAATCACAAATGAATTCAATTTTTTAATTTTTTTAATCACAAATTAGTATATTGACCTGTTTCTTTTAAAGGTTCGTTCAGTATGTTCTGGATTGGTGTATTGAACCAAATTTCACTTAATGGTTGTTCCTGTTCACCGCTACTTTTCAAACTTATCAATATTTCTTCTACATTTTCGTCTGAACTTCCACCAATCCCTTCCTTTTTTTCACCATCATTTTCATCCTTTTTAACATCACTAACAATCTCCTCGATCTCCTCAATCTCCTCAATTTCCTCAATCTCCTCAATTTCTTCAATCCCCTTAGCATCTTCAACATTGTCATTTTCCTCATGACCAACATCATCATCATCAATCATTTGCTTCTTTTGAACATTAACTTCTTCCTCTTGAACATTTCCTTCTTTATTTTCTTTACCACCATCATCATCATCACTTTCACTGTCTTCATTACTTTCACTGTCTTCATCACTATCGTCATCATTGTCGTCATCACCTTCACTATCATTGTCCTCAGCTTCACTCTCTTCATTATCTTCATCATTATCATCATCATCATCATTATCAACATCATCATCTGAATCATCAATTTTTTCTCTTTCCTCATTAATTAACTCCATCATTGCATTCCAAAATTCCAACTTCTTGCTTTGTGGAAGCTTGATCGATGCAGTGTTCACCAAAGATTGTAATTTTTCATTCCTCTTTTCTATCTTCAACAAATATTCCTAAATGAAACAAATGAATATATAAGTACAAATTATAATCACAAATGATTTAAGAAAAACATTGTAAATAGAAATATACATCCTCAGTCAATTCTTTCTCAACAAAAGCTTTTTTTAGACGTCCTGTGCCAAATTCACCAAGGACGTCCTTCTCAAAATTTTCTCTAAATTTGACTTTTTCAGAAGTCCAGTTGTTGATCACAGGACGTGAACGCTCCACATCTAGACAATTGCATTTCACACTGTCTATGTACAGTAACTGCAAATATAATTAAGAGAAACAAATTACATATGAGTTAATATGACAATCACAAATGAATAGGAGAACCAATTAAAAACACAAGGCAAATAGGTCGGTGATTATTTTATAACCACAAGTGAGTTAACAGGAAAATCATGTATGATTTACACGTTGTAATCATATTTTGATTACATGTATGTATAGTATACAAAATTATTCTAAACAATCACATATGAGTTAACATTATAATCATATATGATTGTTCACAATACATGTATAATATAGAAAATAACATGTTAGTTATCATGACAATCATATATGAGTTTTATCAGGTAATCACATGTGATTATAAACCATTGTGTTTTCCATTGGTTTATTTTCCAAAATTGTGAGGTGGTTGAAATCTATTGTTTGGTATAAAAACATAGTAAAACGTCTCAACAACCATTCTCATTTCGCTAGAACCAGATTCCTCGTCTTCATTATATTTATTAAAATATTTGATCTTGAAATTCATTATATTTGCATGACATTTCAAGATAGTAATCAGCATCTGCTATCACAACAGGAACATGATTTTCTTGAAATTCATATAGCAACTATCATGCAATTCAATATCATTGAATATATCAAAGACCAGGCATCTGGCACTAGCGAAAATGAGAGTGATAGCTCAGATGATTTTGTTAGAAAAAATAACATTTTAGTCAATATATAAAATCATATATGAGTCATCACATAATCAAATTACATGTGTTTTATAAATGTGAAGAACATAATAATCTTCCTTGTGTTTTCCATTGGTTATTCTTTTCAGTATGTGAACTGGTTTTATCTACTGATTGGTAGAAAACATACAAAAATATATGAGCTATTACTGTCACTTTCACAAGCACTATATTAATCTTTTTCATCATATTCAATAAGTATTGACAGTGATAGCTCAGATATTCTTGTATGATTTATAACAAACAACAAATTAAACCAATTCAGATACTGAATAGAATAACCAATTAAAAAGACAAGGCAAATAGGTCGGTGATTATTTTTAATCACAAGTGAGTTATCAAGAAAATCATGTATCATTTACACGTGTTAATCATATTTGATTACATGTATGTATAATATACAAAATTATTCTAAACAATCACATATGAGTTAACATTATAATCACATATGATTTTGCTCACAATACATGTATAATATAGAAAATAACATGTTAGTTATCATGACAATCATATATGAGTTTATCAGGTAATCATATATGATTATAAACCATTGTGCTCTTCATTTGGTATTTTTTTGCAAAATTGTGAGCTGGTTGAATATCTTGTTTTGTATAAAAACATAGTAAAACGTCTCAGCGACTATTCTCATTTCGATAGAATGAGATTTCTCGTCTTCATTATATTTGCATGACATTTCAAGATAGTAATCAGCCTCTGCTATCACAACAGGAACATGATTTTCTTGAAATTCATATAGCAACTATCATGCAATTCAATATCATTGAATATATCAAAGACCAGGCATCTGGCACTAGCGAAAATGAGTCATATATGAGTCATCGCATAATCAAATTACATGTGTTTTATAAATGTGAAGAACATAATAATCTTCCTTGTGTTTTCCATTGGTTATTCTTTTCAGTATGTGAACTGGTTTTATCTACTGATTGGTAGAAAACATACAAAAATATATGAGCTATTACTGTCACTTTCACAAGCACTATATTACTCGTTTTCATCATATTCAATAAGTATTGATATTGAATTTCATTATATTTGCAAGATATTTCAAGATAGTAATCAGCCTCTGCTATCATAACAAAAACATGATTTTCATGAAAACTCATATAGCAACTATCATGCAATTCAAAATCGCTGAATATGTTAAAGACAAGTCGTATAGTTCTAGTGAAAATGACAGTGATAGCTCAGATATTCTTGTATGATTTATAACAAACAACAGATTAAACCAATTCAGATACTGAATAGAATAACCAATTAAAAAGACAAGGCAAATAGGTCGGTGATTATTTTTTATAATCACAAGTGAGTTATCAAGAAAATCATGTATCATTTACACGTGCTAATCATATTTGATTACATGTATGTATAGTATACAAAATTATTCTAAACAATCATATATGAGTTAACATTATAATCACATATGATTTTGTTCACAATACATGTATAATATAGAAAATAACATGTTAGTTATCATGACAATCATATATGAGTTTATCAGGTAATCATATACGATTATAAACCATTGTGCTCTTCATAACAGGAACATGATTTTCTTGAAACTCATATAGCAACTATCATGCAATTCAATATCACTAAATATATCAAAGACCAGGCATCTCGCTCTAGCGAAAAATGAGAGTGATAGCTCAGATGATTTTGTTAGAAGAAATAACATTTGAGGAAATACAAAAATCATATATGAGCCATCACGTAATCAAATAGATTGGTGACAATTTTATAATCACAAGTTAGTTAACATGAAAATCATATATGAGTTAAACAGGGAAATCATATGTGACCAAAAATCATATATGAGTTATCACGTAATCACATGTGATTGTTTATCATATAAGAATAATAGAATTTAAATTAGTAGACATACCACTAAAAATGACGCCGGTCCAACGTAAAAGGCTGTTTTGCTTTTTGGGTCAAAAGAACTTTTTGTCTTGACCAAGGAATCAATAAGAAACTTGCACCAATCCAAATTTGCAATATCTGTTTCTCTTGTGATGTAGTTCAAGGGCGAGGTGTTACATTTGCCTGTTGAACTTGATTCCAATAAAGCATTAACCAATACCGCTATGAAGTTTAGTTTGAAGTTCATATCGGCGTTTCTTGTTGATACAATTTTTGTCTTGATGTCCTGAAGTCTAACCATTGCATTGTTTTCAAATTGAGCTTTCCATTCATCATAAGAAGTATCACCTTTCTTTCTGTATTCAAGTTCTTCAAACTTTACCTCCCCCATTGGCAGACCAAGGATTTCGTGTACAGATTGCCTTGTTACAGGAATGTCCCCTCTCTTAACCTTCAGTGTGTTTGTTGACGGGTCGAACTTTTCGAGCACGAATTTACTCAAAGCTCCTGGTACGTCTGTCATTTTCATCTTTAAAAGGGAACCAAATCCCATCTCTTTCACGCATTCCTTTTGCTCTTCACTCAAACTTAGTACAATGGAAAACAATGCACCTGGCGAACACCTATTATGATGTAAAACGTGTAATTAGATGAATCACATGTGAATGATATATGTTTCAATGACATATGATTATAACTGTAAAGATAAGTAAAATTTACCTGTTTCTGTTTCTGATGGTCTCAAAGGTTTTTGGTATTTGTTTTCTCTTTTTTTTTCAAAGGTTCTGTGGCTTCAGAATCTGAATCTGAATCCACAATTTCTTGTTGAACTTTCTTCTCAGCTTTTCTCTTATTTGTTTTTGATGATGAAACATCGGATTCAGTTTTTTCCTTTTCTTTCTTCTTCTCTCCTTTGTCCTTCTTTCTTTTTTTCTCACCGCTATCTTCAACATCTATAAGAAATGCATAAACACATATACAATTTCATTAAGCATTGATTAAAAAAAATAGTGCATTATGAATCACATACGATTTGATAAAAAATTGAAAAAACTCATATATGATTTTATCAAAATAACATAAATCACATATAAGTTGAACAATACCTTTGTCGTTTTTTTGTTTCGATCGTCTCTCGTTTACTTTCTCTATTTTTTCCTTTTTTTGTTTTGTCGTATTTACTTTCTCTGCTTTTTCCTTTCCTTCTTTTTCTGATATGTGTAAATATATATTTTGTTATAAAATCACATATGATTTAAATAAAACAAAGCTATAAGTATTAGTATTATTAATGTATAACATTAATCACAACTGAATTGAAAGGTACCTTTGTCATTTTTTTCTTTGGACATTCGTTCTCTTACTTCTTCATCACTTTTTTCTTTTTGCTTTTTTTGTTGTTTTCTTGGATTTTCCTTCTCTTCTTCTGATATGTGTAAATATATATTTGTTATAAAATCACATATGATTTAAATAAAGCAAAGCTATAAGTATTAGTACTATTAATGTATAACATTAATCACAACTGAATTGAAAGGTACCTTTGTCATTTTTTTCTTTGGACCTTCGTTCTCTTACTTCTTCATCACTTTTTTCTTTTTGCTTTTTGTGTTTTTTTTGGGATTTTCCTTCTCTTTTTTATCTTGTTTAGCTAGTTGTTTATGAGCAAATAAAGCAAAGTTATATTATTTATTACTAGAAATTAATAAGAAAGGCATCAATCATATGTGAAAAGAAGAGTACGTTTATCATTTTTCTTTTTTGATATTCTTTCCTCTTCTTCGTTGTCTTTTTCTTTTCGTTGTTTTTTCTGCTTTTTTCCTGATTTTTCTCCTGTTTTATTGCAAGTTTGATTGAATGTAAGTTATAGACAGAATGTATTGCTAATTATATTCTATTTGAAATCATATCATGTTAGATAAAGATATCATATATAACATATACCTTTTTCAGTGGTAGGAGATTCTGAACCCCTTTTTGAAGTTGATCTAGTCAATCTGATTTTAAGATTGGCTTCCGTGGTTTTTTTTTCTTTTGCTGTTGTTTAATTATAAATGGTTAGAAAAATGTTATAGGAAATCATATATGTTTAAAACTTTTTGTTACAAATCAAATATAATTAATCAAATGGTTAGAAATCACATATGATTAGTCAAATGTTTACAAATCACATATGAGTTTATGGTTAATCACATATGAGTTATGGTCAAGTATTTATGATTTTAACAAAACTTTTCGTTACAAATCAGATATGATTAATCAAATGGTTAGAAATCACATATGATTATTCAAATGTTTACAAATCACATATGAGTTTATGGTTAATCACATATGAGTTATGGTTAAGTATTTATGATTTTAACAAAACATACGATTAATCAGATGGTTACAAATCAGATATGATTAGTGGTTAATCAGTATAATAAAATACATATCGAATCACATGTGATTTACAATTTTTCACTATAACAAAAATTTTCCTCAAATCACACGTGGTTAACGATTTTTGTTTTTAACAAAACATATAATTAATCAAATGGTTACAAGTCACATATGATTTATGGTTAATCAGTTTAACAAAATACATATCGATTCACATGTGATTAACCATTTTTTCACTTTAACAAAATTTACATCAAATCACATGTGGTTAACCATATATGATTTTAACAATACATAAATAAAATCACCAGCATCTTCGTTTTTCTGCTTCTTATTCTTTCTTTCGTATATATTTTTGAAACTTTTTTCTTTATCTGCAAGTAAGATCAAAAAAACGTTTGTGAATATGTTATTAGTTAGTCGATTTCATATGAACAGAAGATTAGTATAACAGTAATAACAAAACGAGTGTACTGATGGTTATGTTGTGGTTTTCGGATGAAAAAATTAAAAAACTAGGGTTTTAACTTTGAAAACATTAGTTTTTGTACAAACATTTGGGGATATTTAAACGATTTCGTATACTAGGGTTTTTCGGATAAAAAAACATTCAAAAAATTAGGGTTTTCGCGGTCAAAAAACTTCAAAAAATAGGGATTTAACTTTGAAAAAAGGGTAGTATAAATCGATTCATACCGTTTTTTGTTGTAGGTTGTTGATCTGGTTGTTTGCTTGTTGACATTTTGGAATCTGGATGTAGAAATCTTCAAATTTTTGAGTAGTTATTTTGCAAGTTTCAGAGGTTTTTTGAAAAAAAAAAACTGACGAAATCGTATGAAATCTTTCGGAGGGAATGATTGTCTCAGACCTATAGCGAGCGTGGGCGGTTGGACGTGACCTCTCGTGTTTTTTCAGTAATACCCTGATATTTCGAATACATGTCATTTAGGCCCTGAAGATATACATATTTTACAAAAATGCCACCGTGTTTAATCAATGGTGCATTTTTGTTCCCATGTTCTCAAATTACAAATTGTTCTCATTTTAACCCTCCCCTATATATATATATATATATATATATATATATATATATATATATATATATATATATATATATATATATATATATATATATATATATATATATATATATATATATTATACACACAAGACACCATTCAAGTTTCATTTGTACAAAAAATACCATCAAAGTATATATTTATTTATTGATATTTGAATGATATGATGCTACTTTTAGGATACACCAAGGCCCCGAGGGCATGTAGTGCACTTGAAGTGTAATAACACAGCCTCCTCATTGGGCTCATCACAACGTAAGTCTCATTCTCGAAGGAGGACCAGGTCAGGATCAGTTTCCAATTCGGAGAATTGGTATCTGTCACTGTGTATGGCTATGTCCGAATTGGTTAAACGGAATCTTTTAACCTTGCCTTAATTTACGAAGATGGAACATCTTCCAAATGGTCTTTTTCAGAATGAGGGCACGGCCCGGGTCTTTTTTGTACGAAAAAAGGCTGCAGAAAAGGGTCACTATGATCAAAGATATTTTTAAAGCTGCCGATGCCGTTGAAGAATCATATATTTTTAAAGCTGCCGATGCCGTTGAAGAATCATAGTAAAAGACTCTCGTTTGTTCGTGGGTATGTTTGCTTTTTCTGAATACTACTTTTTCAAATTTGCTTTTTCTGAATACTACTTTTTCAAACTTTAGGATATGTTTGTGTTAAGCTAGTACGCATCGACATTGATTAGCCAATCAAGAAATACCAACCATAAGCATCGATTAGCTAATCTTAATTACCATTTTTCTAGTTATTTTAAATGTATTTCCTATTTTACCCTTGGAGTTAGAGTTCAATTTTATGCACTGTGCATTTCTGGGGTACTCTGAACAATCAACAACTTTTTTATTACTTTTTTGCCCTTGTCAATATTACAGATGTAGTTCACATTGTAGTTGTATTGACTTATAAACTTGGACATATGCCATTCTTTTTTCAACTCTATGACCAAATTGCCCAAATGGGACAGTAGCCTGCAAAAACAAGTTAAGACATGCCCTTGCCCAAATGGGACAGAAAATAAAATAGATGCCGGTTACCATGGGGTTAGATTTGAGCAAGACCGAACTGTGCTGACTTGGATTGTTGGTTACAAGGTAATCAGTGACCAAAATTGACCAATTTATGCTGCATTTCTGGGGTACTCTGAAACTTTTATGCCATTCTTTTTTCAACTCTATGACCAAATTGCCCAAATGGGACACACAACTACACACATACACACACGTAAACCCATACACATACTTTATGTTTACTAGAAAATCAGTCGAACAATTCCCTTAACACCAGAGCAATAAAAAACCATTTAGTGGCTTAAAATGGAGGAGGAACCTATTACATTAATGCATACCTTTTGAAATAGCAACACACTATTATAAAGTATGTGGAAGTATTTTTTGCTGATGAGGTAACATAAATACATGATATTGGCTTATATAACTTTTTTTTGGTATAATTGTAGTCATCTGGAGTTGTGACAACATGTTGATCTTGAAGCTGATGGAGTGGGTGTTGTGGAGAAACTTGAACTTAGTCCTATTGTTATTTTATTCGGATTTGTTTATGTTTAACATTTTTGCTACATTGTTCTCATAATTTCTGTACGTTTTTTTTGATAATTTAAAGCATGTGTTGATTAATCTGGTGTTAATATTTAAGGTACTTCTTTTATCTTTGTTTCTTTTGGTGCTAACAAACAAGTTTGGTTCAGCTTTCATCCAATTTTAAAATCAGAATATAATATTAATATTCAAAAGTACATCAGAGTCATTCATGCGGAAATCATGGTGTGTGCGATCATGGTGTGTGCGATACGATCGCCCCGACCTCTTCCATACGAACCACCAAGACCTGAAACATTTGAAACATAAAACCGTAAGTACAAAGCTTAGCGAGTTCCCCAAATTACCACATATCATACATACCACCGACCCCGCTCGGTATACATCGGACCCTGTCCGGCCTTGGGCCCCGCCGACATTCATCGGACCACGTCCAGTTTCGGGCCCCGCCCGACTTCGAGCCCCCCTCGATAAACATAACATACATGCATACAAGCAAGAGTCACACAGACACACAAGCATATATCCTACAGTAAAGTGAGCAAACTCACATCGATCCGCTGAATAAAGAAATAGAACGGTACTATGCGGTGAGCGGAAATAGATAAACCAAAACCCTAATTAGCACCCAGGTTTAAGCCCAACACTAGGCCCAAACGATGGCCCAAACTAACCGATATAACCACCATAAGAACACACCCTAACCACAACTCATTATTCCAACTCTACCACATCTATCAAGTACACCAACACACTAACATGGAACCCATACAACTCTACCACATCTATCAAGTACACCAACACACTAACATGGAATCCATACAACTAATTCATTAGTCACGAAGGCTTGAACAATTAATATACCATCCACCAAGACTAATGCAACCTATCACTAACCATTAAGGCTCACATGATTAAAACATTAGCTACTAAGGCTCTTACTCAAGTTCCCGCTATTATCCTTCCCAACTATCTAACCATTACATCCTAACAACACACATACAAATAGTCTAAAACTGAGTTTTCTTGTTTCTGTAACGTTTTTAGGGTTTACATTGTTGGTGTCCTCATATTATTCAAAAATGTAAATAAAACGCCCAACATTGACCTTATACCGACTTAGTGCCCGTTTGGATGTGCTTATAAAAACTGCTTATTGACTTATTGACTTTTTGGAAAAGCCATAAGCCATAAGCAACGACAAATAAGCAGTTTTTAATAAGTAAGGAGGCCCTTACTTATGACTTATGACTTTTCCAAAAAGTCAATAAGCCAATAAGCAGATTTATAAGCACATCCAAACAGACCGTTATTATTGTTAAATTTAATTCCCAACATACAAGAAAATCCCTTTTCAGAAATGTAGTATTAAGACTAACAAGATGGTTATTAGTCTAAAACTTAGTTTTCTTGTTTCTCTACCGTTTTTAGCGTTTACATTATTAGTGTCCTCATATTATTCAAAAATGTAAAGAAAACGCCCACCATTGACTTTATACCGATTTATTATTGTTCAATTTAATTCCCAATATACATTAATTCCCAATTGGGAATTTTATTTACATTTTTTGAATCATATTATTCAAAAATGAGGACTTCACATTATTGGATAATATTATTAAAAATGAGGACTTCAAATGAAATATAATATACATTTTTTGAATGATAATTTTGAATAATATTATTCACATTATTGGTGTCCTCATATTATTCAAAAATGTAAAGAAAACGCCCAACATTGACTTTATACCGACTTATTATTGTTGAATTTAATTCCCAATATACAAGAAAATCCCCTTTTCAGAAATGTAGTATTAAGACTAACAAGATCATTATTAGTCTAAAACTGAGTTTTCTTATTTCTCTACCGTTTTTGGGTTTCACATTATTGGCGTGTCCTCATATTATTCAAAAATGTAAACAAAACGCCTAACATTGACCTTATACTGACTCATTATTGTTGAATTTAATTCCCAATATTGAAAATGTTACAAAAACAAGAAAACTCAGTTTTAGACTAACTCGAATCTTCTTAGTATTAATAATAAATTTCTGAAAAGTGTATTTCCTAGTATATTGGGAATTAAGTTTAACAATAATAACTCAGTATAAAGGTCAATATTGTGTGTATGTGTGTGTGTGTAAATCTATATATATATATATATATATATATATATATATATATATATATATATATATATATATATATATATATATATATATATATATATATATATATATATATATATATAATGTTATTATAATGAAATGGAATATTATTATAATGAAATGGTATGTAAACGGATGAGGCCTTTGGTCGAAATGGAAATATGTTATCCCCAACGGCCAAGATCAAAGTTCGAACCCTGGTCTTGGCATTTTCATGACATTTATTTTTTTCGTACCAAAAAACTCAGATAACCGCACCAATAAATCAGAAACCCCCACTAGAGAACTGCATCAACAAACCTAAAATTCAGGTATCGCAAAAAGTTTAAAGGGAATCGCACTAACAAATAGCGACCACATCAATACTTTATTTTAATTTCATTTTTTCATTAACTCACGAATTCTTTTACAGTGATCACAAAACCGCAGGATACCATTCGACACATTCCCTTGAATTTGCATTCTATGTTATCAGAGAGAAACCCTAAAACCAAAACCACATTCCCCTGAATTTGCATTCTACGTTACCTCATCTATTATTGATTCTTGTCTATTTGTATTTCTTAAGTATCATTAACTGTCTCCTTGAAGTTACCTCATCTTTTACAGTTATCAAAGGAAATTACAAACGGAAGATTAAATGGAAAAGAGGAAGAGGCAAACATGATATTGCTACTTTTGCAAAGAAGATTTCCAAGGAGGATTATCATTTTGAATTTGATGAAAATAATATCTCAATGAGTAAAGAATTCATGTACTGGTTTGGCATGACGGTTCAACATATGATACCTATGCATATCGATATCGGTAAACTCGATAAAGAAACTTTTGATAAGCTATGGATGGAAACGAAGGTATGATCAGTCATGTGTGTGTGTGTGTGTGTGTGTGTATGTATGTATATATATATATATATATATATATATATATATATATATATATATATATATATATATATATATATATATATATATATATATGCATTTATAGAGTATATGAAAAATGTTAATCAGATCATTAAACTCACCCATCCTTATTCTTTTTTAAATTGTAGAGGACGTGGAACATCGAGACCGATGCTCCAAAAGAGTTTTTGAGGAAGAAAGTTGTGAAACTTGGTACAAATTTTAGATCAAGGCTTGTTAAAGAGTATGTAAATACAGGCAATAGTCCTTGTCAGAAATATACATTTATTGATCCAGTTGATTGGAATATCTTTCTCTTACAAAAAAGTAGCGATGAATTTTTGGTCTTAACTGTTTACTTATTATTAATATTATTATGTATTATGTTTCCAAGTAAGTTATAACAATTCGTTAATTTGTGTGTAGTCAAAAAGTGAGAATTCAAAAGTTAGCATTGCCAAGAGAAAATTAAGGCCCACGTAGGACGAGGTTGCTGGAAGGGTATCGAGAAAAAGAAAGATATGATTTGGGCTCAACTTGAAGAAAAATATGATTTTCTTAAATGTATAACAAATTCATTCTAGGATGTATTTGTTGGATTGCAGATTACGATTTTTTGGTAAGAAAATGTTAACAAATATTTTTTGTAGGACCAAGAGGAGAAAAACATGATAGCGGATGGGAGCTATGGTTTAAATAAGGAAGACCCTTTGGTCCATCTTTTTGGACCCGAGCACGGGGCGATCACATACCATATGCGAGATCATAGGTCATACCAAGGTTCACAGTGGATTGATAAAAAATGTGAACCTTGGTAGAGGCTTGGCCAACACGAGGCCAACCATTCATGACTCTACTTGTGGGCCTGCTTCACCGTGTATTAACTAACCACCTATCCATGTAATATATTATACTTTCCAGCATGTAGTTATAACTTTGCAATTAAAAATATTGTCTGGTTTGCAGATCATGACCACATGTGAGTTTCTTATCAATGTGGCTGATTCGCAATTAACTATGGCTTTTGGTATAGCATGGCCAACCTCAGGAGGGATGACACATGGGAAACCAATTAAGGAGGGTTGTTTTAAAGTTCAAGATGATGAGATCATTGAATTGTATAAGGAATTGGTCGTCTATTCGATAACAAAAACGAATGAAGTTGAGACTGTTAAAGATATGTATCAGTCAGTCGTTTATTGGCCAATATATGCAATAAAGGTATATTTTTATTTAAATATTACAATATGTTTTAGTATATTTTTATTTAAATATTATAATATATGTAACATCCTGAATTTGGGGCTAAAAGTTTAAGGATTAAAGATAAGAATAAATTTACATAACCATAATAATTTAATAAATAAAAATAATGAATTTAATAATTATAATAATAGCTCGTAGCAAATTAAATTAAAATGTGTATTTTAAGAGGTATCTAGTCTAGAATAACTAAATAAGGGTAAAATGGAATTTTACCATATGAGATGTTCTAGAAGGAGGATTAAATTGCAACACTAGAACATTTGTATTAGTGGGGAGGGACTTTAGTGTAAATATGAAAGAATTAAAAAGCTGGAAGGACTAGATGGCAATAAGTGAAAAGTTGAGGTTTTAGTTGGGGAAAAACCCCAACTCTCTTCATTTGGCGATTTTGAAGGAAGAGAGGGAGGAGGAGACGATTTCAAAGTGAGCTCAAGAGGAGGAACTTAATCTCAGCAAGATCTAAGTAGTTTTCATCAATCCTTTGAAGATCTAAGGTAAGAAATCTCTTATTCATGTTGAAAACCCACCATATTGGGTTGACCAAGTTCAAATTCGAGTTTCATAGTTGGGGGAGATGGCTTCTATGATCCCAAAGGTGTATCTTATGAATTCTAATGATTATCTCTTCACAATTTGATTGTCTTATGCTTGAAGAATCATGTGGGATGCTTGTTGATTCACATGAACCCTAATATTTAGGGAAAAAACCCATCAATGGGTGAAACCTAGATGATTGGATCAACTTGCATCTTAAATGTGTTCTATGAAGAGCTTAAGTGAGTTCCTAGTGATTTCAATCATTGGAAGAAGGAATCTCTTCAATTATTGATCAATTGTTTGGATGGAATTGGATATTCCTTGATCTAAGATTATGAAGTAAATTGGGATTAGAACTTGGATTTGATTTAATGGAGATGATATTGGATGATTTGATTGGGCCAAATGATGTGTAATTTAAGTAGAAATAATGTCCGTTTGATATCTAGAAGTTTGGAGTTGTTTAAGACCTTGATTTGGACCAAAATGTAACACCCCATCTTGCCTACACCTATTTGGTATATTAATTTATAAAACATCATTATGTGAAAATTTCATTCTTTTAAAAACTTTTCTTTTATGTCAAAAAGACATCTTTTAAAACATTTGGTCCCAATAAAAACAATTACGTAAAAGATATTTAGACAACCTTGGGGGTTACAAAATCATATCAAAACAACCACAGTAAAGCCTTTAATCATCACCAAGCTATGTCCCGTATTAAACTAACATTTCTACCGAAATTTCGGCATGAACGTTGGGCAATATGGACAAATCCATACTGACCCGACTCAATAAAACAACCCAAAAATAATACGGGACATAACATGACTTTATTGTACAACTACAAAGGAATTCTAAACCATAATCATAAATCTCTCAGTTACATGACATACTATACCGCAATTGAGATCCTCTATCTTCTGAACGTCCGTTCTATCTACATTCCTCTCATCAGCTTCTAAGTCCTTTCCTTCTATCATCTGCTAACCAACATCTTGTTCCTGAGTACATAGCATTTTAAAACAAAAATACATAAGACATAGATGCCTCGTGAGATACATGGGTTTTAGACTCAGTGAGTTTAAATCAATTTAAATATCATTTGCCATTAACAAATAAAGAAAACCTTCCCTTTCTTTTCAAAACCTGCAAACTCCACTGTTATGTTAAAACAATAAAACAGAAGTTCATTGCTATAATCATTAAAACAGAAATCATTGCTTCTCATCCAAACAAAAGCTCATTGTTAAAACATCAAATACTTTAGCTTAAAATGTCAGGTAAGCAATTCATCATAAGCAAACATAATTCAGGTACTTTCTTAATCATCATAGACCAACTGTAATTCATGATTAATTTATTATTATTTGGCTTTATACGGGTTTCCCCGTATCCCTTTCCCTCCCCGGAATAGAACGAATCTATCCGTGAGGACGTGCTAGTTCCCTTTCCCTTCATGAAATAGAACAAATCCATCCATAAGGGCGTGCTGAGACAACTACTTCGCGACGGGAGGTACCATCCCAGTAGTGTCTTTTGACCTCCCCTTACTAGGGTGAGATCCTTGTCCGGACGTCTTTCTCATTACTTTCATTTAGTTCATATTTCAATTTTTACCATTATCATTTATCACAAGTTGGTCCCTAGATAAATATCATTCAAAACAAGTAAACTCATTTTCAATTCATTAACATAAAACCGTACTTCTATTTCAACTTTAAAAAAAATCATTTGTAAACCATTTCAATCAGTTAACATAAATCAATATTTTCTAATTCAAGCTTTAAAAACCACTTTGAAAACCATACTCATGAAACATTTATCATAACTTTTAAAAATCATTTGTCAAACTGTTAATCATAAAAAAATTTAACATAAAAACAAAACTTGTTGCTATGTACCCAGAAAATTCCTCATGTACTCACCTCGGTAGCTAGGTATGTCTAGCTACAATAATCCACTAGCTCTTGACTCTACATGCTTCCAAATATCCTTCAACCTCTATTGATTTAATAAGAGGTTAGTACATGCTACTATACTAGACACATAATCTTTATTAAATCATACATAAATTCTTTCTAAACATCATCTAATTCTATTCCAAAGATTAAGTGTGGTTATTAAAGTATAATAGTCCATTTGGACACTTTTACCCTTTTTGTCCCAAATTCGACTAATTATGAATTTCTTGAGTTTAACATGTAATTTAATTAACTTCATAATTCTAACATACTTATAAAACACTACTAATTGCTTAGATGTCAAAACATCTCTTGTTTTACTCATTTATGCAATTTTGACAATTCTAAAACAATAAAGTTTCTATAAATAGAAGTTCTTTTAAAACATGTTATTTCTCATTTACTTGACTCCAATATTTCACCAATATTTCATAAAAGTCATTTCAGTTCAATTCTATGATCTATTTGTGTCATGTGTTGAAAAATATCAATATTGTCCCAAAAGGGTTGGAATGCCCAATACAATTCCAACACTTTACCATCCTTTTCTTTCAAATACACATAAACATACTCTATAAAAGATTTTTTTATCATTCTTTTCACATATAAATGTATCTAACATATTTCAATTGATATTCTTTTGTCCAACATGACATAATTATGCACATTTTATCTTCATATATCCATAGAACTTGCATGTATTCATCAAAAGAATTTTTACTCACTTAAGTTCATCCAATTTAATAATTTGATAGTGTTTTGAGTGAACTTTTTTATGACCTAAGCATAATCTAGGCATTAGAAACACCATACAATCATCAATTTCATGAAACCCTAAATTTCTCAAAATTAGGGTTCATCCATATCATTAAATTTCTATGGATTTAACTTAAATAAATCATGGGGGAATGTTTCTTACCTTAAGAGGAAGAGAATGCAGCAAAAAGCTCCTTGAAATACTTAGAATTAAAGCTTGATTGGAGCTACACCTACTAATTTCACCAAGAACACACCTAGTGTTCTTGAGAGAATTTTCTGGAAAAAGAGGGGAAGAAATGACTGATTTGCTCCATTATTTCGTCCACATAACCCCTAAGAAGTAGTGGAAGACACTTGTCAAACTTATGGGGTGTTAGATGTCAATTTTGGAGCTGATCTGCCACACCCACGAGGCCACACGTGTCCAGAAAGTGTCCAGCGCACAAAAAAACAAGTCTGCAGCATACACGGGTCGTGTAGACCCACACGGGTCGTGTAGGAAATGTAGAGAAGCTGTCTAGAACCTTTAGGAAGTCCACACGGGTCGTGTCCAACAACACGGGTCGTGTACATCCTTAGAAAATTTTTCCAGCATTTCATATTTTCCTTACATTTTATACTCAACTTCAATAAGTCATAACTTTCTCATTTCTTATGTAAATTTCACAAACCATATGTGCTTAGAAAGCTAATAAAACGTTTTACAACTTATTCCTACTGAAATTTCCCCAATTCTAATTAAATTTATCGGTATTCAAGCTCAAACCCGGTTACTTCTTGATTTTTGCTGGTTTTGGGTCAACTTCAATCGATCATAACTTCTTTATCCGAACTCCAAATGTTTCCATTCTTTTTCCTGCATTCTTATTATTCCAAATACTACATTTTTCATGTTGTGAGAAATTTCCTAATTCGAGTTACATTTTGAGTTACTTAGTTCTAAATTTCCAACAACTTTATTTTTACAAGATTTCCCTTTTTATGCCAAATTTCTTCTTAATTCAAGTTCATCAATCATAATTCATACATACACCATTAAGGGCTTAATATATGACTTAATTTTAATTATTTACACATTATTACACATCAAATTTATATTTTCCTCATTTCTCCTTTAAGCTCTTAACAAAAGACTTAATCATCCCATTACATTCCGTTCACCAACTTACATGTAAACTTTAAACATTGGAACGAAAGTTGGTTGTTACATAAAAGGAGGGAGAAAAGGACCAAAAATCGGAAGTTACAGTGTTAGAACACGGCCTGGGTTAGGGGAAACACGGCCCGTGTCAGGATGTCTGAAAAACCTTCTGTTAGCAGAACACGGCCCGTGTTGGGGGGAACACGGCCCGTGTCAGCCTGAGCAGTCCCGAAATGTTGAGTTTTGAGCTTTAAGGGTTGGGATGTTGGTTCTAATGTTCAAGTAAACTCCTAGGACATGTTTAATTAATATTTTACATCTATTTAGTGAAGTTAAAGAGCCTTAGAGTTATTAGTAATGTTGGATATTATATCTTCTAGGAGAAGAGTAACTGAGGTTGAAGCAAAAGAGTGACCTCTTCTCGAAACTTAAGGAAGGTGAGTTACCAGGAGTACACATCCCTCTTCTAAACTCTTGTGTGTGATTTATTCTTTTATCATGCATACTTCTTATGTGCTACTTGTTGCATAAATCTTATGTGTGCATGGCATAAAAAGAGTCATTTCAAAGATGTTTCCAAATAAAGGTATTATTGTAGTTTTGAAAGATGTTTTGAGCATTCCTTTGTGCATTGCATTGCATATAGGATGGGGGTTGACCATGAGATGCCTTGAGACCGAGTTTGACCCTTCTCTTAATTAAAGAGGGCGAGTATGAGTTTGACCCTTATCTCAATTAAAGAGGGCGAGTATGAGTTTGACCCTTTTCTCAACTAAACAGGGCGAGGAGTGATTGTTCCCGACAAAAGGGAACTGCATGAGGGAGTTGCTACCCCTCAAGAGGCTAGTGTGATGGCCACTAGTCTTAGTTTAACTCATACGGGGATCAAGTATTATGCTCCGTGCGTTTACTTGTGAACTTAGGTGAGTGCCATTGAGGTGAGATGGACTTTTATGAGATGGACATGGGTTTGGGATAGTTGCATTGCATTTGCATAACATGCTTAGCTATTTTGGGAAACCTTATGATGTTTTATTACAAATCTTAAGTGTGTAAAGAAACTATTTTTGGAGGTTCTCTCTAGTGTTAAGGTTATCCTTTCCACTCATAATGAGGTAACCTTGGGTAACTCACTAGACATTTTCAATTGCCTAACTGTTTTGATGTGTACTCAGGTTATGGATAGGAGCTAGTGGCGAGGCGAGGACATTTAGAAGACCACGGAGTGTGTGGCCATTTGGACCATGTTATGTTACGTGAATTATGACATTACCTCGCTACAAGTTTGTTAAGATTTTAAATGATGTTTTGGGACCTATTTTCCGCAAATGATGATTAAACCTTAAACTAATATTCAAAACGTGATAAATAATGTTTTTATAATAATACCCTAGCGAGGGGTGCCATAATTTGGTATCAGAGCATTGGTTTAAGTGAACTAGGTACTAGGATTAGCACTTAGACTTAAACTTAAGGTGTACATGAGTGGAGAGTTATGTGTTAACTAAATGATCTTACATTATTAGATTAATGTTCATATTCCTCAAAATGGTGAACACTCGTAGCATGGTTCCGTCGGTTGAAGTTCAAGGGAGTGGGGCCGGTGACGAGGCTCAATCTCAACCCACTTCCCTTGCAAGCATTGAAACATGAAGAAAAGATGGTAGGCAAGGTGAAGGAACTACTTGAGAGCCAAGAGGCAAGGTTGAGAGAGGAAGTGAAGAACATGCTCGGAGACAACGCTGCTTCGGGCGGACAAGAGACAAGTAGCTCGTATGATAGCATGAGACATGGGCCTCCTAATAACAATGTCTCCCAAGATGCAATAGCACCAAAGAAGAAGTGTAACTTCAAAGACTTTAACTCTTGCAAGCCACCAACTTACAACGGGACGTTGGACCCGGTTGTACTTCATAATTGGGTAATTGAGATTGAAATGGCCTTCTATGCATGCCAATGTGGAGATAACCAACGTGTGAACTTTGCAATCACTACTACTCAAGGAAACGGCTCTTGAATGGTGGTTGGAGACTAAGGAAATGATGGAAGTTCATGTGTTGGAGAGCTTAACATGGGATATGTTCCTAGAGAAGATGAGGGAGAGGTTTTGTACTAAAGAAGAGATCTGTGACCTTGAAAGGAAATTCCTTGACTTGAAGAGAGAGAAAATGATCATCACGGAGTACAATACCAAATTCCATAAACTCTTGAGCTTTGCTAGAAGATTGGCACCGAATGAAGCCAAAAAGGTAGATCAATATGTGGGAGGCTTGCCTTGGAATTATCGACTCAACTTTGAGGCTACTACTCTTGAAGTTGCAATGAGGAAGGCGAGGAAGATTGAGAAAACCTTGGAAGAATAAGATAAGGAAAGACCCCAATTTGCGAACAAGAGGAAGGAAGGCCACGAATCACATGGAAATGGTGCTACTGATCAAAAGAAACCAAAGTTTGAAGAATCGAGTAAGAGTGGTGAGGGACAATTCAAGGAAAAAGGGGAGTTGGTGTGTTTCAAATGTGGTGACAATGGTCATATGGCGAATGCATGTAGCAAAGGGATAAAGTGTTTCAAATGTGAAGGTTTTGACCATAAGGCTAATGAGTGTACTGTTAAGAAGAAACCGGTGGTGGTGGGAGGAGTGAAGCACCCCGGACTAGAGGAAGGACTTTCCAAATGATTGAAGTGGAAGCTAGAGAAAATGAGGATGTTGTGTCAGGTATATTCTTGTGAACTCTGTACCTGCTTTGATTTTATTTGATTCGAGAGTCATTCGGTCCTATGTGTCACCTAAATTGCTAAGAGATTAAGTTACATTTTCGCAAGCTTGAGTAAGAAGTGATAATTGATAGAGCGAGTGGTTCAAGTAAGGTTGTATTAAGGAAATACCATAAGTGGAAGTGGAAGTAGTGGGACTAAGTTTTGGGCAAACCTTATTCTTTTAGAGATTGGAGAATTTAATTTAGTTCTAGGGAGGGGTTGGCTAGCAAAGTATGATGTCGAGATTTTATGCAACAGGTGTTGGGAGCTAAGTATATTTTAAGCACGGAGTATCAGCCTTAAACCGGGGGACAAAGTGTGAGAGCAATTCAAACTGTTGAAGATGGTTGACTTGGTACTTGTCAGGTGGAAGCATTCTTCGCAGACAAAGCTCACATGGGAAGCAGAAGAGGAAATACAGAGGAGGTATCCACACATTTCGAGGAATCTAAGATTTCGAGGACGGAATCTTCTTAAGGAGGAGGTAATTGTAACATCCTGAATTTGGGGCTAAAAGTTTAAGGATTAAAGATATGAATAAATTTACATAACAGTAATAATTTAATAAATAAAAATAATGAATTTAATAATTATAATAATTAACTCATAGCAAATTAAATTAAAATGTGTATTTTTAAGAGGTATATAGTCTAGAATAACTAAATAAGGGTAAAATGGAATTTTACCATATGAGATGTTCTAGAAGGAGGATTAAATTGCAACACTAGAACATTTGTATTGGTGGGGAGGGACTTTAGTGTAAATATGAAAGAATTAAAAAGCTGGAAGGACTAGATGGCAATAAGTGAAAAGTTGAGGTTTTAGTTGGGGAAAAACCCCAACTCTCTTCATTTGGCGATTTTGAAGGAAGAGAGGGAGGAGGAGACGATTTCAAAGTGAGCTCAAGAGGAGGAACTTAATCTCAGCAAGATCTAAGTAGTTTTCATCAATCCTTTGAAGATCTAAGGTAATAAATCTCTTATTCATGTTGAAAACCCACCATATTGGGTTGACCAAGTTCAAATTCGAGTTTCATAATTGGGGGATATGGCTTCTATGATCCCAAAGGTGTATCTTATGAATTCAAATGATTATCTCTTCACAATTTGATTGTCTTATGCTTAGAGAATCATGTGGGATGCTTGTTGATTCACATAAACCATAATATTTGGGGAAAAACCCATCAATGGGTGAAACCTAGATGATTGGATCAACTTGCATCTTAAATGTGTTCTATGAAGAGCTTAAGTGAGTTCCTAGTGATTTCAATCATTGGAAGAAGGAATCTCTTCAATTATTGATCAATTGTTTGGATGGAATTATATATTCCTTGATCTAAGATTATGAAGTAAATTGGGATTAGAACTTGGATTTGATTCAATGGAGATGATATTGGATGATTTGATTGGGCCAAATGATGTGTAATTTAAGTAGAAATAATGTCCGTTTGATATCTAGAAGTTTGGAGTTGTTTAAGACCTTGATTTGGACCAAAAGGAGGGAGAAAATGACCAAAAATCAGAAGTTACAGTGTCAGAACACGGCCTGGGTTAGGGGAAACACGGCCCGTCTCAGGATGTCTGAAAAACCTTCTGTTAGCAGAACATGGCCCGTGTTGGGGGGAACACGGCCCGTGTCAGCCTGAGCAGTTCCAAAATGTTGAGTTTTGAGCTTTAAGGGTTGGGATGTTGATTCTAATGTTCAAGTAAACTCCTAGGACATGTTTAATTAATATTTTTCATCTATTTAATGAAGTTAAATAGCCTTAGAGTTATTAGTAATGTTGGATATTATATCTTGTAGGAGAAGAGTAACTGAGGTTGAAGCAAAAGAGTGACCTCTTCTTGGAACTTAAGGAAGGTGAGTTACCGGGAGTACACATCCCTCTTCTAAACTCTTGTGTGTGATTTATTCTTTTATCATGCATACTTCTTATGTGCTACTTGTTGCATAAATCTTATGTGTGCATGGCATAAAAAGAGTCATTTCAAAGATGTTTCCAAATAAAGGTATTATTGTAGTTTTGAAAGATGTTTTGAGCATTCCTTTGTGCATTGCATTGCATATAGGATGGGGGTTGACCATGAGATGCCTTGAGACCGAGTTTGAACCTTCTCTCAATTAAAGAGGGCGAGTATGAGTTTGACCCTTCTCTCAATTAAAGAGGGCGAGTATGAGTTTGACCCTTTTCTCAACTAAAGAGGGCGAGGAGTGATTGTTCCCGACAAAAGGGAACCGCACGAGGGAGTTGCTACCCCTCATGAGACTAGTGTGATGGCCACTAGTCTTAGTTTAACTCATACAGGGATCAAGTATTATGCTCCGTGCGTTTACTTGTGAACTTAGGTGAGTGCCATTGAGGTGAGATGGACTTTTATGAGATGGACGTGGGTTTGGGATAGTTGCATTGCATTTGCATAGCATGCTTATCTATTTTGGGAAACCTTATGATGTTTTATTACAAATCTTAAGTGTGTAAAGAAACTATTTTTGGAGGTTGTCTCGAGTGTTAAGGTTATCCTTTCCACTCATAATGAGGTAACCTCGGGTAACTCACTAGGCATTTTCAATTGCCTAACTGTTTTGATGTGTACTCAGGTTATGGATAGGAGCTAGTGGCGAGGCGAGGACATTTAGAAGACCACGGAGTGTGTGGCCATTTGGACCATGTTATGTTACGTGAATTATGACATTACCTCGCTATAAGTTTGTTAAGATTTTAAATGATGTTTTGGGACCTATTTTCCGCAAATGATGATTAAACCTTAAACTAATATTCAAAACGTGATAAATAATGTTTTTATAATAATACCCTAGCGAGGGGTGTCACAATATATTTTAGCTTGCGACCAACAACTTATCAAGCAATTCATCACTAATGGAATCGAGTCACTCCTCGCCACCAATAGACAATGCGACAACGTCATTTTATAGTCCACAGGTACTCGTACAATTATTTATATATATATTTTTGGTAATTTAGTTTGATTTGTTAAATGTTATAAACCAATAAAATAAAATGTACTCATTAGGTCACTGAAGTTTTAACTGCGTCCAATATGTCACTGAACTTTCAATATTGCACCCAATAGGCCACTAAACTTTTAATTTTGGTTTTGAAATAGCATTGTCCCTGCTTTTAGTCGATTATATCAGGTTAAAATCGCTATGAGGAGAGCAATAACCTATTGAGTAAATTTTGTATTATTGGTTGCCATTTTGGATCATTGACGGTAGTTTGTTTGTTATTTTAGCTTGAGGTAAACAACAGTCCAATTCAAGAACATAATCCTAGTTTTACAAATATGGTTAGTCTTCAAATTTTTTGTTAATTTAGTTTGTTTGTTAATCATATATAAGTACTAATGTTTTTATGATCGTTTTTTAACTATTAGCACAAATTGCTTCTGCTATACACCAACCTAAACACCAACTTCACAACAACCCCCAACCTGAACCCCCACTCAACCCCCAATCCAAACCCGAAACATCATGAAACAAATTTGTTTACCTTGAAGTGGAAATGTCGTTGGGCAATATACGAACAAAAGGTTCTATATGTATGCAAATAGTTTATCGATTATCCAAACTCTTTGGGGATGTCTATTATATTCAAACTCTTGTTACCTCAAGGGTTGTATTCTGACGGGTTGAATCTGTCATCCTATATTCGAAGGTTTTACAACTACCGTTAAATGATTGACTTGATGTCAGCATAGTTAGATGGATTGCAATGTAAGTTGTTATTATTGGTTTAAAATATTATACAGTATCATTTTATATATGATTTAATTTACTAAATTTATATAATATATTTAAGGTATTTTTATGGGCTACCGAACAATTGCAAATGCGCTTTCTTTGATCCAACAGTTATTAAAGATGAAGGTGACAAAACAAATCTGGCCGACCTCATACAGCACATCAAAGAAGTATTTTTGCATCATCCAAACAAAGAATATTTTCTTGCACCATATATTATTAGGTAATACATATTTTTCCATAATCCATACACATACATATACACACTAAACATACAATTGGTTAATTGTTTTATAGTTTCTATTTTTATAGGATACATTGGGTGCTTTGTATCATTTGTCCGAAAAAATTTATCATGTATATTCTTGATTCTTTACAACGTCTCGGTAAAAAGGAGTTATATCCCCTTGTCTCTATTATTGATGAAGCTTACCCGAATAAATATAAATGGAAGACTGCGAAGGTTTGCTTTAAAATCCCTTTTTGGATCTATTTATTTTAAGGTGTTTAAAATAATTAATTGTGAATTAATTACAGTGCTACAAACAAAAAGACAGTTGACAATGTAGTTTTGTAGCCATTAAACATATGCATAACTTTGTTGAGACCATTCAATATAATTTTGACAATAAAGTAAGTGTTATTTGCATATAAAATATAAAATTTCTAATTATTTGTATACGTTAATATAATTTATTTTATTTGTTTTCAATTTTGGAACAACAAGCAGTATATTTTGGTTGACGAAATTGAAAAAATGGTCTTAAAACTAATTCCGAAATTAGTTGGCAACGAGATTGAAGGCCGGCTGGACATAACTCGGTAATATACTAAATTTTATAGCATTATACTTTGAAAAATATTATAGTGCGTAAATTTAATGATTGTATAATATTGAATTATTTTGAATGTTGTTTCAGCAAATGAAGCACGAGTGCAAAACAAATATACTGTAAATGATTGTATAATTTTGAATGTTTCAACTCTGTAAATTAGTAACCAGTAACCAGAACAAATATGCAAATTGTATAATTTTTTTGTTTTATTGATGGTGCGGTTTAAATTTAATGGTGCTTTTTTAATTTAGTAATTTTGTTTTTTATAGTGTGTAATTTTAAATGGTGCGAAATTAATTAATGGTGCATTTTGGGTTTTTTGTATCATGACAGACCTATCTGGGTAGCCCCTTTTAATGATGCGGTTATAATTATAGGGTGCGCAGTTTTAATGGTGCGTAATTTCATGTTATTTAGTGTGAAAGTTTTGTTCTTCCAGGAATGACTTTTTGATGCAGTTATAATTATATGGTGCATTGTTTTAATGGTGTTGGTTCGTGTTATTTAGTGCGGTTTTTTGTTCTTCCAGGAAAGCTTTTTTCATGCGGTTATTGTCATATTTGGTGTGGTTTGGAAAGGCGCACTATTAAATGTTGGTATTTATTGATGCATGTATTTTTGGTGCGGTTGGATACCCGCACCATTTAACCATTTTAACAGCACCAACAAATGTCTTCTCTCATAAGAATAAATCTCAGCCCTTTATTTTTCAAGATCTATGATTAAGTTTAAATTGGTAGTTATTTTATTTATTAATTATAAAATCAACAAATATACCTAATTAAGATCCCGTCAGTGGCGGATCATAAGAGGGGCCAGCTGGGGCCATGGCCCCCCAGTTTTCAACGTTAGAAGTAGCATATATATATATATATATAAGTTATTTGCATTCATGGTTCATATATTCAAAGTATTAGCTTTTTGGCCCATGCGGTAAAAAATAGAAGAAGCTATTTGGCCCCTGTTTGAAAGTTCGGCCCCCCCTTTAAAAAGTTTCTAGTTTCGCCCCTGGATCCCGTAAGCGTGTAATTGTAATTCCAACTCATAGATACGATAATATCTCAAATTCTTTTTCGATTAACATAGAGATATTCTTTACATACTCAAGAATCGTCAATCTCATTCTCTTCACATTAGAAACCCTAAATTGCTCAAATACTTGCCATCATCTTCAAGAACTAAGCTTTGTGTGGTTACAGATGGAGAAGGATGAAGGAAATGCAGCTCCTAACATCAAATCTATTTTTATGCGATTAATAGTAACCACACTAACAAACATTATAAATGGTGCTGTTGCTTCTTTTATTGATGCTAAATCAGTTTTTTTCCGTTTTATAGTGCGGATTTCTTGTTCAACCGCATCAAAAAGTATGGTTTTAAATGATGCGATTGTAAACTTTCGTAGTAAAAATATGGTTTTAATGGTGTGTTTGGATGAAACCGCACTAACAAAACCATTTTTATGCGATTAATAGTAACCGCACCACAAACATTATAAATGATGTTGTTGCTTCTTTTATTGATGTTAAATCAGTTTTTTATCGTTTTATAATGTGGTTTTGTTTTTTGCCATTTTAAAGGTGCAATTGTAAATTTTCGAAGTAAAAAAGTATGGTTTTAAAAGATGTGATTGTAAACTTTCGCAGTAAAAATATGGTTTTAATGGGGCATTTGGATGAAACCGCACTAACAAAACCATTTTTATGCGATTAATAGTAACAGCACAAACAAACATTATAAATGGTGCTGTTGCTTCTTTTATTGATGCTAAATCAGTTTTTTGCCGTTTTATAATGCAGTTTTGTTGTTCAACCGCATCAATTAAAAAACCCCATCGCACCAACAACTGACTTCTCTACTAGTGTCATGTTCTCAACCTTTTCATGTTTTTATTCTAGGGTTAATGCCACAGTAACCCTCATGGTTTTCATTTTGAATCGATTTGGTCCGTGTGTTTTCTTTTTCTTTCTCTTTAAGGACTCATGGTTTGAAAAAAACATGTTTACTTAGTCACTCAATGGTGAGTGACCCGATAAGACGGTTAACTAGCAAGAAACCTACAAACAAACATGCCACATGTTTGTCCATGTCATGGGTAGCCTACTATCATTTAAACACAGGGAATATTTTCGAGCCAAGATACTAATGTTTTTCTTTTTAGGTTTAAAAGAAGATAAAGCCATGACAAATTGAAGATCCGAAGAGGAGATTTTGTTGGAATACGATAACATAAAACAAACGCAGCGGAATCTTAAAACAAAAATCGTATTCAACCAGGATCACAGAATCATGCACACTTTTGTAACTGTAAAATCAAGAGTGTTCAAGACATACCTTTTAAATCTCAGATCTGATTTTGTTAGGATTACGAGAGTCCAAAGTAGAACTCATCTAATGTAATCGCACCCAAGACAACGATCCAGCACCCGTTGATGTAGTATATACCTTTGCTTGAAGTTTTAGCACGTAATACTTAGGGTTTTGAAAGAAATCGGCTGTATACCGAGGGGTGGGAGGAGAGTGACGAAAATTAGGGTTTTGGCAGCCCTTACAACTCAGATCTAGGGTTGTATTTATAGCAAGGTTGTAAAAATCGTTTGACGGTAGCTTGGCGGTCGGGTGGGGTTAAGCGATTAATCGGACTAATCGGGGATTAATCGGGGATTAATCGGAGACCCTAAATTATAAAGGAATTTATTTAAAAATATATAAATATAAAAAATAGCAAAGTTTGATTCATTTTTAATTCGAGATGCACATCAAAGTTCTTCTTTTTTTAACTTGGATGGTCCTTATTTTATGTTTTTGTTACGCGCTTGATCCCTGACAGACTTGAAAGAGAGATCGATGTCTGATAAAACAAGAAAGAGAGATCATAGCTTTTGGGGAACAAGAAGAACAAGAAATAGCGAATCATAGCTTTTGGGGAACAAGAACAAGAAAGAGAGATCGATGTCTGATAAAACAAGAAAGAGAGATCACTTTTGATCACTTTTGACCTCTTTTGACCACTTTTGACCCGAATGAAAATTTAGGGTTGAAATTTAGTTTTCAAATTTCGAGCCTATTTCACTTTTGACCACTTTTAACCCGCTTGAAAAAAATTTCAATTGTTGACCGTCATTGACCGATTAGGCCGCCAAGACCCGCCACGACCGTCGTTGACCGATATTGACCATTAGCGACTAATACGTCCGACTAGCGTTAATCGTCATCGGCTCACGACCGCCAAGCGTCTAATCGGCAACTAATCGGCCGCCGAGGCCGATTTCTGCAACCATGATTTATAGTGCTCCTCATCTGTATCCACTCCCTTGTGGATATTTCACTTTAGTCCTTTATCCTTATTAAGTTTCTAATTAATATACCTTTACTTTGGTATATTAATAAACTTAACCATTAAGTTTCTAATTAATATACCTTTACTTTGGTATATTAATAAACTTAACCCCTCAAGTTTATTTTCGATCTCTTTTAGCTAAATCGTCTCTTGCGTGTAACCCAAAAGGACCCTACTATTTATAATAATATTACCAACCTGTTATAACGATGGACATATAACCAACAGTCTCCCACTTGCACTTGTTATAACAACTGTATGGTCTAATATTCCTTAACCTAGTAAGGTGTATGTCATCCTAGACAAATGCCGTGTTCATCTAATGAAACAGCCTTTAGGCAAGTGATCAAATATTCATTTGTTCTACAAGATATCCATATGAACGTCTGACATGGAATCCTGTCAGTCTCAAACATTCAAGATTATGTTTCCCGATAGAGATTTGTGATGACCACAACAAACTGCACTTATTGATTCTATATCAATTCAGTTCGAGTACGACCGTACATTTGCTGTCAACACTAAATCATCGAGGGGCCCCACAGATATCGCTTCTCCTGTTAGGGCAGAAGGAACAAATAAACTTTTACTACATGGATCTCGCCCACTCATCATGTCATATCTGGACATTCCTTGTATGGCTGCCAGTTACGGACAACGTTGGAGAAAACCAAGACATAACATACTGCAGGACTAAGAATCAATGCATCTCCGCTTGAAGAATATAATATATTACCATCTTAGAATTACTCGTGACATATTCCATGAAGTAATATCTAAGTACAGGTTACTCCAATACTTAATCCCTATTAAGTACACATGAGAATTAGCGCAGCTCTATGCTATGTCCATCTCTATGGACAATTTACTAATTCCTCATGTCAGCCTTGAATCAATACTTACTCCCAAAAGTATGACCGACTGTAGACGTTTTGAATAATAAAATAATTATTCAGGAAGTCAATAAAACATGCAAAATTAAAACACAATGATAAACTAATGAAAAGACTGCCTTTATGCATATATTAAGTTCTCCACATAATAATCTTCAAAACAAATAGAGTTTTACATTGCTTAAGTTCCCAACACAAATCAAACTAAATTAAATACACTCAAACCAACTCATTTGCAAATCTAATGCCCATCGACCTAGTATGAGAATCATGCTTGGCCTGAGATAATGGTTTAGTGAATGGATCAGCAGGATTATCTTCTGATGTAACTCTACTAATCGTGATGTCTCCTTCTTCAACGAGCCTCCAGATAATGGTACTTCCGGTGTATACGCCTTGTGCGCTTGTGAGCCCTGGGTTCTTTCGCCAAGGCGACTGCACCCTCATTGTCACAGAAGATCTCAACTGGACCATCAATGCTAGGAACAACACCGAGATCCCTGATGAACTTCTTCATCCATATGGCTTCCTTTGCAGCTTCATTAACTGCAATATACTCAGCCTCCATTGTCGAATCAGCTACTGTTTCTTGCTTGGTACTCTTCCAAGTTACTGCCCCACCATTCAGTAAGAACACGAATCCTGACTGTGAACAGGAGTCCTCTCTGTCGGTTTGGAAGCTAGCATCACTATAACCACTTACAGTGAGTTCTTCCATGCCCCCATAGACCAAGAACACTTCCTTCGTCCTCCGAAGATACTTAAGAATGTTCTTGACTGTGGTCCAATGATTTTCACCAGGATTGGCCTGATAACGACTCGTCATACTCAAGGCACAAGAGACGTTAGGCCTTGTACATAACATGGCATACATGATCGATCCCATTGCTGAAGCATATGGGATTCGATTCATTCTTTCTCGTTCATCACTAGAACTAGGGCATTGGTCTCTACTCAATGTCATACCACGTTTCATAGGCACGAATCCTTTCTTGGAATCCTGCATCTTGAACCTTTTCAAGATTTTGTCTATGTATGTACTCTAGCTTAAACCAATGAGTCGCCTAGATCTATCTCTATAGATCTTTATACCAAGTATGTATGCCGCTTCTCCCAAGTCTTTCATAGCGAAACAATCCCCAAGCCAAGTTTTAACACTTTGCAACATTGGGATATTGTTTCCTATGAGTAGTATGTCATCAACATACAGCACAAGGAAGACAACAGCACTCCCACTAGCTCTGACATATACACATGGCTCATCTTCACTTCTCGAAAATCCAAACTCTTTGATTTTCTCATCGAAGCAGAGATTCCAGCTGCGAGATGCTTGTTTGAGTCCATAAATTGACTTCACAAGTTTGCACACTCTATTGGGATATTTGGACTGTACAAAACCCTCTGGTTGTGTCATATACACATCCTCTGAAAGTTTTCCGTTAAGGAAAGCGGTTTTTACATCCATTTGCCATATTTCGTAGTCATAAAATATTGCGATGGCAAACAATATCCTGATAGATTTAATCATTGCCACTGGTGAAAAAGTTTCCTCATAATCAATCCCTTGGGTTTGAGTATAACCCTTTGCCACCGGTCTGGCTTTATATGTGTGTACCTTTCCATCCATGTCTGTCTTCTTCTTGAAGACCCATTTACACCCAACTGTTTTAAGGCCAGGTTTTTGATCAACCAGGTTCCAAACTTGGTTATCATACATGGATTTCATCTCGCTCTCCATAGCCTCCTTCCATTTGGCAGCCTCTGGGCCTGCCATTGCTTCCTGATAGCTGGTAGGTTCATCGTCATCTACCATTGACTCATCACCTTCAGTAATATGTAAACCATAAAACTCAGCTGCATGACGTACTCTATCAGATCTCTGGACAGGAAGTGGAGGTATGTCAGATTCCTCAACTGTACTTGGCTGAGGCTCAATTGGTTTTTCAACCTCTGATTAAGCGCCAGTGCCAACATTAGGTCCTTTATTGGTTGGCTCTTGAATCTCATCAAGATCAATCTGGCTCCCACTGGCTTCTTGGTGTATCAGCTCCCTCTCTCGGAAGACTGCCCTTCGTGCAACAATCACCTTGTTTTTAGAAGGCTTGTAAAACAAATACCCAAAAGAACTAGTAGGATAACCAATAAAGTAACACCTCTCTGATCTGGGTTCTAGTTTGTCGATGGCTTCACGACGAACGTAAGCCTCACAACCCTAGACTTTCAAATGCGCTAATGAGGGTTTAGTCCCATTCCATATTTCAGAGGGTGTCTAGCTGACTTTCTTAGTTGGTACAAGGTTCAGGACTTTTGCTACAGTCTCTAAGGCATAGCCCCAGAAACTGATTGGAAGTATAACACGACTCATCATGGACCGAACCATATCAAGTAATTTCCGGTTCCTCCTCTCAGCTACACCATTATGTTGTGGTGTTCCGGGAGGAGTCAGCTGCGAAACAATTCCACAGTTCCTTAGATGATCGTAGAATTCTTGACTAAGATATTCTCCACCCCTGTCGGATCGGAGGATCTTAATCCTTTTGCCCCTTTGATTTTCTACTTCGTTCTGAAACCTTTTGAACACCTCGAAGGTTTCAGACTTATGTTTAATCAAATAAACATACCCATATCTACTGAAATCATCAGTAAATGTGACGAAGTACCTTTCTCCATGTGTTGTGGCTGATCTGAATGGTCCACACACATCGGTGTGTATGAGGTCCAACAAATCCTTGCCTCTTTCACAGTTTCTTGTGAATGGCGCTTTTGTCATCTTGCCTAATAAACAAGACTCGCATACATCATCAGACTTGAGGTCGAATGATTCCAAAATCTCATCCTCTTGGAGTTTGGCGATGCGTTTCTTGTTTATATGGCCAAGTCGACAATGCCATAGACACGATTTATCCAATACACCTTTGGACGTATTTGAATCAACATTTAAGATTAAGCTATTATTTCTTCTAATGCTCACGATAGTTTCATAAATACCATTTGTAGGACATGCTTTAAAGTAAACACAATCATTTTTGAAAACTAAAGTATTTCCATTATCAAAACCAAAATCAAAACCGTCTCGATACAAAGCACTAAAAGAAATAATGTTTCTAGCCATTTCTGGCAAATAGCAACAATCTAATAAATTAATAGAAAATCCAGTAGAAAGCACGAGCTCGTAATCCCCAATCCTCTTGACAGCAGCCGTATGTCCGTCGCCCATGATCAGGTCAAGCTCCCCATGCCTTAACTTCTTACTTCTTCTTAGTCCCTGCACATCAGAGCAAATGTGAGTACCACATCCTGTGTCTAGGACCCATGAATTAGTAGTAGAAGTATTATGGAGTTCTATCATGTATATTGCTGAGGTACCAGACACTTTGGGCTTGATCTTCTTGATCTCCTCCAGGTATATAGGGCAGGTTCCCTTCCAGTGTCCCTTTTCTCCGTAGTGGAAACAAATGGCCTCATCAGGGTTTGGTGATGGCACTATCATAGAACCAGCCTTGCCCTTGTTGCTAGGGTTGGAGTTGGGGTTACCAACTTGACCCTTCCCTTTGCCTTTAGGCTTCTTGGCTTTCTTTTTCTTGATTGCCCCTTCCCTGATTGCCAAAACCGGAGCCGTGGAGCTGGAGTTCTTAAATTTAGACATATTTGCCTCGGCAGTTTTTAGCATGCCGTGTAACTCCATTATGGTCTTTTCCAATCCATTCATATTAAAATTTAGTGTGAACTGACTGAATGTACTGCTCAGCGAGTGGAGGATGATATCTGTAACCAATTGCTAAGCGATTGGAAATCCAAGTCGCTCCAATCTGTCAACGTATGCTTTCATCTTAAGCACGTGTGTAATGACAGCAGTTCCCTCCTGCTGCTTGCAGTCTAGTAGGGCGATCATGGTGTCGTATCGTTCCTGTCTAGCCTGCTCTTGGAACATTTCCTTGAGCTGGTCGGCCATGTCGAACGCCCCAGCAGTCTCGAAACTCTTTTGGAGTTCCAGAACCATGGTCGCCAACATAAGACAAGCAACCTCATCCGACTGATCTTTATGCTTTTGCCAAGCATCCCTAACAGCTCTAGTTGCATCGTCAGCGGGAGCCTCAGGAAGAGCTGTATCCAGGACCCATTCTTTCTTATCATACCGGAGGGCGATCCGAAGAGAACGCATCCAGTCCAAGTAGTTGGATCCCGTCAGCTTATCCTTAAAGAGGAGTTGCAGTAGTGAGATATTTGTAGCCGAATTCGAATTTGTATTTGCATTTAGAGCCATCTATATAAAAAGTAGATTTTAATTAGTTTGATTAATCCTTAAAAAAATTAATTACCCAAAACAATAATTTTACTTACGGCTAGAATCCATATTTCACTTCTGGTGGTGAAGAGGTATGCCGTAGTCACCCCCAAAAGTTATTTAGGTAGGCAACACTCTTTTGCCAACTTCAATCTCTATGAAGCTTCTAGATCTTTCGGGATTCATTGAATCTAATCAATGGCATGTTTAGTCCCATCATGCTCATCCTCTCTCCCGTGACGGGTATGCCGCGGATCACGGGTTTGGATGGTAAATCGACCACGAAGGACCCACGTGACACCCGGCCCATGATTCATGAGCTATCGCGAGTATCACATCATTTTGGCCGAGTCCAATCCGACGCGTTGGCTATAGCACTTTCCACGCCGGAAGGGCCCGGTTAAATGTGTGGTTCTTTGTGGGTAGCATGAGATTCACATTTTCATAAAACGGGATTTTGTTTCGTTTTTATTAAAACATTTTAACCTTTTAATTGGCATAAGGGTCAATTTAAACTTTTAAAACCGGTTTGAAATTGCCAATTTTACTTTTGAAAAATTCTATTAACTTTTAACAATTTTTTCTTACTTGTGTATTTTCAATAATACTTTTATCTTGAAACACTGTCCTATCAAACCCTTTCGGTAACTCCACTCAATAAAATGCGACAGACGGTGAGGGTAGTAAGCAGTGAATGCTGTTTAAAAACCGATCTCATTAGGAATCAAAAAGACCTCCTTAAACCTTCTACACATTTAGAGTAGGTGAGCCTAGTCACGGTCCCACCAATATTTTTATTTTAAGTTATACATATAGATACAATTCTAATATATATATATTATTAAAATTTTTAAGTATTTTGAAGTTTCTGTTTAACTATTAATTCTATTAAACACGCAAGGATGCACTATTAATAATTAATTTAAACAATTATCCATTAAATTTTAAAGCATTTTAAACTTTGTGTTTAGCTATTAATCCTATTGAGCATGCAAGCATTCAATGTCAATCATTAATCTAAACAATCATACAATACTAAAATCACAATTTTATAACAAGAAATCTGATTTCAAAAACGTCACGACCATCACGACGTGGGACACTAGAAAACGCGACGCGGTAATCAACAGAACACGATCATGACAAGAACGACGTGGCGCGGAACACTAGGAAACGCGACGCGGCAAAACCCTAATGATCGTAACTTTTAAAAAACCCGCGACGCGATATTTCAAGGACGGCGGCGCGGACGTCGAACAGATTCGATAAATCAGAAAAAAAACGATTTTTAACAATTTTAATCGAATCAAAACAATACAAAATCATGATAAAGTGGCTCTGATACCACTGTTGGAATACGATAACATAAAACAAACGCAGCGGAAACTTAAAACAAAAATCGCATTCAACCAGGATCACAGAATCATGCACACTTTTGTAACTGTAAAATCAAGAGTGTTCAAGACATACCTTTTATATCTCAGATCTGATTTTGTTAGGATGACGAGAGCCCAAAGTAGAACTCCTCTAATGTAATCGCACCCAAGACAACGATCCAGCACCCGTTGATGTAGTATATACCTTTGCTTGAATTTTTAGCACGTAATACTTAGGGTTTTGAAAGAAATCGGCCGTATACCGAGGGGTGGGAGGAGAGTGACGAAAATTAGGGTTTTGGCAGCCCTTACAACTCAGATCTAGGGTTGTATTTATAGTACTCCTCTTCCTTATCCCCTCCCTTGTGGATATTTCACTTTAGTCCTTTATCCTTATTAAGTTTCTAATTATTATACCTTTACTTTGGTATATTAATAAACTTAACCATTAAGTTTCTAATTAATATACCTTTACTTTGGTATATTAATAAACTTAACCCCTCAAGTTTATTTTCGATGTCTTTTAGCTAAATCGTCTCTTGTGTGTAACCGAAAAGGACCCTACTATTTATAATAATATTACCAACCTGTTATAACGATGGGCATATAACCAACAGATTTGAGAAGTATAAACCGAAGGGTGATGTCATAATCTGAATGTTGTCGTCATAATCCGAATTGCTGATGTCATAATCCGAATTGCTGATGCCATAATCCGAAGCCTTCGGCTATGAATGTTTATATATGAAGGGGAGGATTTGATGTCATATCCGAAGGTATTTGACAAGTTTTTTTTGGAACCCAAACCATTTTTGAACATTTTGAAGCAAATTTTTCAAAAGACTTATTCAAATGAAATGATGAACAACCTTCTCAGCTTCGAGTTCTTTTTGTTGGAACAAGAAAATCTTCATGTAACACATTATACCAACCCGAATCTTTCAAAAAATTTATTCTTTGAACACAAATCTCTGAAAATTTTCTTTTAACCACAAATTTTCACATATGATTTTGAAGAAACAACATCAGAACATTTCTTTTTAGGAACCCACATCAAATTCGGTTTTGACTTCTTCTTTTTCTTCTTTTTCATCTTTTTAGGAATATGAACACAAGATATGTAACAAAACTTTGTTCATCTTTTTGAATCTAATCGTAAACCTTCGGATCATAAACCCTTCGGATTTGATAACTTCGATTTTCAAGTATAGTGGGTTTTCTGTAAGGTTTCATGCCTTGAAAGATATCACTTAAGGCTGAAGAACCATCAGATTCGGATTTTGGTCTTTTTGAAGTTTCAGCAACAAATAACACTTTCACCAAACATTTTTCTATCAAATCTGACTCCCCCTTAACCTTTGCAACTTCCTTTTCAGGTTGGGGATCAAGCATGGATCCGAAGTGTTCATCATCATTTTCAGATATATGAAGATAAGAACATCATCTTCAAAGTCTTGAGGAACATGAAGACCATTTGCATCTTCAACAAGGGAAACATATTTTCTTACTGATTTTCGGTTTTCTAATCCATGTTTATTGTCAATATCTTTAAGAACTTTTAACATTTCTGAGAACAAATGTTTGTGTGATTGATGTTTCAAAGGATAAAAAATGAGTCTTCCATATGTATCTTTCACACCATCAGAAATAAGAGTATCATTTGTGATCTTCTGATTTCTTAACACAAGACCCACAAATTATTCAAAGTTTACTCTATATTTGAGATTATCAACAATAACTATCCATATTTTCGAATTTCTTGATTCCATTTTTGTTCTAAACAAAAAATAATCAACAGATCTGGAATGAAACAAGAGAGAGAAAGTAGATCTGGTAGATCTGAACGAATTTTGATGATAAAAACTAAATCAGAAACAATTTCTATTGAGATATATCGAATCTGAATCAATATTGATGATCATAAATGATGGGAAATAAGCAAAACAGATAAACTTAACTCTTAAGTTCACATCCAACTTAAAGGATCTATGTTTTCACTATTTGAATCCATAACTAAAACCCTATAGGCATTTCGATTTCTATTAAAAGGATAATTAAGAAATTAATAACATTTGTTGATCTTTTAGAAGCGAGCACCACAAGCATCGTGCCTCTAATGGTTCACACCCAAAGCTAGTAACAAGAAAAACCAGAGAGAGTGATAGAAACCCTTAAAATTTCGTGGCCTTTAGGGGTGACACGCCTAGGCCGTCGTGCGGTCAAAAATAGTAAAATACCTCACTCACACTAGTACAGTGGTAGTCAGGGTCGATCCACAGGAGTTTCGTGGTCAAGATTGGCGATAGCTTACCAACTGTAGTGTCACGCTACAGCCAGAGGGACTAACTTCTATTTTTCCAAAAACAGTTCAAAAATCCAATTCCAAAACAAAGTCCAAAACAATCATAAACTTAAACTAAACCAAATCAATTTCTAAACTAGGGTTGTTTACTGAAATCGGAAAGTATGATCCAAATCCAGAAAAAACAAGAACAATTCAAAAGCATTAAACATTCAAATACCAAAATACCAAAAAACATCAATAAACATGGAACCAAATGATTACTTGTATAACCTTCAGATCCAGAACATTCAAAACAGTAACAAACGAAATTCAGAAACTTTAACCTAATGCTAATGGTTGTCACGCCCAAAAACACCAAGCTAATAACTAAAACAACTAAACTAATATTGAAATTAAATGAAGAAACATAAAATACCACGAATGGCTGCTGAAATCCGAAACTTGGAGTCAAAGAAGCCTTAAGTCCACCTTATGGGTCGTTCCTTTCTTGCTGATTTCGACCTAATGGCCTCTATTTATAGTTGTGGAATTTGAAGACCTGCGTCGCGCAACTCTGATACCTGCGGCGCTCGTAGACCCTTATCCCTGATTTTTCGTCATTTGAATTTCTTCCACCGCCTCATCGTTGACTAAGCGTGGCGTGCCCACATGCATACCCGCGGTGCGCGTGTTCAGGCGACTGTTTTCTTCCTTATCTCCAAACTTCTTCGATTTTGCCCGCATTTAACCCCTGTTTATAACTTTTCTTTGCAAACAAGCACTTACACAAAAAGTGAGAATACTAAAGCATATATGATATAAAATCACCAAGAATAGGGCTCAACAACGACAAAAATACTTGATATTACTAGGCGTTGTCAAACACCCCACACTTATGCCTTGCTTGTCCCCAAGCAAGAGAGTTTTTAACAGATTTTAACTAAGACTCAAACAATTTTTGAACGTGTTCAATTTCAAAGCTTATTGTCCCCAAAGTTAGATGGAATAGTTTTTGCAAAAAAGAACCAGAATATTCTTTGGAATTCACGACTTTCTAAAGAACCCTTGATTACAAATTTTCTATCCACAGGAGAGTGTACATACTCATTCAGATTCTAGAGGCCACTAAATAACTATCCATGACTTTCGATGTTGTCCGTGTAACGAGCTTTCAAAAATACCCATCCCATACCAGACGATCTTAGGTGGCAAGGTGCATAAGCCCCACCCATTTTAGACTTACCAGCTCGAACAACAAAGGCCACTGATTGACAATCTCTTCCTAAATTCCAATCCTAAAATATCTCAATCTTCTAACTCCTAAAACTCAACTTATTTGACTAAACAGATAGCATGATAACAACTAAATAGTATTTCTTGAAAAATACCAACGTTATACATTCACAAACTATTCGTTTCAAAATTACAATCTATTAAAATTTTTGAAAAATTGCTAAAATTTTTGAAAATTGGTCATTTCCCGCAAAAATTTCAAAAACACTCTTTCGACCGTCCACACCCCACACTTAAAACCGTACAACGCCCCCGCTGTACATAAAAAATATTTTAGAACAAGGGAGAAAGAGTTACCCCTAAGACGGTTGACTGCTTGATGGTACTTGGTTGTCACAGGTTACAAAAACGAACATCTCCATGATTCAGAATTCCAGGAATTGTAGCGTAATAGTAAAACACGTCGGTGATCATAGCAAGTGGAGGGGGCACAGTGACCCCACACTTTCCTGAAACAACTCCTCCACAGATTCCCATTTCGGTATTTACATGCAACACTCACAAAAACATTAAATGCAAAAGAAACAAACAAACAACTAAAAACTAAAAAATAAAAGTACAAAACTAAAAAGTGTCATAGGTTTGGTACAAATATCCCCAAAAAGTGAAAAGAAAATACACCATTCATCTTGGCATGGTCGGAAGGGGCCTGCCTCGTCATCATGTGCCCTGGCTGGAAATGGTGGTGGGCGTCGTCTCTGCTGGGGAGCTGTCTCCAATAAAACCTCCCCGATCCCAACCAACTGGTCCTCAACCCTGATGATCCTGTCAGTCAGCTCCTGAATCACAGTCAATACATCCGACAACTGTGGCTGGGGCTGATCCTCTGCTGGTGCTTCCACTCTCCGACGTCTCCTCGCTGGCTAGGCATGGGCTGGTTGGGGTGCCTGTGGTGCCTCTGTCGCCACCCTCACATATGTACCCACACGCGGCTGATGAATGAGCCCCATGTTCTCTAGAAAACGGGCTGAAATGCGTACGGGTGGTATTGCCGTCAAAGTCGCTATGGTCTCGGTAGTGAGCAGGCCGTAGGATCTGGCCAAACGGGTATGGAAGTGCCCGCCGACCATGGGGGTGCTGCCTGATGCACCCGCTACTCGGGTAGACAGAGAGATCGCCAGCGCGTCGGGCAGATGCAGGAATCTAATGGGATCAAGGAGCGCCCACATAAATGTCATGTCCTCCCCGGACACCTTCTCACCTCCTTGCTTCTGCATGACAGAAGTGGAGATGATATGGTGCATAAGGTGGTGGAGTGGGTTGCGGAGCTGGCTCTCCTTGGCCGACCCCGCCTCAAACTGAATATTGGACATCGTAGCCCAAATGACCGCGTTGTTCTCCCACTCCGGCTGTCCCTGAATGCACGTCCGCTGAAAAGGCGTGAAGTGGCGGCTCTCCAGCTCCTCCGTCGTATAGATCTCTGTTGTCGTCAAAACAACTCACTTGTAGTTGTCATGTCATTCAAGTCTTAATCCAATTATTTACCTTATTATTTGACTATTAGACTTACGAGCAAGCATTACTCGATCATTTAATAGTATAGTTTTGGTAAGTAAATGTATCGAATTTCCACAGGGAGTTGTTAACTAACTTAGAGTTTGCAATTCTTAGTCAAACAGTTTAGAGGCGAGTTTTAGTGAAAACTCGTAAAACCAAGTTTTTGAATGTTTATAAAAGAGGTAAACTATTAAGATGCAATGGTCATAATAACACAACAATAAGTATATGGTATGATCAAATAATAACAAAGGAAACTTTCACCTAGGATTTGTTGATTCATATAAACTTAGATTGACTAGTTTTCAATTATATGCAATGAGTTTAAATAGGTTGCATTAGGTGTAGGATCCTATGCTCAATTCACCAATTCTAATGACTTTTAAGTTATTATAGCACAATGGTCATGTAGCTAAACAACTTATAATCATGAAGTATTTATATAAGCTAGCATGCAAACATAGTCCGTATCCTAATGGTCATAGCAATATGTTCATACAATCAATGGTCATGAGTTGTAATTAAATGTGATATAAGTTTTATTTCACTAATCAAGTTCATAACTTAGACAACCTTCCTAGTTAAATGGCCAATAACTAGTCCAACGATATATAATTGTCAATTACACATCATACGGTTCATATAATCAATAAGTTTAAATGGTCAATAAACTCTAATCACATGAAGATGGTTATCAAGAATATAAACCCTAATCTCATTTAATATGTATAGCATGCAAGTTATATATCCTAACCAATGTTAAACTCGAATCAAGAACTAAATCAACACATGTTTATATTATTGAATCAACATCTCCTAGGCAAAAGTTACAGGGATTTAGCCTAGCATGGTATCAAATGTACAACAACAATATGAAGAAGACATGATAAAAGATACCAACCGGTTACAATCGATGAATCCTTGCTATAATGAAGGTCTTAGCTCCTTCTTGTTATGAAAATCACTCTCAACAACATGTAAAAATGATAAATACACGAAAATATATCTAAACTATATTTTCCTTGCTCTCTATGGTGTGTATGGTCCCTAGAAGAAGAGGAGAAGGCCTCAATTTATAGTTGCTGTTCCAGACACCATCGCGTCGCGATCTACATTGGTCGCGTCGCGATATTATTAATGCATTCTTTTGTGCTGGCCAGTGGCCCGATGAGTGGAGTGTAGTAGGTATGATAATTATGCCTCCTGATCAGTGGTCGCGATCCACATAGGTCGCGATCCACATAGGTCGCGATCATAAGGGTGATCGGGTCGCGATCTCGTCGGGTCGCCATCTTTTCTTCGTGTTGCGATCTTTCCATCAGCACTGCATCACTGTGTCATCACTTGTCGCGTCGCGTTCTGTAAGGGGATCGCATCGCGATCTTTGCTGATGCTGGCTTCAACTTTTTTTGTTCACTTTTAGGCTCGTATTCAGCTCCTTCTTTATCCGCAAAGCCATTTTTCCTGTGTTTTGGTAATTTGAGCGTTATAAGTACCTTTTATCTTTAGATCATACCAAAAACACGTGTTTAAGCACTCGATATTGTCCGAAATGTATGTATAAATTAGGCAATATCAATCTCTATGCGTCTCCCAAAGTCCCGGAGATTGTACTCCCGGCTCTCTCCCTCCAACCGACACCTAATCATCCTGGACCGTGCCTCCTGTTAAGCTGGTGTGTATCGAACCGTGGACAGGACCTCCAGAAGAAGCTCCGTGTAAACAATATCATCCGTGTTGGCCATCAGCCTATCCTAGCCATGACACGTAAATGTAAATCCTCCAGCAGACCAGGTGCGATGAATAAATGGCTCCAGCTCGCCCCACAGCCCGGCCTGTGTAAGAATATCCCCATCCAATATGGTCGCCTCGAGAACCCGGCGAGAAACCAGCTCATCCCTCCGCGACACATACTCCGGTGTGTTCTCTAGAATCTTAGGAAGCTGAAGGAAAGGGTGATCACGTCTGAAAGCCATCTGCACAAACGAATCACACAAAACAAATTTTTTTGCAAAATAAGTCCTTTTCTTCCCTACCGAGGCGCGGCGCGGCCCATGAACTAGGGCGCGGCGCGCCGTAGTCTGTCACGAAACCAAAAACCCCAATCGATGATTTGACCTGCTAAACTCGATCCAACACTACTACAAGGTAGCCTAAGCACCGACTAGCCCCTCTAGGGTGATTATTTTGCAAACAAAACACCCTACGAGCCAGCATTGCCAATTTCTAAGTTTTCTAGTTTTTGAAGAAATCATTCAATTTCGCTTCCTAAATGTTTGTAATAACTAGTACAAATGAGTTTGAACAACGTACCTCGATCGTAGTAATAAAAAACACGAGAAAAACACAATAAAATTTCTGGTCGATCGATGCTCTGGAGCGCGGCGTGGTTACAAATGAACAGAGACGTACCTTATAAAGAATTTTTCTGACCGATCAACTTCCGCGTCGCGCCTAGGAGCAAACCGCGGCACGCGTGTCTCCAATCCAACCCCTGCGCATCGGGTTGCATTGCGATCCCGCATCGCGCCAAACTCCGTACCGCGTCGCGGATTTCAAAACCTCCAAAGTCCTTCGTGTGACCCCACACTTGCCTCAAACCAATTATACCTGTGATGATAATGATAATAATCTCCTAATTATTCCTGAAAATACAATACCAAACCTATAAGGGATAGGTTTCCTCCCAACAAGCGCTAAGTTTAACGTCTTCAGCCAGATAGGTTACTCTATTTCCTCCCATCCTTCTTGAGGCATCATTTTCTTCATTTCCGGTGCAACATTAAGGACCATCGTTGTGAGATGCTTCATTCGATCACTTACTTGGCTAATCCATTGCTGTTGTGCATCTAGGAGCTGGAAGACCTTTGCCTCCCTGCATCGTGTGTCTTTCTCGTATTTTTGGTGATTTACCTCCATCAATTCCATAATGTCGAGCAGCTGCACCTTGTCAATGGTTGACAATGGATGTTGCTTTGCCTCCCATAAAATTTCTTCTTTTCCACCTTCACCTGCTCGTGTCAATTGCTTTCCTTTGTCCTTTATTCCCGGTGCCATGAGTGGGTTGTTACTTAAGTACTTATCATTATGCCCCGGTGGCAGCGATATCGGGCATCCGAACATATTAGGCCTGCGTTTCCTTGTTCCAAAAGAGATATCCAAGTCTCCCCGTCTTACAGTCCATGACAGCCGCTGCTGTGGCTAAGAATGGACGTCCCAAAATTAACGCTGGTGCATCCTCCAAAAGCTCATATTCCATCACCAAGAAGTCGACGGTATAAAAGAAGTCACTGACTCGCCTAGGTCGTCGTGCGGTCAAAAATAAGAAAATACCTAACACACACTAGTATAGTGGTAGTCAGGGTCGATCTACAGAAGTTACGTGGTCGAGACAGGTGACAGATTACCAACTGCAGTGTCACTCTACAGTCAGAGGATCTAGTTCCTAACTTTTGCCAAACAATCCCAAAAATCATAAATTCCAATAATTCCAAACAAGCATTTACTAAACTAAAGTCCAAACCAACAACTAATCCTAATTGGTTACTGAAATCAGAATTGAAATTCAGAACAACCAAGATTAAATCAACATCCAATCACAAGCAAACATCAAAAATTCATTCCGAAGCATAAAATACCGAAAAGAAGCAATTACTAATACCAAATGATTCATTAACCAAAAACTAAGAACCAAAGGTTCAAAACAGTAACCCAAATATCCAAAACAGAAACTAAGACTATGTATCAATGGTTGTCACTCCCAAAGACACTAGCCAAATGCTACTAACTATGAAAATAATTGAAAATAAAAGAGAAAAACATAAAAATACCAAATGATGGTTGCTGAAGCTAAAACTCGGAGTCAAAGAGCCTTAGGATTCGTTCCTATGCCAGGTCTTTTTTCAATTTTTCGACCTAAGACCCTCTATTTATAGTTGCAAAAATTACGAGGCCACGCCGCGCATAAGTGAATCCCGCGGCGTGCGTATGGGCTTATCCCCGTTTTATCGGCATTTGAATTTTCTCCACCGCCTCATCACCGCGTCGTGCCTTTGTGAATTCCGCGGCGCGCGTGCGAATTCGCCTGATATTCCCTTGAACTTCAAACTTCTTCCAAATTGTACGCTTTTGGTCCCTGTTTTCATTATTTCTTTCCAAACAAGTGCTGGCACGAAAAGTGAGAATACCACGATATATATTATATAAATTCACTAAGAATAGGGCTCAACGACGAATAAAATATTTGATATTACTAGGCGTGGTCAAACAATTTTTGAGTGTGTTTAATTTCAAAGCTTATTGCCTTATGAGTTAGAGTGAAATAGTTTGTGAAAACATAATCGTAATGTTCTTTGGAATTCATGGCTTTCTAAAGAACCCTTGATTACAAATTTTCTGTCCACAATGAAGTATACGTACTCATTCAGATTCTAAAGGCCATTAAAGAATTGTCCATGACTTTCGATGTTGTCCGTGTAACAAGCTTTCAGAAATACCATCCCAAACCAAACGATCTTAGTTGGTAAGGTGCATAAATGCCTCTTCGAGGCCACCTTTTTCGGACCTACCGGCTCGAACAACAAAGGCCACAGATTGACAATTCCTTCCTAAATCCCAAACTTAAAACGGTCCAATCTTCTAAACTCATAAAACTCAACTTATTTGACTAAACTAATAGCATGATCACCACTGAATAGTATTTCTCGCAAAATACCAATGCTATAACATTCATAAGCTATTCGTTTCAAAATTACAATCTATTAAAAATTTTGAAAAAGTTGCTAAAAATTTTGAAAATTGGTCTTTTCCGCAAAAATTTCAAAAAAACACTCTTTCGACCGTCCACACCCCACACTTAAAACTGTACAACGTCCCCGTTGTACAAAATTTATTCAAAACAAGGGAGAAAGAGTTACCCCTTTGGACGGTAGATCGCTTGATTGGTACTCGGTGTCACAGGTACACAAACACGCACAAAATGTCCTCGATTCAGCATTCTGGAGTTGTAGCGCAACAGTGAACACACGCCGGTGGTCAAAACAAGTGGAGAGGGCACGGTGACCCCACACTTGCTTGAAACAACTCCTCCAATTTGGTAACCCATGCATAACTCACAAAAAGATTAAATGCAAACAAAACAAGCAAATAAAACAAAAAGATAGTAGTGCCACAAGTACAGTACAGATATCCAAAAGAAAATAAGAAAAATACATCAATCGTCATCCTGGCGGGTCCCAGATGGACCTGCCCCAGCATCTCCTCCGGAGGGGTGAGGTGGAATGTCATCAATCTGCATCCGGAGCATGATCATCCTCTGTGTCTCCGCCATCCACTGGTCATGTGCCTCCCTAGCAGGCATCCTCTGGCTCATGTCCTGGATGGCCGCCAGCACATCGGATAGCTGTGGCTGTGGCGCTGGTTCTAGTGCTGCCGGTCTCCGGCGTCACCTGCCTGGATAGGCGTATGCTGGCTGAGGATCCTGGGGTGCCTCGGTCGCCACCCTCACAAACTGGCCTGGGCGCTGCTGCTCGATCTGCCCCATGTTCTCTAGGGCTCGCGCCGTAGTGCGAACTGGTGGTAAGGCAGTCAAGGAGGCTACGGTCGCAGCAGTAAGTATCTGGTAAGAACGGGCCAGGCGGGTGATGTAATTCCCGTGGGCCAGAGGACTGCTGGAAGATGCACTCATCGCACGGGTGGATAAAGAGACGGCTAGAGCAAACGGGAGGTGGAGGAACCTGGAGGGGTCAAGGAGCACCCAGAGATACGTCATGTCCTCACCGGACACCTTCTCGCCTCCCTCTCTATGCATGATGGAGGTGGAGACGATGCGGTGCATGAGCCAGTGAAGCAGATTGCGGAGATGGCTCTCCCTGGACGTCCCCGCCTCATAGAACACGTTAGACAAAGGTGCCCAAACATCTATATTGCATCCCTGGCGGGTTGCCCCTGAACACACGCCCGAAGAAAAAGGCGTAAAATGCTGGTGCTGGAGGTCCGCCTCCGTGTAGATACCCGTGCGTCTCCCAAACTCCCGGAGACTGCACTCCCTGGGCCCCCCCCCCCCAATCAAAATCGTACGAGTCTGGACCTGGCCTCTGTCGAACCCGGTGAAAAACGGACCGTGGACAGGAAGTCCAAAAGAAGCTCGGTGTACACGGTGTCGTCCTGGTTGGCCATAAGCCTATCCCAACCACGACAAGTGAATGAAGCATCCCCGTGGGTCCATGTGCGGTGCAGGAAGGGCTCGATCTCGCCCCAAAGCCCTGCGTCTCTGAGGATATCCCGGTCAATGATCGTCGCCACGAGAACCCGGCGACCCGTCAGTGCATCCCTCCTGGAGGCAAACTCGACAGAGCTATCAAATCCCTCGGGGAACTGGAGGAAGGGGTGGTCAAGTCTGAAAGACACCTGCACAAAAGAAAGTAGCCAAAAATTTTTGCAAATTTAGTCCTTGTCTTCCCTACCGCACCGCGGCGCGGCCCAAGAACCAGGGCGTGGCGCGGCGAGCGGCTGTTTCAAATTTCAAACCCAAAATCACGATTTAACCGGTTAAAACTCAATCCAAATGCACTACAAGGTAGCCTAGGCACTGGCGAACCCATCTAGGGTCATCATTTGGCAAAATAAACACCCTACGAGTCGACATTGCCGATTTCTAAGTTTTTGAGTTTTTGGAGAAATCAACCAAATCAGCTGCCTAATCGCTAATTTGAACAAGTAAAAACTAGTTAAAATGACGTACCTCGATCGCGGGAATGAAATGAGCAAGAAAAACACGAGAAAATTTTTGATGATCAGAGCTCTGCGGCGTGGGTATGTATGAATAGTGTCGCGGCTTACCTTTTTAACAAAGGAAACCGACCGATCGATTCCTGCGGCGCGGATATGAGCGAACCGCGGCGCGCGTATCCCCAAATCAACCCCTGCGCATCGGGTTGATTTACGATCCCGCGGCGTGCAATTTTCCTGACCACGGTGCGGTTATCAAAAATTCATTTTTTCTTCAAAACAACCCTACACTTGCCTTGGACCAATAATACCTGCAAATGACGATGATATAATCTTCCTACTTACTAAGAAATAGAGTACCTACTTATGAAAGATGGGTTGCCTCCCAACAAGCGCTAAGTTTAACGTCTTCAGCCAGACGTATTATTCCTTCTACAGCTACAGTGGATCGTATGCCTTCTTTCTTTGCTGATTCCCAGTCACCACCGTCCCTTCGTTGCCCCACTGCTCCTCAAACTCTCGTGGGTCGAATGGCTTGCCGGTCCTTCTGCTGCTGCCCGGTCACTGTTTGTTGATTAATTCCCGTGAGTGCTTGGAGGTAGCTTTGAACCTCCAAGCTCGGTCCTTCCTTCTGCATCTCTTCAAGGTCAAAGGCTTGACATGAAGTGCGCCCATTGCCGCTTCCAGTAGTTGTTCCACACCTCGTTTGCTAGTGACTCGCATACTATCTTCAGGTTGCAATTTTGGCTTGCAATACCAATAAAAATTTTCCAATCGAATGGGATCGGAAGGCAACAAATCAGGATGCTTCCATATATCCTCATCGATGGTATTGACTACATCTAATTTTCCATTCATGAATGGATCATGAGTGGTGATAAAATCATGTTTATTGTTTTCAAATATCAATTCGTCAGCATCAACTTCTTGATCATCGTCCAACAGGTGGATCGGTACCAAGAGTGAGCGACTGGTTTGATCTGATGGTGGTATAACGTCACCCATCACCATATCCTTATTTTTAAAATGCACAAAATTCTCAAAAATTTTAGGTTCAGGGGTAGTATTGTCATCTACACCCCCTTCCCCAATAGTATCAACAATTTCGGGAGTTGTTGGGTTGGGGTCTGTACTGTCACTTACAGACTCCTCCTCAACATCCCCATTAACCAAACTGTCTGGTGATGGTATGGATTCACTCATCACCGGATCAACATTTTCAAAAGCATCAAAAACATTAAAAGCTGTTGAGTCAGGGGAAGTATTGTCACCTACAACCTCTTCCTCAACAACCGTTTCGACCATCTCGATGGTCTCTTGACTTTCCCAAGGTGTGTGTCCTTCCATCACATGTTCAGGTGATGCAGGCTCACACACATTATCATTGGTATAAAAATCACTCGCCTCAGGTTCTGGCAAGGGTGGTGAACATTTCCAACTTTCCTCTAACTTATCTAATGAAACTTGCAATTCAAGAGCATCATCCTGGTCCTTCTGCACTTGGTGGGTGCTAGCCATGAGTTCCAATAATTGGGCCCAAATTGCAGGATTTTCAGGTTGAGATGACTCCTCGGTCCGCCATCCATTGTCATCGAATGATCCATTGTAGCAATCATCCTCGTAATAGTTGTCGGCCGGATTTTCATAATACTCATAATACTGATCCGGGTACATGTAATCACCTATTATAAGGATGTACACATACCAAAAATCAGCAAACTAAAATCAAACATCAAAAATCAGAAACTAAGTCCTACAGATCGCCTACTCTCAAGCTCACAACTCCCTGGCAACGGCGCCAAATTTTGACTCGCCTAGGTCGTTGTGCGGTCAAAAATAAGAAAATACCTAACACACACTAGTATAGTGGTAGTCAGGGTCGATCCACAGGAGTTACGTGGTTGAGACAGGTGACAGATTATGAACTGCAGTGTCACTCTACAGTCAGAGGATCTAGTTCCTAACTTTTGCCAAACAATCCCAAAAATCATAAATTCCAATAATTCCAAACAAGCATTTACTAAACAAAAGTCCAAACCAACAACTAATCCAATCACAAGCAAACATCAAAAATTCATTCCGAAGCATAAAATACCGAAAAGAAGCAATTACTAATAACCAAATGATTCGTTAACCAAAAACTCAGATCCAAAGGTTCAAAACAGTAACCCAAATATCCAAAACAGAAACTAAGACTAAGTATCAATGGTTGTCACTCCCAAAGACACTAGCCAAATGCTACTAACTATGAAACTAATTGAAAATAAAAGAGAAAAACATAAAAATACCAAATGATGGTTGCTGAAGCTAAAACTCGGAGTCAAAGAGCCTTGGGAGTCGTTCCTATGCCAGGTCTTTTTTCATTTTTTCGACCTAAGACCCTCTATTTATAGTTGCAAAAATCACGAGGCCGCGCCGCGTATAAGTGAATCCCGCGGCGCGCGTATGGGCTTATCCCCGTTTTATCGGCATTTGAATTTTCTCCACCGCCTCATCATCGCGTCTCGCCTTTGTGAATTCTGCGGCACGCATGCGAATTCGGCTGATATTCCCTTGATCTTCAACTTCTTCCAAATTGTACGCTTTTGGTCCCTGTTTTCATTATTTCTTTCCAAACAAGTGCTGGCACGAAAAGTGAGAATACCACAATATATATGATATAAATTCACTAAGAATAAGGCTCAACAATGACTAAAATATTTGATATTACTAGGCATTGTCAGTCACCAACCTTGACTATCAAGTTGGTTAAGTTGCCTCGTGAGACCTTAGTTGACTGATCAGCCAGCTGCAATACCGTCTTAGCGGGCTCTAATTCCTCATTCTTGTACTTGTCATACAGGTATCCTGGCAACACGTTAACACTTGCTCCCAAATCCAGCAACGTGTTCCTGATGACAACATCCCCTACTGTAACAGTAATCAACGGTGAACCGGAGTCCCTTTCCTTCTTGGGCAGTGTGCCCAACAATGCCTCACTTGCTTTAATTGTCAACCTTACCTTCTCAGGTGTAGGTGCCTTGCTTTCCTTATTCGTCTTGCACATCTCCTGAAGAATCCTTGTATCTTCAGGAGCATTTTTCAACTCATCCCACAAAGGTTGATTTATTGATGGCCCGACTGGCTTGTTTGGCACCTCCTGCTTCTTCTTTTCCTTCTTATGCTTCTTCCTTTGTTTAATGCCAGCCACCATTGGCTGCTCCTCCTCTTGGACATCCTTTTCCTCCTTAATTTGAGTTTCCTTCTTAACTTGAATCTCCTCCTCATTCTTATCTTTCCAGTCTTTAGCCTTAACTTCTTCTTCATTCTTACCCTTCCTTTCAACCTCAACTCCATCTTCATATCCTAGCAAGTCTTCTACAGTCACCTTCCTCCATTCGGCCTCGACGGCGTTCACATGCTCCTTCCCTGCACGTTGAGTATGGTTTGGATTGATTTCTGTAGTACTAGGCAACTTGCCATTGTCCCTCTTTCTTTGATCCTCAGCCATCTGAGCGATCTGCCTTTCCATGTTGGTGATGGCTTTGGCATTAGCCTGGGACTGCTGCAGGGTGGCATTGAACATTTCATACATCTTTGCCGTCATGTCTTCCTGGTTTCCTGTGGCATTATTATTATTAGCCGCCCCCTGTTGTTGTTGTTGTTGCTGCTCCCATTTGAATTACTGTTGTTCACCGGTTAGAATTGCCTCGGTTGATTGGACGACTGCCCTTGATAATTATTTTGCCTCTGATTGTTGAAATTCTGAGAACCCTGGTTGTAAGGTCTGTAAGGTCATCCATTATTGTACTGTCCTTGACCTTGACCGAAAACCTGATTCACCTCCTGGGTCCTATGTCCCTGTTGGCCTCCTTGTTGCTGATTCTGGGTCCCATTCTGTAAGGTAGACATTAACCTATCAAACTTCTTATTCAGCTCACTAATTTCCTTCTTGACGTCCTTCTTCCAATCTGCGTCTGCTCCTACTGCTGCAGTTGTGCTTACCGGCTTCCTGGTAGAAAAATTTGCCTTTGATCCGTTGCTAAGTTGTTCTAGAAATTACCAAGCCTCATCAGGATCTTGCATCATGATGGTACCATTGGATGATGCATTGATCATCGCTTGGTTCATTAAGTCCACACCTTCAAAGAAAAGCTTGACCAACTGCCACTTCGGAATATAATGTGAGGGCACGACCTCATCAATTCCTTCAAACGATCCCAAGCCTCGTGAAATGCTTCTCCAGGCTTCTGCTGAAAATCTTGGATGGCTCGCCTAATCTCTGTAGTTTTACTCGATGGGTAGAACTCTTGTAAAAACTTAGCCTTCAGCTGCTCCCATGTGGTAATACTATTAGAATAAAGAGATGTAAACCAATACTTGGCTTTGTCTTTTAAGGTGAATGGGAACAGTCTTAGCCTAAAGATATTCTTGTTTGTGTTCCTAGGGGTATTGGCATTCGCTATTACTATGAACTCATACAAATGATTATATGGATCATCCTGTTTGTAACCTCTAAATTCAGGCAATATACCTAAAAGTTGTGGCCTAATTTCTACTTGAGCATCTACATTTTCAAGAATATAAATGGGCGATGAATCGTCATACTCCCGCGGTTGGAAGTGCGACGCAACTGATTGCCCTCTCGGTTGTGCAAAGTATAAAAGTTGAACAAAGTTACCGTTATAGTGATCGTTGTTGTAACCTTGTTGACATTGCGGATGCTGTTGTTGTTGTACTCTCCTTGGAGGTCCCCGACCTCGGTTCCATTGTTGCTGCTGTTGCTGCTGAGGAATCCATCCTTCTTCTTCCTCCTCGTATCTTTGCTCGACCTCCTGATACTGATATTGCTGTGGTGGAGGTTGTTGTTGATATTGTTGTGGTATGGTTTGAAAGGCGGGTTGTGGTTTAAAGATGGGTTGTTGGTATGGTGGTTGTAATGGTTGAGAAATGGTGGTTTGCTGTCTAGGCGGTGGGTTGCCATCTCGGGTCGGTGCTCCCCAAGCCATAGCAGCTGAAAAAGGGTTGGTGGTTTGTGGTTGTAAAGGTGAGACTGAAGGCGGAGTGCATGAGGGTATCGATGCGGGGGTTGAAACCGCACCACCAGTAGCACTCGTGCTCCCAAACTAGAATTTTGTAACTAGGGGTATAAATGGAATCCCTCCCCCCCCCCCCCCCCCCCGTTACCTTACCCAAGGGTTCATGGGTAACATCCTCTATACTAACATTACTAGGACTCATCTTATCTAAGCGCCTACGCACACACGCTCTTGCACGTGGTTCGTTCGATCTCCGAGTCAAAAAACAAGGGTGATAACTGCCCACCCCGATGGGTATGCATGCACTAGTGCAGAACGCCCGTCAAAACCAAAACAAAAATACTAACCAAACTAAAATCTCAAAACTAAAACTAAAAATCAGAAAACAACTCCCTACAGGTCGCCTACTCTTAAGCTCACAACTCCCCGGCAACGGCGCCAAAATTTGACACGCCTAGGTCGTCGTGCGGTCAAAAATAGTAAAATACCTCACTCACACTAGTACAGTGGTAGTCAGGGTCGATCCACAGGAGTTTCGTGGTCAAGATAGGCGATAGCTTACCAACTGTAGTAGTGTAGTGTCACGCTACAGCCAGAAGGATTAACTTCTATTTTTCCAAAAACGGTCCAAAATTCAATTCCAAAACAAAGTCCAAAACAAGCATAAACTTAAACTAAACCAAATCAATTTCTAAACTAGGGTTGTTTACTGAAATCAGAAAGTATGATCCAAATTTAGAAACAACAAGAACAATTCAAAAGCATTAAACATTCAAACACCAAAATACCAAAAAACATCAATAAACATGGAACCAAATGATTACTTGTATAAACTTCAGATCCAGAACATTCAGAACAGTAACAAACGAAATTCAGAAACTTTAACCTAATGCTAATGGTTGTCACACCCAAAACACCAAGCTAATAACTAAAACAACTAAACTAATATTGAAATTAAATGAAGAAAAATAAAATACCACGAATGGTGCTGAAATCCAAAACTTGGAGTCAAAGAAGTCTTAAGTCCACCTTATGGGTCGTTCATTGTCTGCTGATTTCGACCTAATGGCCTTATCCCCGATTTTTCGTCATTTGAATTTCTTCCACTGCCTTATCGTTGACTAAGCACGGTGCGCCCACATGCATACCAGCAGCGTGCGTGTTCAGGCGACTGTTTTCGTCCTTATCTCCAAACTTTTTCCATTTTGCCCGCATTTAACCCCTGTTTATAACTTTTCTTTGCAAACAAGCACTGACACAAAAAGTGAGAATACCAAAGCATATATGATATAAAATCACCAAGAATAGGGCTCAACAACGACTAAAATACTTGATATTACTAGGCGTTGTCAAGGGGGTACTAGGGCTCCCTATTTATAACCTCAACAGTGTAGCAGATAAGCCTTATTTGAATTTAAACTAGATAAACTTTTATCTTAAATTCAAACCCTTATTTATCTAATATATATTTCAAAAATTATAAGGATAAATATCCTTAAACTTTCGTTCACCATATATATATATATATATATATATATATATATATATATATATATATATATATATATATATATATATATATATATATATATACTATTATTATCTATTGTCCAACTATTGAACAATTACAATTCAGCGCATGCACTTTTAATTAATCCAATTAATCCCAAAATTGATTCTAATTAATTTCTGATTAATTATTAAGTAAATAATACTATTTCTAATTAATATATTATCCTCATAATATATTAACAAATTATTTATATTGATTTATTAATCACATAATAAATCAATCTCTCTCTCTAAAAGTTATTCTTTCAAATTGCCAGCTATGAGGGCTACCCAAAAGGACTTTGCTATTATCAATCAAGTATATACCAATTATAGTCATGGCTTAGACACCTAATCCAACAGTCTCCCACTTGGATAAATCTTTGACTATAACTTCTAAATCAATCAGCAAATTGTAGCTTCCAAAAGCCATTGCCGAACTCTGACCCAGTCAGTTATGCGTCCTAAGATAAGTGATCATATGGTCCTCCGTTCTACAAGATATCATTCGGACTTGAGACATGGATTATAATCAATCTCAGTTCGATACTATGTTTCCCAATTTCCGATTTGTAATGATACAGGACTTGCAATTGAACACATCAATTCAGTGCCGACTGGCTAGAACTTCAGTCAACACCAAATGTTACACCCCCGACCGAGGCGGCGGAACATGCCGGGCTGTGCGACTAAGTTCTTGGATCACATGCAATTGAATATACAGTACAAATACAACAATAAACCAAATGATAGTTGTATTTCATCTTGAAGTTTGAATACATGGTTCTTATAAATAATAATAGTAGAGTACATGAAATGCCTTAACAGATATAACAAAACTAAGTTGCCTGAAATCCGTGAAGATTTCCATCTTCTGAAAGTCTCATTGATTTCCTGAGAATACATGTAGTTTTGAGGGTCAACACAAGGTTGGTGAGAGTTACAGGTTTTCTGCTAAACACATCACTGATACTTTTAAAATAACTAAAAGTATTCCTTTTGTAAGTATAACCATACTTGTAAATGAGTTTGTAAAGAGTTGCTGAAAATCGTAAGTAATACCATACTTATAAATGAATTGTATAGAGTTTTTGAAAACCATAAGTAATACCATACTTATAAATGATATGTACGTTTATGAGAAAACCATCAATGCTTATAGTTGAGTCCTATAACCGAGCTATTCGACTGAAATGTACCCCCCTACAACGCTTCATGGACGTCGTAGTAATGAAAAAGATAAGTAGCACCTACATCGATTTGCAAGTCGAAGTTGTAGCTAACAACCATAGGTGGGGGTGTCAACCCGTATAGATCTATACATATGTATCTCGCTCTGCTTGATTAACGGTTATAGTAGCGTGGGGTCTAGGTATTTCTACTTAGTTATGAATAGTGTCTCACTATCTAAGCCATTGATAAATGTAGGATAGACAAGTCTCATCCCAAAATGGTTTTTGTTATAAAAGCCGAGTATGTTGATAAGTATATACGTAATAGTGTACAATACTCGCTTGTTGAAAACATTTTATAAAGCTATAATAACGTTTATAAAACTTGATATGAAAATGGTAAATGTTTATATTGCACATGTATTCTCCCCCATAATATATAAAAACATAGACAAAGGGGCCGTAACACTCACTTATTGAAAACATTTTATAAAGCTATAATAACATTTATAAAACTTGATATGAAATTGGTAAATATTTATATTGCACATGTATTCTCCCCCATAATATATAAAAACATAGACAAAGGGGACGTAACACTCACATTTGAAGCGTGAATTCAGTTTAGATATAAGAACGATCGTGTTTGAGAAGCACCGCGAAATAACACCACAAAACAACAAGGTTTTGTACGGCGAAGTGATGGTGCGACGGTAGTGGAGCGATGGCCAATGGTGGTGGTGTTCTTGGCCAAAAGGAGAGCAATTGGAGAAAGAAAGAAAAAAACTAGAAGCTTTGGTGAATTGGTGAAGAAAATGAGATGCAAAGCCTCTTATTTATAGTCTCATGGAGTAGTTGGGGTTGGTGAAAGTGATGTCGTGGATGACATAATTCGTGTGCAAGATCCCGATGTCTAATAATTTTTTCGAGACCGGAGAATTGTCGAGCCGAGTGCACCGGTTTCAGAAACCCAAACGGATTTATTTTTCGAGTTGTAGAACACTGGGAAAACGTGTTTAAATATGTGCGTTCGATTATCCATAACATCCAGCGTTTGACTTTTATAAATATTTTTGCTAAAAATATTTCGAGTATGGAATCCAATAATAGACCATAGTCTGAGTCCAATAATGTTCTCGGAATTTCCATATGAGGTGCGCAAGTACCTCAACGGATCGAAACGATTTATGTAGTTAAATAAAATCAGTGTTACACTGGTTTGTTTTGGCTTGTTTTCTTATAACAGTCGTAACTTTTGCATATGAGCTCCGTTTTGAATGTTATTTATATTTCCGGAATCAGGGAAACATGTACTCTGAGGTTAGATTGCTTGTTTTGTTTCACAAATGGTTAATACTTATTTTCAGTTTTTCAGACGTATTAACTAGGGCTTCAGTTTGTGCTTGAGATATTCCATTATAGGAAGTAAGATTTTATCTCGTATCTTATTTTAATCGTAATGACACTATATTTTCTAAAGTATGCATTGAAGCTCAAAAGGTTTGGTTATAAAGAGGTTTGCGGTGAATTAACTGTTTATAGTTCTAGGTATAAATTTCCGGGATGTCACACGAAATCACCGAGGGGCCTACAGATATCGCTTTTCCCGTTAGGGTAAAAGGAACGAATAAACTTTGATTAATATGCTTGTATCCTTTACTCATCAAATCGCGTACAACAATACGTTTTATGACACATCGAGTTACCGATGCCTTTACGCATTATCAATGTATAAGTGACTTGTAAATTTCAACTCATATGTCTCCGTTTCAAGAACATAAGATATTATCATCTCAGAATTACTCGTGATATAATCCATGAAGTAATTCTCTGAGCGTGGTTTTGTCTGATACTCAAATCTCCATTTCTAAGCACTCATGAACATTGCAGCAACTCTATTGCTATGTCTAACTCCTTATACAATCTACAATTCAATTCATGACAGTCTTAATTCACTACTTACTTCGGAAAGTATGAGCGACTATGGACATTTGAATAATCAAATTAAAGCAAAACATAAAAATCTGACTGGCAGCTACTCCTGCTTATTACCAAGTCTCCACGAGGTAATCACCAAGTCGGATCTGTCATAATATTGTTATGTGTTTCTTGGTTTCTTTTAAACTTTCAATTCAAGTTTTATATCTATGTCTATATACCAAAAATGACCTTTCACTCTTTCTATGTATCCAAAATGTCTTACATTGATACACTTCATTGTAGATAATCCAATCAGATACTCTTCCGATCAAATCTCAATATATCATTCTGTTTTTCTCTCTCCCAACTCTATTCCGGAAATGGTGATGTGTACTGTGACTTATCATGGTTCTCGAGGTCTTTAGTTCAGATGACTGCAACCTAAGACTATTCCAAGATGTTATGATGTGCCGGTGAACCACACACGCTCCATCAGAATACCAACGAAACTCTTTAACCATGAAGTCCTTTAGCACCATATTCTGATGTTAATAATTACAGATTTGAAACTCCTTTCAAATTGTTATTACATTCACCCCAATCATTTCTCAATGATTTTCTCACGTGTGCTCAAATAATCTGTCCAGTATTCTTAGCTAGGTTGTATCCTGAATCCAACTTACTATGCTCCAAGCATCAAGTCATCAGGATAAGTCCACAACACCTATGATCGATCCAATTTGCAGAAGCTCATGGAATCCGATCTGTTCCATTCTGAATCTTTTCAGAACCTATAGATTACTCATTATCCTTGTGTCATGACTTTCAGAAAATGTTTCCTTTTGAAGACTCTTTCTTTCATGCATCTTGAGTCATATCAAGATCATACTCATAATGGCTAGGTGTATACTGACAATTTCATCTATCTGATAGATGTTGGCAATAACGTGATTACATCGCATTTCTTTTAGATCATGCCAATTCATTACACTCTATAACGACAAGAAACTCTTTTCTTGAAGTCATGCATCTTGAATCTCATGATGATCACACTTACATTGGCAGGGTCTATACTAATGATGTCATCTATCTGATAGATGCTTGTGACCACCTGAGTATGTTGTATCTGTTCTAGACTTTTCACAGCAAATCATCTCTTAATGTCAACTCATCATACTTTGCAATGATAAGAGACGTTTCCTAGAAATGGTATACATTGATATACAGATCACAACGACACTCCCACTGGATTTGACACGGTTGTAAGACTCTTTTAGACTATCACAAAATCCAAACCATTTGGCATATTTTGAGATTCCAAAATCCAAACCTTCTGACATAATCATAGGATTCTTTCATACTATTCACAAAATCCAAACATTTGGCACATTTTGAGAATTCGAATATCCTTCCTTGTGAGGTCCCCGTAAGATGAATCTCGCTGCATGTACCTTTTCTGTTTCGATATATCGGCATGTTCTAAACCCCTTCTGCTGCGTCTACACATAACCTTTGTTTTTTCCATTTAAAAAAGGAAAATGGTTCAAATCATCCAATCTTGCTATGACTCATGAAGTGCAGTTACAGCAGATGATATCCCTTCAGATTTATTTTAGTTTTGTTGAGAGCGTTTCTCTCAAAATCAATCTCATGACTTCGACAATCGCCTCACTCAACCATTCTTGCTCAAAATGCAGGTACATTTCTATCTATGTTGTCTTCTTTTGATGATCCAATTACTCCCACTGGTTCTTAGGCCAGGTGTAACATCAAACAAATTATCACATAGCTTGAGTTTCGCCCTTAGGTTCTCTTATTTTGGCAGCAATCAGGCTCACCAATGCTTCCAAGTAGTAGGATTGCTTATCCGTGCCAACTTTAGTGTTTTACCACTAATCGGTATGTCACCCAGATCATAACACCTTATGACGGTGACTAATACTACTGGTCTGCAAAGAGAAGGGTATGTCAGGTTTAACAAGAATCTGATCTCTGGTCAAGTCCCAGTAATGACTAGAGGTTCTTTCACTTGTCCAATCCTTGAACTCTTCAGGATTACTATTGCTCCCACTGTTTCCTCGGAATGTGAATCCTTTCTAAAAGGGCTCTTCTTTCATAAGTGCTTGCGGGATGGCCAATGAAACGACACTGTTGATCAGTTTCATGCCAGTCATAAGGTTTAGACGAATGTTACATGACCCTGGACCCCTATGTGCAAGTGGGACGAACCCTGCTTTACATTTCAGATGGTGTCTGCTAAACCTACTTAGTCTAAGATGTGGTCGAAATATACTTTTATGGTCTGACTAGTTGAATATCTAATTTATCGAGAACTAATTGGAAGTGTATCTAATACATCGAGGATCGAACCATTTCGACCATTTCTTCTTCCCTGAGACACATTATCACCATTAATGTTCTTGGAAGAGGATGAACTGTGAAACATTTTCTCAGTTTATGTTTTTCACTCAGACTATGTTGATCTTTATACTTCCTTTGAAGTCCTGGAACATTTCAAGGTTTCAATCAAATGCTTAATCTAATAAGCGAAGTCATATTTGTCATACTGATTGGAAAATATTAGGAAGTATAACTAATTGTGTTTTATTTGTAGATTCGAGCAATTCACTAATGTGTCTATTGCTCATAATCTTAACGTCTTTTACATCTCCATGTAAATTTATGACTTTGTTAATTTGTTCAAGATATGTATTCATCATTTGACTCTAAGTCAACTAATTCCAAAATCATGTCCATTTGATCTTTGGGTGATACATTTCTTGCAACAATTAATTTTATTAAGAATTCACTTCATCATGTGACTCCAAGTCAAGTGATTCCAAAGTCCTGTCCATCTGGACCTTTGGTTGAACCGATTCTTATGAAAGCTTACTTTAACAATCATAAAGAACACAATATATAAATCCAATACATTTTGGATGCACCAACATTCAAGTTGTTACCATCCATGCAATTAACACACTCATACAACATTTTAAGGATAATTTAAACAACTATGTTTTGAAAAGAAAAATCAACATTTTATTAAATCAAAATTATCCTCAAACAATATACTATATGATAACAGTGTCATACACATCTAATAAGCTAACAACAAGATCAAAATATCTGACTAAACTTCAAAATTGCACGAGCTCGTGATCCAATCTGAATGTGCTCCTATGCGTCAATGCCCTGCATCCTACCGAATCCCTGCATACAAAGCGAATGTGATAATCACATCCTGTATCATGGAATTAAGGATTAGAAGTTTTGAGTTTTAAGTATATCTGAGTTGCCAAACGATTTGGCTTTATAGAATCTTCCAATCTTTCTATGACTGTATCCCACCCTGTGGATTCCCAGTTCGAGACATCTCAGAACCGGTCCAGACGATCTGGATTATTTCTAGATGTGTCTCATTTCCGGACTCAATCCCGAAGTAGTAGAATCAGTGGAACTATGTTTCTCTATGAACGACTTGTACAGAGTCAAAATCGAATGCATTTCCATAGTAGTATTGTCCTGTTCCCTTTCGTGTACATCTGGATTAACAGATCGTACTGGCTAGTCAGGGAGTCGAGTTAATGCTCAACTCGTGATTGATAGGGTGACCAAGTTTATATAGTTCGCCTATGTATCCCTCAATCATGAGAACATGCAGGCTGACGCTATTTCTTCTACTAGCTTGCATACTTCAAGCTCCTTGAAAATCCTAGTTCGTTCCTTTTCAACCGGTTCTTGGAACCTTTCCTCAACCAGTCGTGCTAACTTATATGGCCCTAGGAATTCGAAATCCCTGCGGAACTCGGGGTCAATGGTCAATAGCATGAGGCTACGAACTTCCTCGGATACATCAATTAAGAAGTCATGCTCATCACAAAGCTGTTGTGTGATGCCATCCTTCAGTGGAATGGGGAGTGGATACTCAATCAGATATGGCTTGCCAGCAAAACTGAGAACCATTCTCCATTTGCGAAGCCATAGTTTAGGCCAGTCAGCCTTTCCATATTTAATGGATACTTTCTGAAACTCTCAGAAATGGGTGTTGGAGGAGGAGTAGGAGAGTTGACACTGGTTTCAGACATCTATAAAATCATAATTTATTAGTTTAATTTTAACCCTTTTAAATAATTACCCAATTATTATTTAACAAGGCTAGGACCCAAAATACCCCAACTATGGTGTGAAGAGGGATGTCGTAATTACAACATAATGGTCATTAAGGTATATATACTCTTATCAAATTCAGCTTCTATGAAACTCCTAGATCTGTGAGATTCATTGAAACTATTCAATGGTATGTTTTAATCACGGATTATGCTCTTCTATTTGTGGCTGGGATGCCGAGGATCACAAACAAGATGTGAATAACCATGCAAATGTGCTTGGTAACCTCAATGTCTTTTATCATCTCAATTGATGTGCCGGTTAACCACACATGCTCCATCAACAATGATAATTTATGAGATACCCATTACCACTCTTTATGAGCCCCTATTAGTGTTCCGGTAAACCACACACGCTCCACTAATGTCTCATAAAGTGTAATGTGCAATTTCATGGATTAGCATATCTTTCACATTTTTCCTAAAGTAACTAGATTTGGGATTTTTATAAAATGGGTTCTAGTACTTTCTTTAATAACATTATACTTTTAATGAGATTAAGTAGTCCTATCAAATTCGTTCTTCTAACGACCCTCCACTAATCAAGGGAGCAGTGGGTGAGAGTGGACACCTATTTAACCGTTATTTTATAGGCAGTTTCCTTATACCCCCGTTATAGATCAGCTTCATGAATGAGGCATACTAGCGATTTGACTAACCAGTTCTTATACATATAAATATTAACTTTTAATAATAATATATATAAGATGTATTTTAAACCTTTTAAAATGTTTTGGTTTATCTATTTAAAATTTTGAATTAAACCTTTTAATTTAAATTTAAATTTAAACCTTTGTTGATTTAATGTTTATCTTTTAGTTAACAATTAATTAAATAAATTAAATCAGATAACGATCAACAAATTAATCAAATTAATTTAATCCTATCATTTACCTACTAAATTCAAAAAACACAAAAGGGTATATGTTTTTCCATTTATTAATTAATCATGATTACCAAAAATAGAAAAACCCTAAACTACCTAGTGAAAATCGAAATTTAAGGGGACTAGGGTTTCTAAAACCTTAGCCCAAAAAAAGAAATTAAGGCCATTAGTGTTTAATTTCTATAAACCCTAATCCAAAAGGTTTAACAATTATAGCAAATTCAAAAGAAAACAAGCCAGAAGCTCTGATATCACTGATGGGAAATAGGCAAAACAGATCAACTTAACTCTTAACCGAGCACCACAAGCGTCGTGCCTCTAATGGTTCACCCAAAGCTAGCAACAAGAAAAACTAGAGAGAGAGAGAACCCCTTAAATTTTCGTGGCCTTAGGGGGTACTGGGGCCTCAAGGGTTTAGCAGATAAGCCTTAAGGGTTTAGCAGATAAGCCTTACAGATAAGCCTTATTTGAATTTAAACTAGATAAACCTTTTATCTTAAATTCAAACCCTTATTTATCTAATATATATTTCGAAAATTATAAGGATAAATATCCTTAAAATTTCATTCACCATATATATATATATATATATATATATATATATATATATATATATATATATATATATATATATATATATATATATATATATATATATATATATGTATATGTATGTATATATATATATATATATATATGTATATATATATATATATATATATATATATATATATATATATATATATATATATATATATACACTATAATTATCTATTGCCCAACTATTGAACAATTACAATTCAACTCCTACACATTTAATTAATCCCAAAATTAATTCCAATTCTGATTAATTATTAATTAAATAATACTATTTCTAATTAATATATTATCCTCATAATATACTAACAAATTATTTATATTGATATATCAATCTCTCTCTAAAAGTTATTCTGTCAAATTGCCAGCTATGAGGGCAACCCAAAAGGACTTTGCTACTATCAATCAAGTATATACCAATTATAGACAAGGTTTAGACACCTAATCCAACAATAAACAAATCAGAGATGAAGAACTAAACAAAATATTGATTCCATTTCAGAAAAGCTCACAAAAGCTGAAGATTTGATTTTAATTTTTGAATTATGATTGATGATGTAATAGGTTGTCCAATCAAGAATTGTTCCTTGAAATAATCTCTTTAATCTTCAAGGTTTGGCTCTGATACCAATTGTTATAACAAGATTTGACAAAATATAGAATAAGAACGAACACCGATCAGGATCCAAAGAGTCGTATGATTGTATTCATCAATGAGTTTTACATTTGATGTATTTCTCTCTACAATATGACTCACTCCTTCTAGAATCCTTAGACTACAAATAATAAATAAACACTATTTATAGTCTACACATAATAAATAGTAAGATGCACAAGACCACAAGCCCATAAGCATAAGTGGGCCTTCCTCATGCCACCAAGTCATCATAAATGTAGAACTTTGCACCCAACACGGCCACTCTGCAAGTCCCACAGAGCTCCACTAAATCACATACTTCTATAATGCATTTTAAGTTACTCCAACGTATACCGACTAGCCTTACTATAAATAGATACTTATAGTGTTACTTATAATTTAAATATTTCTACTTCCGACACGCACTGTGTCTCAACCATGGACCCCCTATCATATTTTCCTCAAAAAATGAAATATATACCTTAGATAGGGTTGGTTAAGTCTAGGGACCCACTTATAATACTCATAGTCAAAACCAAGACAAACACCACAAAAGGGAACTTAACAGTAAAGCTGGATTTTTGACCCTGTAGCAAACTTTGCAACTTTCAACCAATGAGGGGTTCAAATTAAATTCTCAGAAAAATCATTCATATAGTAGACCTAAATAAAATATCACAAGCTTGACCTTAGGTCAAATTCATTTTCCATAAATAAATTATAAGTACTCAAAGCTAATTGACTTGATTAGTCCACCCACTGAACCACACTTCAAAGATACAACAAAATCTCAAAATGGAAAAGGATTTGGGTTCTAATTTTTGGTGCGAGAAAACTAAACTCCTAACCGGAACGTTTCCCACAAGCCTTGCCCCCAAATGATTTTTTACATTTAATTATGAATTTAGAAAGACAGAATTCATTGTACAACACAACCCTGGACTAGTCAGTGGAGATTGCAACATTCACCTAAACTACAATTAGAATTAGGCCAAGGCCTTTTTGACCAAGAATCTTGATTGAAATAAATTTCCAGGGATGTAAAGTTCAACCCAAATGGATACTTACACGATTTTATACGAATTTTGAAAACTAGCCCAAATTCAGTCAAATGTGATTCACATGAAATAACAAGTATGGTTAGGTTCGCACCCACCTAACCCATTAAGACCACAAAAGGTCGAATGGAACTCGTAACACAGAAACGAAGATCAAGAAAAACATTCATTAAGCAATGGTAAGCATAACCAACATACACACATACACACACAACATACACCTACACCCACGGTGGGGTTATGAGATGGTGGGGTGGGTGTGGTTCTCGGCAAAGAGAAAAGAAGAATACAATAATTCCCGACTCACTTAGCAGCTGCCCTAACCGACCTTGACAGCCCTCCTCCTTCCTCTCGCTCCTTCTTCCCCTGGTTTTCTTCCTCTCGGCATCAACACTTCATGCATGGAGAGTAGGATTAGCCCTTATGGGGTTTGATTACGGATATAGTGAGTCGTATGTGTGTGTGGTATGTGTTTAATAGGCTGACAGCAAAAGCCGAAGGCCATAGGTTCTTCTTTCCTCCTCTCATCGATCACCAAGAATCACCAAAAAGAAAAGCCCTTGGAACTTTCCACAAAAGTCACATTTAGTCCCTAGGTTATACACTTTATTTTTTATTTTACCCATGTAAGATTTATATTTCACTTTGGATTTTTATAAATGACAAGTCACCCCCCTCACATGTAGTTTAATTTCTAGAAATTATTATTTTTATTATTATTAGCTATCATTTATTTTAGTTATACCTACGACTTAATTTTAGAGTTTACCTTCTAAAATACGAGATTTGAAAACTTGATGATAATTCTAAACGCTAATGCTAAACCAAACATAGGGTCTTACAACGGAGGAGCCACGTCGGATGATATCCGTATGTATTGATGGTTATGTTCTTGTCACTCTTTTATGTCGTTGCCTCTCTTTTTGTTTATGTTGGGAGCAAGTAGTAGCAAGATCTACCTTCGAAGGGCAGGTGATGACGGTTGTCATGGATGGGTTGGCATTGGGCCGAGGATTGTATTGTTCGATGGAGCGATGGTGGCTACGGTAGGCAGCAAGTAGCAGTTCGAACCCTAAGTGGGGGATGACCACTAGGTTAGGAACAGGAGTTTGACGTCGTGCGGTCTTCGTTGGGTTGTAAAAACATGTGAGGATCCCCTGTATTAAGGACCGGCATGGGTAGGATTCGTTGTTTGTCCTGGAATGAAAATGGGTCGGTAGTGGCAATAGGTTAGAAACGCTTGTTGTGTGTTGCACGTTCTTCGTGTTTCCCTTGAGGAGTAAGTGGGAAATGTTCGAATCGGGCGTGGTACGGATTCCTTGGTCGAGCGTCATATCGCCATGTACTGCTGTGAAGAGTGCATGTGTCGTCGTTTTAATTTCAAAGGATATTGAAAAGTCAAGTGTCAGTGCTAGTTCTAGAAGTGGTGTTGGCTCTAGTGTTTGTCTCTGTGGGAATTATTGTTGGGCGTGAGTTATAGGATGGGGCCCTGAGGGCCATCGATCAGGTTGGAAGTTGTTGGCTGAAGTTGGTGTCTGCATCAGATGTTGATCCAGTCAGACAATGTTATGCTTCCCTTATTGTCTATCTTTAGTTTCAATGAAAGTGTTTGGACTTGTACGTAGATGTCTTCGGCTATTGTGTGGGAGTAGTCGGCTTGTCTGTTTCGTTGCAAAATAGCGGCCTTAATGTGACTTAGGGTGTTGGATGGTCCGTTCGGTCGAACGTGTTTGGGGCTTGGTTGGTATGACTTTGGGCTGCAGTTTGTACTGTCAAATCTGTAGTGTCGCTTGTTGGTTGATGGCTTTAGTGTCACCTTGATGACGTTGGTCATTTGATAAGAGATAATGTTCTTGTATTAGGACAGTTTGATCATTGAGGATGAAGTCGCAAGATTGGGCGGAGGACGAGACGAGGTTCCCATGAATTTCTATCCTGTCCGTGTTGTACGCTCAGGATGAGGAAAAGTTATAGTTGTATGTTCTGGCTTGGGTTTGAGCAACAACTGTCGCGCGTGTGGTAGGTTTGAACCCAAGTGTGGGAGAACCAGGAAGGTTGGGTCATAGGATATGGACTTTTATGCATCTTTTGTTCGGCAGTTGGGATACAATGATTTCTTTAACGAGGGGATGCTAAGCTCAACTCTACATGATTATCTCATGAGAAGATGGGACGGTTGTGATGGGATCTCTTGGAATTGGAAGATTTGTGAGTAGTGAGATAAGGGATTGTTTGGGTATTCGACTCGGGAAGCGTGTGAAGTTTCAACCAGCTGGATTCCAGCTTGGGCCATGATCGTCGGAGTTCGGAGGGGTGTCTTTGTAGGAAAGCAGGCGTTATACAACCTTGCCATGATAAGGAATTACGGGCGAAAGGATCGGATGTTGTTAAGATGGAGCTGATGTGGGAGCCGACTTGTTGACCAATGGGGTTGTGGAGTGTTGTCTAGGTTCATTCTCAAGGATAAATGTAGTTATGTCTTGTCTTGTCTCTTGTCTCAAGGTGTCGAAGCGACTTCTTTCGTGTATCAGAATGTCGGTTAAGCACTTAGTCATCAATGATGTGGGAATTGGGATGAGATAGGCACATTGCTGGGAAGCAAGTAAGGGCTCGGATTACAGGGACGAAATCATTTCAAGTGGGGGAGATTTGTAAGACCCTAATTTCGGTTTAAGTGGGTCGTAAAGCTTCAAGGTTCAAAGTCAAAGAAGAAGGGTGAAGAGGCCATCGCGACGCGACGACATGGTGGTCGCGACATGTGTTCGAGAAGGTACACGGGGAGCTGTTAGTTGCGTTGACTAGTTTCAAGCTTTTAGACTTAGGGTTGGATGTTTGGACACGCATTAGACATGCTTGACCATAAAAGTGGTGACTTTATGGATTCTTGACCCTTTTGAGTGGGTTCTGGAAGATCTGGGCCCCTAGCTTAGTGCATTAAGGACTGAATTGGATGTTGGACTGTTCGTCCAATGTGACACGACCAAGGGAGGGTCACAACGTGATCGTCGGCTGATCCCTGATCTAAGTTTGAGTCGTAGCGACGCGATAGAGTATGGGGATGTGACACAATCGCGTCTTTTGACTTTGACTTTGACTTTGACTTTAACCTTTGACCATTGACTTTTGACGGTTTGACTTTTGGTCAAACTTGGTGGGTTCGAGTTGTCGATTTAAGGGGTTGGCCTTATTTTGTGTTCGAAATTTGCTAAGACATGCTTATCCTTAAATTAGGAAATTCGCGTATGTTATTTTCCGAGGCCTCATGTATGAGGGTGTATATCGGCTCGGTGGATCAGGTGAGGGTGATATTACATACGTAGGTAGCCTTGCTTTACTATGTGTAGTATCATGTACTAGATAGGTGTGCCTTACGTTGTTTGATTGCGTTGTTGATAATAGGAACTCATTGGGTCAGACTGTATGCATAGGCTTCTATGTTGGTATGTGTTAGTCTTCGGGTTCGTTCTGGCGACTGAAGAATGATTGCGGAGCAGGCAAGCCGTGAGCCTAACTGTTTGGGGTAAGCTCGAAGGTCGAATAAGAATGATGGCGGATCGGGGTAAGCCCGAGAGCCACGTTGTTTGGGGCAAGTCGGAGACCAATGAGAATGTGCTTTATTTGATGGATCGTGTGGTATTTTGGGAAACTCACTAAAATTTGTTCTTACTCTTTCACGCTAAATGTTTTTCAAGTATTTACTAGCTTGAGCTTGGAGCACAACGCTACTGTATCACATATGACATTTTGGTATTCAAGTCTTCCACCGGATAATGTATGTAACTGTTTTGATAATCACGAGTTTAAATGTTTTAATTATCGAATTTGGATCGAATGGGTTTATTTTCCAACCCGTTTATGTACATGAACCGTTTTTTAAAATGAAAAATTGACTACAGAAATTGGCGCGTTACAGTATCAACACATGCGTAACTTTTTATTGATTTTTTGTAGACTTGCAACATTGTATTGCTTATTTTAACATTGGACAATGTTCTAATCATCGATGGTTAACAACATTATTAGCATAGTTTAAAAACAATTAATTATGCTAATCATTAATGTTTACCTTCGCAATAAGATTCATTGTTTTACTCTACTGTATGATTGATTTTCCCAGAACTTGGCATCAGTGCTTGAACCATCGATATGATCTATTCAACTTTTTCTAAAGAAATCCAACAACCTATTGAAGAATTGATCTCGAAGTTATTGAATTACATAAACGTTCAAAACGTGAAGATTCAATTATAAATAAGAAGCTATCTTTGATTTCTTGCTGATGCTATCTCCGATTTCTTACTGATGCTAGCTCTGATTTCTTGTTGATGTCGATGTATATTCCTAATTGTTATAAGATTCTCCTTATTGTTTGGTTTAAGATCACTATAAATATGGTAAAATAGTTGACGATATCCCATTATTATGGGTAACAATTATTATTTTATTGCTGTTAATTATTAATGGAATGATGCAATTACTAATATACCCTTATGATTTGATCGACTTCTAGCATCGCTATGGTCGTATAATTCTTTTGAAGGGTCACGTGATATTGAATTGTAGTGTCGCGACAGGTCCTCCGTCGTGTCACAAAATATGAACAAAACAATTTTAAAAACGATTTTTAAATGATGGTTTTCCCAGAACTTGGCATCAGTGCTTGAACCATCGATATGATCCATTCAACTTTTTCTAAAGAAATCCAACAACCTATTGAAGAATTGATCTCGAAGTTATTGAATTCAATAAACGTTCAAACCGTGAAGATTCAATTATAAATAAGAAGATATCTTTGATTTCTTGTTGATGCTATCTCCAATTTCTTGCTGATGCTAGCTCCGATTTCTTGTTGATGTCGATGTATATTCCTAATTTTTATAAGATTCTCCTTATTGTTTGGTTTAAGATCACTATAAATATGGTAAAATATTTGATGATATCCCATTATTATGGGTAACAATTATTATTTTATTGCTGTTAATTATTAATGGAATGATGCAATTACTAATATACCCTTACGATTTGATCGGCTTCTAGCATCGCTATGGTCGTATAATTCTTTTGAAAGTCACGTGATATCGAATTGTAGTGTCGCGACAGGTCCTCCGTCGTGTCACAAAATATGAACAAAACAATTTTAAAAACGATTTTTAAATGATGGTTTTAATGAGTATAAAACACTAATAGAAGAAGGAATGAATCAAAATTACTCGGTTGAATTAAATAGTTTAATTTATATTTGTTAACGCGATACTTTGATTCGTTGTATATTAAATGCTTGTATGATTCAAGCATGAAAGTTATACAAACATTTTATGTACAATGTGGTTGAATACTGAGATCTTTTGTATGTTTGTTTATGGCTCTCAATCAAAATATTGTGTAGTAGGTTTAAAATATACTTTAATTATATACAATCATGCATTGAATTTTTATGGATTCGGCAACATTCTACCTTGACTAGACCCATGGTTGTGATGTATGGTTGGTTGTTTTGACGGTTTGGTTTGCGCATGTCGTTTTGTTTTTTCATTATATGCAATGTTTTTTTTTTTAATTTGTAATTGTAATAGATTAGTTAGGAAAAAAATCATATTAGTATAGTTGATGTAATAAAACAAAACCAAAGACCACCAAAAGGGAGACAATGGAGCATGATGGCAACGCAAGAGTAGCTGATGCATCCTTGTGGTTGTTTCTCCCTAGTTTTGACCATGTTTTCCTCGTGTTGGCTCATGGGAAAATGCATAGGATCCAAGGTGAATGTTACAGTTAATATCTTGTGTTTGTTTATTTGTATTTTGCACTGTTGCTTAAACTAGAATTAAAACACAAGTAGATAAAATTGATCTTTTAAAATGACTTAAATTTAAAATATCGTTTTCTAAAAGGTTAAAATGTTTTAACTAAACGAAACAGAATCCCGTTTTATGAAAATGTAAATATTATGCTATACATGAAAACTAGACATTTAACTGTATTTCTTCTAGCGTGGGAAGTGCCATAGCCAATACGCCGGATAGGACTCAGCCAAAATGATTTAATACTCACAATAACTCATGAATCATGGTTCGGGTATCACGTGGGTTCTTCGTGGTCGATTTACCATCCAAACCTGTAATCCGTGGAATACCCGTCACGGGGGAGGATGGGCATAAAGGGATTAAACATGTCATTGAAAGTTAGTGAATCCCGAAAAATCTATAAGTTTCATAGTGATTGAAATTGGCAAAGAGTATTGGCTACCTAAATAACTTCTAGGTGTGACTACGACATACCTCTTCACCACCAGAAACTAAATATGGATTCTAGCCTTGACTAAAATTATTTTTGGGCAATTAATTCTTAATGATCGATTAGACTAACTAAAACTATACTTTACACATATATATGGCTCCAAACCCAAATTCGAATTCGGTTGCAAACTTCTCACTTTTACAAATCCTCTCTAAGGATAAGTTGAAGGGACCTAATTACTTGGATTGGATTCATTCTTTGAGGATTGCCATCAGGAACGAGAAGAAAGAGTGGGCTCTGGATGAGGCTCTTCCTGAGGCTCCAGCTGACGATGCAACTGAAGCGGTTAGGGACGCTTGGAAAAAATGTAATGATTAGGTGTATGGGGTTTACTGTCTCATTGTGACGACCATGGTCCCAGAGCTCCAAAAGAGCTTCGAGACTACTGGGGCGTTCGACATTGCCGACTAGCTCAAGGAGATGTTCCAAGAGCAAGAAAGACAGGAACAATTCGACACCATGATTTTCCTACTAGATTGTAAGCAGTAGGAGGGAGCCGCTGTCAGTGTACACATGCTTAAAATTAAAGCTTACATTGATAGATTAGAGCGACTAGGATTTCCAATCGCTTATATAATCATCCACAATATAAAAAATACTTTTGTGACACAAAATTTATGTCGGTAAAAACTATTGCTATTTAAAAATCCATAATACTTTTAATGGCACATAACCACATTATAGACATTGATTTACAATATAAAATAAAGACAAAAATAAAATTACTGAAGTCATAACATCATAACATTAATTACAAGTTAAATCATCTTCCAAAATATTTCAAATTTTTGGAAACATGTCTGAAAATTGTCAAATTAAGTCTAAAAACCAAACACAAAATCACAAAACTAACAAATAACTGAATAAAAACTTGAAACTTCATTATGATCATGAACCTCTTTCAGAATCTTCATGCGACTAAAATGATCCTCGTGTTAACTCTTTATTAGCAATCATATTAGCGGTTACCTATGAAGAAAATAAAAACATTTAAATATTATAAAGTTTTTTAATATGCAAACAAGGACACTATTCAATATGCAAATAATAAAGTATGGCCCACTACATATGTGAAAAGTGGAACAACAAGGCCTTGAAAGATGAAACTGAGTGATGATAAATGGAACATAAGAGATATTGCAGTCAAAGTCTGTAGTTATAAAAATTGAGCAGGGGAGAAGATGTGAAGACAGATGGTGATTGTGGGACAGAATGAAAGGGTTCAAAGTCTACATTAATAAAAAAAGAAATTTTCAAGTAAGATAGGTGTGGGTGTTTTTGGATGATAATGCCCCTATATGGAGGAACTGGATTTTTTTATTCGAAAATCAGTCCGTCCATAAAGAGAAAATAGTTGGGAGGTATCTACAATAAAAGCAGGCATTTGGAGATTTCACTGCTAAGTTTCGAAAAAGATGGACAATTTCGCCACTGTAGCAATATAGTTGGTAAAAAAGTAGGTATAGACTTGGAAATTGATCAAAAGATCAACATTACTGCTCGAAAAAGTTGTAGGGATTTGCATAAATGTGGTGTATTATGGACGATATTGCCCCTAGAGCAATGGAGTTGGTAAAAAAGCATGTTGGAACCGGATGCTTGCACAAAAGCTCATTGTTATTCTTTTAGTGATGCAGAAAGTACATTGCTAATTCTTAGAGCTTATATTAGGTTGTTTTAAGCAGTTTTTAGGCTTTAAGCTGTTCATTGCTACGTTTTTTATTGAACTATTAATATCTGAAACTTCATTAATGCATACATTAATTACTTATTCTTTATTTAACTATTAAAATTTGGAACTTCATTAGTGCTTACATTAATTACTGAAAAAACAAAGTTCCCTGATATCTTCATTAACTGTGTATTTCTAAATCATAACGTAAGTAACGTGGGACAAAAATTAAGCGACTGTCTTCTTTTTTGTGTCATCAATATGAAAGTGGTTTATATTTGATAAGTTGGTACTTAAGCATGTTCTTAATAAGGAAATTACATTGTATGTTCTCTTTTTTGGTTCTTTTTTAATAAAATTTGCTATTTATTAAGTGTATTATTTAAAGTCTGTAACTTCACTTTAAATCATTATTGAGTGTATTATTTAAAGTTTATAACTTCATTTATTGAGTGATTTTTGTGTTCTCTATATGTCTTTAACTTCTTTACTCAGGAAGATGTAACATGTTACAAGTCAAAGGTACTAAAAAGTCAAACAGGTTCACTTTTGGTGGATTAGATTTACTCATTCAATCGTACACATGCTATGTGCATTTCAAGTAAAACCAAGTATAACACATACTTACCAATTACCCATTGCCACTGTACAACCACAATATATCATACGTATTAGAAGTAAAGAAACACTAACATGGAGCACAGAAGAAAAAACAAAGCATTAGCGACGAAGCTATAGCAACGACTTTTTTAGGGGCGACATGTCGCCGCTAATGCCTTTAGGGGCGACATACTGGACTAATAGGGGCGACATCTGTCGCCGCTAAAACCACTAATCCTTGTAGTGTTTTTATGTTATACGAGAAAGCTAAATGGAAATTTTTGATTGAATTACAGATTGAAATTACTAGAAGATTTGTATGCAACAACTTGATATCGGTTATGAACTTAGTTGAATTTAGAGGGAAATATAAATGATGTTGAAGTTCGGCCACGATATATTACGCATCAGATACAAAAAATGCATATTATAAATATAGTTTAATAAATATGTTAGTTGTAAATATGTGTGTGAAGGTGAATTCATACAACACACATAACTATACACATATGGGTTTTTTTAAGATCACTCTATTTTTAATTGTTTTTATAGACTTTTAATGGATATTCTTTTTTTTTTGTGTCATTATTGAATTTGTTTATTAATGACATAAAATATAAAGTTCCACTAAAACTATTTATTTCTTTTATAGCATATGCAAAGTGACATTAAAACGTAAATTATTGGCACAAAACTAAAATCCCGCTAAATCACTATTTTTTTCGTAGTGATTTTTTCATAACTTGTATTCAAAGGTTGCATCTGTTAATTCAAATTATAAAAATCGGTAATGACTAACTAGTTTTATTTATTTATCATAATAGTTATTAGTGATCGTCAATTTTTTTCGTACTTTAATTGAGTATATTCTAAAATAGATTATTACTATTGTTATTATTATTATTATTATTATTATTATTATTATTATTTGATAAACATATATAATAGATAATTAACGGAACCAAAATATTTTCCACGCTAATAACTTAATATGATCTCATAATACACAAGGCAGAGGGTTGGCGGAGGAGTAAAAGAAAAGACGAACAACAATTTAATGCAAACACAGAAACACAATCCATTGTTATATATTTAAAATTAAAAGAATATCAGCAAAGATTTGCAAATTTACTTTTGCATGCTAAAAACAAAAAACTTACAGCCCATGATCTCTGTCGATGTACACGTTATTGCTCTGCCCCCTTTAATTTGACTGAGCATGCGTATGGAATAGTGTAAACAGTAAAAACAACTTGTTTTCCCAAAATATAAATAATTCAAGCTGTTCCCCATTACTAAGAAACCTCTCCACTTTCGCTATCCAGACTTCTCGATCACTCCATTGTTTTGAACTTCTTTGGATGTTGAGGTCAGGTAAAACCGTAAAATGTTGAGCTATTTTTCTTCCATTTCTCATTCTTCTTTTCTATTAAAGCTTTGTTTTTTTTTAAATTGTTGCATCATGAGATCTAGTTTTGTGTTTTAGGTAGTGCCGGGTGATATGTATTGTTGACCAAGTTTTTTTTAATTAGAGAGAAATAGATATTGACTAGTGTTGTTTCGAGCTATATGATGGCCGTATCTAGTTCTAGTGTTTCTAGGTTGGTCCTTTAAGAGAATTTGTCCACTTGTTGTTTTGATTATTTCTGGTTTGTTTCAAGCTTTTTATTAGAAGAAAATGTAGTAACTACCAGGTCGTATTTACAGATTTAAACATTTTATGATATTTTTACATTCGTATTTTTTGCTTGATAATTTTGGCATCAGTAATGCAAAGTGTTCGTTCTTCATATTTTCATATTGACTTTCTGTTTAAATGTTTAAATTGGTAGGAACACACAAATATGTAGGCCGTGGTAGTAGCGCGAGTTTGATTCGTTTATACAGATCTCATTTTATGGGGAGACACGTAGAGGACAGCGAGATGAATTTTGTAGACTTTGCTTTTATTGGAATGGGTTGCCTCGGATATTATCAACAACCCACCATATTTGCTACGTCTTCATGAGAGATTTAGTTGGATGAGGAGGCCTGTTCGGGAATACCTTCCTCTTCGCGATTTTCGTAGTCGATGGTCTTGAGTTTCTTTTTGTGTCCCTGGATTTCATCTTTCAACATCTCGTCCACATCTTGTAAGAGCTCTAGAATTCTTGTGGTATTGGTGTTGGTTTCATGCATCGCCGCTTTCGCTTCAACGAAGTTGATAAATTTAGGCTTCGAGTCTCGATCTCTATTTTTACTCCAACATAAAGTGAAATTTAGGACAAACAATGTTTAGTTTCCAGCATTCTGTTATTTTTAATTCTATTACTATTTTGTTTTCAGCCTAATTCTTTTTTTAACAACATTTTTTACTCTAAAAAAACATTTTCCTGGTACGTTTCTTTTAAACTTAAAACGATTGTGAGAGGTTCCGTTGATCTGTAATTTTTTTATAGTTTTTTTTCGTTATCTATTTTGAAATTTGAAAAGTACGTTTTAGGGCCCTTTTTTTTGGGAAGTGGTTTTCGTTATTTATTAGGGTAATAATAAGTTAAGTGTTTATTGCTATTTGGGTTTTCTGTCGATTGGGTTAATCTTTTGCTATCTGCGGTCTCTTCTTCTTCTTTATACGTGAAGTCTGATCTTTTGTAAAGGTATGTTTTTTAGTTTTGTGGAAGCTTTTCATCGGAGTTAAGGCTTCCATTTGTTGTGTGGCTTTATATTAGGAGGTGTTCTTCATAATTATTTGTTAGAGTTGTAAATTGTGTGTTAACTGTTATTTGAATGTTCTATCATTTGGGTTATTTTTTACTACTTGGGATATCTTTTTCTTTTTTCTGTGGTGATTCCGATTTGTTGCGAGTATGCGTCTTTATTCTTTAATGGAAGGTGTAACGGGAGTTTAGAATTCGTGTATGTTGTTTTGCTTTATGTTATGAGATATTCTTTGTAATTTTTTCCTTGCTTTTTAGATGGCTTTTAATGGATTTCGTATGGGAGATCGCGTGGAGGTAATTAATGAGGAGGAAGGTTTTGAGAATTCTTATTATGCTGTTGAGATTGTTGGATGGACACTGGAGCATGTAGCTGTTAGACATGAGACTTTAGTTGATGAAGATGATGATTTCCCTTTGGAAGAGGCAATCTCCGTGGAGAGCATTCGTCCTTATCCAGCAACTGTGATGGTAGATTGTTGTCCTGGGGATATTGTCGATGTTTGGCATAATGAGGGATGGTGGAGGGGTCGTCGGTTTGATTCGGACAGAGTAGACGGTAAGCATTGCCGAGTATATTTTGATTACATGGATTCAGGAATGCGGTTCGAAAGTTATCGGGTTGAGGACGTGCGATTGCATCAGGAATTCTACTTTGAGGACTATGTGAATTTTAATCAGGTGTGGATATATAAGAAAGTGTGATTGAGAAGGATATATAAGAAAGTGTGATTGAGAAGTCCATATGAAAAGGATGTTTTTTTGGGGCGTGCAGAACATTTTGGGTAATGGATTTGGAAGGTTTTATGATTTGTATCAACTTTAGTAATTTTTTTAGAATTATTTTTGGAACTGCTTTTATGTTTGAAGCTTTTATTTTGTTTTTTAAAACGCTGTTATTATTTGGGGTATTGTTCCGTTTGGTTTAAGTAATTCAGATTTTTGAAAGCCATTCGAATATCATTTTATGGGTATATTTTGGCTTACATGATGGCGTAAATTTGGTTTTTTTTGGGTGTCTTATGAGATGGAAAAATGGATTGAGATTAGCGTAGCGAAAGTGTAAAGAAAGTTTAACTATGATTCAATATTTTTTTGAATTCATATATAGTTTGTAATAAATTTTTTTTGGTGCAAAGCTTATCTCTATTGTAGCGTTGATTTAGGTGATTTCTTTTCTTTAAACATTTAGTATATCAATGTAAATAATTAATATCTTTGTAGTAGATGGGTATAACTGTAGGTTATCAGCGGATTACGTTTGCATGTGATGATTCACAGCTATTAATTGATGTGCCTTGCCGTCAATCATAAAGTTGAAATGGTTAATAGGGTGACTCAGTAATTGCGTGTGTATATATATATATATATATATATATATATATATATATATATATATATATATATATATATATATATATATATATGTATATAAATGAAATAAGGCAGTTATTTTATAAAGTTCGTATCGATATTTTGAATGAAAACCATGGTTAGAAATTGTTTTGAATAGACTCACATATTTGAAAAAATATTTTTAAAGTTATTTATTAAGCTAGTTATGTCATAGAGTTGGCTATATGGGCTATGCTAGTTAATCAGAACAGTTTCCCTTTGATTAAATAATGGGTATAGAAGGAAAAAAAAAATAACAAAATATGTAAACATAAAGTTTTAAAGTTAATAATAACGTTGGTTATAGATTTAAAAGAAAAAAAAAGTGGATTCTTATTTAAACCTTTCTTAATGCGTCAAATAAAAGAAGGTGCCTGAATAAAATTAATAATGTATGATGCTCATCTTATTTTGCGTTATTTGCTTTTAAAAGTGTTTAAATTTTCTTAAAAAAAAAAAAGAGGATTCTTATTTAAACCTTTCTTAATGCGTCAAATAAAAGAAGGTGTCTGAATAAAATCAAAAACGTATGATGTTCATCATAGTTTGCGTTGTTTGCTTTTGAAAGTGCTTAATTTTTCTTATAGTTTTGGTAATGTAATTTAAGTTTATTTGATTTCGTCACTCATTAATTGTGGGTAGATGAATTGCCGTTAGGTGTCTTCTTGTAACGCTTACTAAATATTTAAAAAACATTATTCGAATGTTTTGACCTCGTTAGGTTGCACGAAGAAATTGTTATAATATATATTTTGTAATTGATTGCTGCAATTAATATTTCATTCACATTTTGTTATATATACTGTGAACATAGAATAGTTAATCTAATAAGAACTTATTTTATTTGATAGTAAGATGACAACACATCATAGTAAAATGTAAAGAGGACGTAGACATTATACACATTGCAACAGGAAAGAAAATGCAAGCATTTATGAACTTTCTAAAACAAAGCGAAATTTTTTTTATGAATTATTATAGTCCTCATATGCCATCGATGGTGTTCAAAGTCTTTTTGATTTTCTGACGAAGTAATACTATAGAATCGATGGCTTCGATAATTTGTGTTGTCAAATTGTTGCCGACCGTTTGTAAGTTCTTGATTATCCTGTCAATAGCATTCTGATCCATGCCTTCTTCTATAACTTCGATGGTCTCTTTCAGCGTGTCGTCGTTTTGTATTGCTGCATTCACAACATTCATGAAGGATGTCTTCCTGCGCATATAAATTATCGAGTTCTTCCTTTTGCTGTGTAAAAAAAATCTTTTGTGAGTTGTTTTTGATTTGTAGTGGTAGAAGAAGAAGAAGCCATTGTGATTGTTTATGAATCAACACAAAGTTTACGTTTTGGGATGTTGGTGTACATAGTTGTAGCTGAGGCTTTCCCTTATATAACGTGTCTCTTGGTATAGCTTTTGACATTGTGAATTTAAATATTATTTCGTTTTTGAGTTGTAAACGTATGCGCTACGTCTTGACGATATAATTTTTTAATGCAACGTGGTGCAATATGTCGTCTTTTTATGAACGGTGTGGACTTATCGATGTCTGTGTAGTCAATACGTATTTGCGTTTTAACTGAATGACATTCCGGAGACGTAAATCCATTTATTCGTTAGAAATTATAATTTTATTTTAAGTTAGTTATATTTAAGGCTATCCCAAAGTTTTTTGTTTAAATAAAGGAAAATCGTTACATGTGTCTGTTAAATTTGTTTATGTAACGTTCTCTAAAACCGTTTATAAACATTTATAAAATTAAAGTGCTAAATTTTTTTTTTCTAGAAGTTGAATTAATATTTGCATTGTTTTCTTAAAAATATATTGTTATTAGAGTTTCTGATGTCATTGTTAACTAAATTAGGTAATAAATTGTTTGTGCATATATGTATTTGTATTCATCGTATAAGACTTTGGTGTGTCTATGTATTAATTTGTGTATAGTTAACAGATATCTTAGTTTTAATTTAATCACATTTAAGATGTGTAAATGCGTTGGTTAGTTAGAAATTATAAATTCATTTTAAATTAGCTATATTTGGTTTGTTCCAAAAAAAATTTTAAATAAAAAAAAACCGTTACAGGTGGTTGTTTAAGTGGTTTATGTAGTATTCTCTAAAACCATTTACGAACTTTGATAAAATTAGAGTGCTAAATATATAGTTTTCAGAACTTTAATTATTTGTTGTTGGGGTTTTTAATAACATATGGTTATTAAAGTTTTTGACTCCGTTTTTAACTAAATCAGTAAAGAGGTTCTTTGTGTACACACCCATTTATATCTTTCGTATAGGATTTTGGTTTTTCGTAACAAACCATTTCATTCCTAATTAAATCAGGTAATAGATTGTTTGTGCATATATTTAATTATTTGCTGTTGGGGTTTTTAATAACATATGGTTATTAAAGTTTTTGACTCCGTTTTTAAGTAAACCAGTAAAGAGGTTGTTTGTGTACACATTCATTTATATCTTTCGTATACGATTTAGCTTTTTTGTAACAAACCATTTCATTTTTAATTAAATTAGGTAATAGATTGTTTGTGCATGTATGTATTTGTATTTTTTGTATAAGACCTTGCTGTATCTATATATCAGTATGTGTAGAGTTAACAGATATCTAAGTTTTAATTTAATTACATTCTAGATGCGTAAATGCGTCGGTTAGTTAGAAATTATAAACTCATTTTAAGTTATTTATATTTAGTTTTTTTCAAATTTTTTTTTAAAGAAAATGAAACCGTCACACGTGGTTGTTGAAATGGTTTATGTAGTATTGTTTAAAACAATTGACGAACATTGATAAAATTAGAGTGATAGATATTCAGTTTTTAGAATTTTGATTATTAGTTGCTGGGGTTTTTTTAATAACGTATGGTTATTAAAGTTTGTAACTCCGTTTTTAAGAAAAGCAGTAAAGAGGTTCTTTGTGTACACATCCATTTATATCTTTCGTATAGAATTTTGGTTTTTTGTAAGAAACAAAGGATGGGGTTTTTTAAGAAAACCAGTAAAGAGGTTCTTTTTGTACACATTCATTTATATCTTTCGTATATAATTTTACTTTTTTGTAAGAAACAAATGATGATCATAAAACATTTGGATATGATTTAAACAGTTACGCACGTATGAGTAAAGACAAAATTCAAAATCAGTACAACTCCGTTTAGCAGTTTTAATCTTTTACACATATATAATATTATGTTTTTAATATATGCAAAACAGGATGATGCTCATTTTTATGTATGAGCATCTGTTACATTACGGTTAGTCTAGTGGTAACTGAAAATGTTGGGATGGCTATTCCGATTTACATTTTACAGGAGTTAATCCCTTTGGTAGTATTATATAATATAGCCATTCCCATATGGAGGATTCCAAGACAAACTATTGTTCCTAATTACATATGTTACGCATGGAGACATTGGTTTTTAACTTGAATTTCATTTCTTGTGCCGACTGTTGGAACTCAAATGTTCTTTTATTTAATACTCAAATTGAAATACAAAAAAAAAATTTCGGTGTATGCCGTTGGAAAGGTCTCGTTCCGCAGATTCCGAAAATATATTTTTTCGAATTTTTTGAACGTCGGAAGACCTCCAAATCACCGGTCAAAGTTGGTCAAAACTCGCCGGAAAGTTGGCCGGAAAAAACCAGTTCGCCGGAGAAGACGACACTGTAGCGTCGGAGAAGACGATACTGTAGCAATTCATGTAGCGGTACTGTAGCAATTCCTGTAGCGGTACTGTAGCAGTACTGTTGCAGATTTCCAGAAATTGCAAAACTGGTCCCTGAACTTCAGAAAAATTACAGTTTGGTCCCTGAACTTCGGGAAAATTGCGGTTTAGTCCCTGAACTTCAGGAAAATTGCAGTTTGGTCCCTCACCTTTGTCAAAGTCGCAAAACAGTCACTCAAACATTTGTTTTGGGCAGTTTAGCCAGAAAATAATTTGGGTGGGGATTATATTTTGCAAATAACGAGCCAAGAACATTTGAATCAAAATTCTATTTAATCGGTGAAGAACAGTTGAACTCAGAAGAAATTTAAAGAAATAGAAAACTAGTGCCAACAGCGTTTGTCGGGTTGTATCGATTCAATTTAAATTTTCAGTTTCTGATTCTCAGTTCGGTATTCCGCTGTAGTTTAAATAGGTTGATTATTTAATAGAGTTCAGAAGAACAGTCGTTAAGTTCAAACAAGGCTTCGTTTAGTGAAGATTGAAAAGTTGGTGGAAGACGCAGATTGAGGCATTATGTGTCAGAAAGTTCAAGATGTGGTATTGGTAAAGGAAGAAAATTAGAGAATTACAGAAGATCAGACGTTCAGACAAATCCAGCGATGATCAGAGTTTCAGGGGTTCAAGAACAGATCATGGGATGAACAGATCAAGTAATTAAGAGAAAATCTGTTTTCGGTAGATCCAACAGTGATTAAAAAGTCAGCAGACTTAGGTGGAATCACGGGATCAGAAAGTTCGGTGTTATTCATGACGTTGAGGTATGGACATTCTTTAGAGTCGATGTCCAAATAGAGGAAATTCTGCTTCTGAGAATGTATCTGGGTTTGATGCATTGGGACTCGGTGGAAGGCAGTGAAGACTATTGGGTCAAGAATTCTGGTGCTTCATTTCACGCTACCCACAGCAGTGAAGCACTGCAGAATCTGAAAGTTGGAGACTTTGGAAAGGTAAGACTTGTGAACGATGAATGTTCGCTGTATATGGTCGGATTACCGTCTGAGGGAGTGACCGTCCCAGTTCAGAAGAGAAACAAAGTCCGGTTCACAGAATCTCATGGGCAGAAGAGGGTGACCTTTTGCAAGTAGGAAGCCTAGAGCTACAAGGAAGATTCAGGTTTAACGAGCATGAAAATGTTCAGAAAAATCAGTCGAAGGATATTGTGGCAATAAGAGCACAGAGTATTGTTTCAGTTGCAGGATTTTGCAATAGTGGGAGCATAGGTCGTGTTTCAATCATAGGTCCAGGACGACAGTGGATTTAGAACCAGTTTTCAGCTGTAAAAGTCTCTCCGGTTTTGATAACTTGCTAAATATGGAGAGTGTTGTTGTTTGTTCTCAGATTGTTCCAGGATTCGGTAGTTCGTTTTCAGTGGGAGCCGATAGGGACAGAGAACGGGTCAAGGGCAGTTTAAGTCATGACGAACATAGTTGAAGCTCATGGGAGTTTTAACGGGCCTTTCAGGTTAACTTATGAGAAGGCCGGGGTAACTAAGAAGGAGTTTACGGAAATACAGATGCACAGTTGAAGCACAGGTGAAGATTGTTCCGTGGCTTCAAGTGGGAGATTGTTGAGTGTGAAGCCACTCTTGTGGTTTGTCAAAGTTGGTGAATGTGAAGTTGGTGAAGTCAATGGTTGGTGATGTAACGCCAAGACACTTTTTTATGTAAATATAATAAAAAGGGTAAAATGGTCATTTTAGCTTGGAAGGGTAAATTGGTCTTTTGGACAGAAAGGTATTTGGTTTGAAATAATATTTTGAGTTTTGGACTTAAAATGTTATAAAAACTAATTTTTGGTCATTTTACCACAAAAGGGTAATTTGGTCATTTGACCATGTGAAGGACCAAATATGAAAAATATTGTTGTTTGTGGCAAATGTATAAAGAATGGAAGTTTTATTGTAATAAAACTTGATTTTGTGGTCAAAGTTCAAGAAAATGAACTTTAGGACTAAAAATGTAAAAATTTGAGGTATAAATAGGAGAGAGTTGACTCTCTCTTTGACTGGCCATTTGTGCAGCAACGGGGATGGGTTTTGAGAGCAAAAACCTGGAAATCTTGAAGGATTGAAGCATGGAATTGGAATCATGGCTTGGAATTGGTGATTCCTTTGTTAATCAAGGTTAGTAAACTTGATTTTAACCAAGTTCTTGAAGTGTTCTTGGTTTGATTTTATAGAAACTGAAATTTGTACATTTCAGTTATGATTATGTGGTTTAAATGATTTATTACTTCCATTAAGTCATGCTAGAATGGACTTAATTCAAGAAAATGGAAGTAGGTTGCTATTGTTCAAGAATTGAGATTTTGATCAAGAACCCTAGATGGTGAATTCTTGTGATAAACTTGATTCTAATGGCTTAAAATGAGTTCTATATGCTATATTGACTGAAAGAAATCAGTAGAAGCAAGTAGAATTCAACAATTTCGGTTTTTGGACCAAAATGTCAAAAACGGGAATTGTTGGAAAATGTTGAATTATATGATTTCCATGGGTTAAAACTAGATGTTAATGAATGGTTTTTGACCTGGAACAATCCTCTATCGATTAAGTCATGTATTAAGGACTTAATAGCTGAAAATGGGATTTTTAAGCACAAAATCGGACTTCACTGCCTGGAACTGCGACAGGCGCGACGCGGCCCTTGCATTGGGCGCGGCGCGGGATCGGGCAGAAGCCATAAAACCTCCTGTTAAAATTTGGTGCATTTTCCAAATTTGATTTTGATGCTAGGCTTATCCGATTAACCTGAAATTTTAAACATAGGTCTAATATGTTGTGAAACTTCATGGAAAATTATCGGAATACGAATACGACCTCCCGAAAGTACTGTAGTAGAATACGCGTATTTCGGGAAGTGTATTAAAATTTTATAACGATGGTTATTGATTGGAAATGCTTTGAAATGGTCCCCAATTGTATTATATAGGACTCTTGTGTAGCAGAGTCAACTGAAATGGTTATTAACCTATTATCATTTGATATATAAATGGATAAATAGGTATGGGACAAAACGGTTGCGGTGCACGCAAAGGCAAGAAACAACCGAGATTTAAATGCAGCTAGCATCCAGGTGAGTAATCTCATTTATATCAAATGTGATATTTGATGGTTGGACTCTTATAACTTATAGTAGTTTTTAGAGTTGAATATGGTATTGTAAAATGTCATTAGATGGTGCAGCCTATCGGGCTATGATTTCTGGATTTTATGTCCAATGGGTGCGGCCTTCGGGCTATGATTTCTGGATTTTATGTCCAATGGGTGCGGCCTTCGGGCTATGATTTATGGATTTTATATCCAATGGGTGCGGCCTTCGGGCTATGATTTCTGGTGCGGCCTTCTGGCTATGATTTCTGGTGCGGCCTTCGGGCTATGATTTTGGTGCGGCCTTCGGGCTATGATATTTGGTGCGGCCTTTTGGCTATGATTTTGTTACAGGTACATGGTGCGGCCTTATGGCTATGACATCAGGTTATTTAACCCAGCTGGTGCGGCCTGCGAGCTATGATTTATATATTGATAATGTTTTGGTGCAGCTTATATAGCTATGACGCAGGGTGCGGCTTAAATAGCCAGGATATACGGTGCGGTCCGATGTGACTAAGAAATATGGGACAGAAATGGTTATATATGATTATATGTGCAAATAACTGACGTGGCTGATAATTGCAGGTTATCATGTTTTAGTCTGTAAGACTATAAATTAAGATGTGAAATCCTAAGAGATATTTGGTCAGCCAGTAAGGCTAAGAGTTTGGATTCGATATCCGGACAGTTATATGAATGTATTTCTAATACTTGTTATTTGCAGATACGATTACTCACTGGGCTTTATAGCTCACGATATTTGTTACTGTCCCTGCAGGTTAGCATGATACTGATAGGGGACAAGATAGAGTCCGTGACTTTGAAGTGAGACTCATAGGTGCTGTCAGTAGCAGCCCGGCTTTAAAGGAGTTATGGTATTTTATACTCTCCTTGATACACTTGTACCCGATTTTAATAAAATGTACCCCTTTGTTTATGGTTTTAAGTACTGAAACTTATGTTTAAAAAAATTTCAGGGGTGTTTTTGTCTTAAAAGCCGGGTGTTACAAGTTGGTATCAGAGCCGTAGTTTAAGTGAACTAGGTGTCTATAGAGTAGATTCCTGGACTTAAACCCTGAGACAGTAGACATGACATATAGTTAGGTGTATATAGTTGTTATTATACACATATAACCTAACTGTTGCTAACTTCTAACGTATAAGAAGTATGAGCAGCGAATCGTATTTGGAGGAATTCTGGGCGTGCAGCTTTAAGAAGTGAACCAGCCCATTCTCAAGGCTCCATTGAACGAGGGGCAACGAGACGAATAACAGAAAATCCACATGATGAGCAATATTGGCTGATGTGGTCAGAAAAAGAAATCGGTTGCTCACCCTGATTGATATTCAAGGTGAAAGAACAGTAGTTGAGACTACAAGAAAAGCAGAAATAAAATTGGTGGACTTCTCAAAAGAAGTTACCACAGACTGGGTCCAACTTTAAAGAGAAGGGACCAAAAATAGAGCAGTTATGTATTGTGAGAAGTGCAAAAAAAACACTCAGAAAATTGTAGAGTTGAGACTCTACCGTTGAATTGCTGAAATTGCAGAAAGCAGGAGCATATTGCTCGAGTCAGTTGGATGGAACGGAAGTGTGTCTGGCATGGAGCTATAGAACACTTTCCTAAGAAATTCTCACATACTAAATGTGGAGTAACGGGTGATAAACCTAGGAAAGAACGGGGAGGAATGAAAGAAGAAAAGAATGGTCGAAAAGGACCAGTGGTACTGTGAGCATTCCAGCAGACTGTAGAAGAAGCTCGTGAGTAGACTGATATGGTCTCATATATAATTGTTTTGATATACTCCCCGTATATGTTATATTTGATCCATGGAGTTATGCTTAGGATCGATGACTTGATGTCTTGTTGGAAAATTTCATCCATGATTTTAGATGAAATTTTGAAAGAAGCTATAGCAGATAGCACGTATGTTCTAGATATTGAACACCTGGAAAGTAGTCTGCTTAGGATTTACGGGACCATTTTCCCTATGAATCTAAAGCCGATGACTACAGATGAATTGGAAGCAATTGTACTTATGAATTGGTTAGCAATGAATGATGCTAACATGAATGATAGAAAATATGAACATTATGGTTCAAAAATCAGAAATGAAATGGATGAAAATCCATGGTAAATGACCGTTGTTGAGAATACCGGTTATTTTCCTTTTGCTTAAACTCAGAAAAGAGTTAGTAAAGGAATGATGCTGTAGATGGCATACGTGGTATGGGCCAAGCTTAATAAAGTAGTGATAGTAGTGTACTACTTTAAATAAACTCTCGGATGTTTCTTTGAAAAGAACTTCCAGAATTTCTGCCAGATCGGCGAGAAGAGTTTATGATTAAACTAATCTTGAGAGCCGTTCCTGTTATTTAGGCTCTATATTGATTAGCCTCTGTAGAGATGACAGAGTGGTAAAACAATTGGAAGAAATTGTTTTTGAATTGGGGTCTCATATGGCCGAATGTGTCATCGTGTGGAGCCCTATCTTGTTTGAAAAGAAGAAAGATAAGTTAATGTGTATGTACATTGACTACTGAGAATCTGATATTCTCGAAACCAGACTGAATATGAGGTACATTTGTACCAAATATTGGAGTTACTTCACTGAGTTAAGTGATATGTAAAATTCTCCAAGTATAAAAAAAAATTTGGTTAAAAGAAGTTTCATATTTTTGGGCATGATAACAATGCCAGAGATGATAAAGTAGATCAAGTGAAAATGATACTGTGATAAAACGGGAGCCGCCTGAGGAAGCTGACTAAAATTGTAGTTCCTTGAATTGGCGGGTTATTATAGGAGAGTTGTAGAAAACTGCTCCTTGATTTTCGTCTAGTTAACTAGAGTTGACTAGGAAAAGTGAAAAGTTTGAGTGGTAGAAAGACCACATGTAACTTTTCAAAGGTTGAAATAAACCTTATATGAAACTCCGGTGTTAGCATTATCGCTAAGCGGAGAAGGTAAAATTGTTTTATAGAAATGCATCCAGAGTTGATTTTGGATACATGATATTGCAGTGGCAATTATGATTTTAGCATTTAAGCGTTGGAGACACTACTGAGGTGGTGTAAAGCTTACTGTTTATACGAATCATAAAAGTTTGAAACACTTAATTGATCAAAAAGAAGCTAAACATGAGATAGCAAAGATAGATGGGTTACTTAAAGATTTCGGTTATGAAATCTTGTACCATCTCGGAAAGGCGGATGTGATTATAGATGCCTTGAATTAGAAAGAGTATCTTTTGAAAGATACAACCACATGTGTGAGTGTGGCGAATTGATTACCTGAGTTGATTCGGGTAGCACAGAAAGAAGTGTGCATGTCTGAAAACGTGAAAGTGAATGAATGATTAGCTATTGAAAGAAGCTAGTTAGAAACTCACAGCGATTGAAAACCTTGGTGGTTGTGTATGTGAGTTCCAAAGCAAAATTATGAAATTTACCCTTAAAAGATGTATATTGGGGTGGATATGCAAAATGCCCGGGGCAGTACCAAACTGTGTAGGATGATATAACCTATGTATTGGTAGCTGGGGCTAAAGAAATACATTGAAAGACATGTGAAAAGTGTTTGACTAGTGTGTAACTATAGTCAAATCATTAGAAGCAAACGGAAATTGAGCTGTTATCGGTCCCAAAGAAGAAATGGGACGAAAATATTATAGACTTTATAATAAAGTCTTTGCAAGTACCGCATGGGTATGATACCATATGGGTAATTGCAGATTGATTGATGAAATCAGTGTAAATTTACACTGACTAAGGAAGAAATTAAGATCGAAAAGTAGTGAAAAACTACATAGAAAGAAAAATTTGCCGACGTGCGTTACCGGTGTCGACTGTATCGGATCGAACTAATAGAATTATTCACTGATTTAGGCATAAATCCCAAGAATAATTAGTTCAAAAGTACTAGTAAGTACTGTGTATGATTTGCAGATGGATAGACGAGGCGAAATAATGATACAAATTCTAGAAGACATGCTTGAAATTCGCATAACAAACCTTGGCGGAAGACAAGAAGATCGTCTATCCTTGGTAGAACCCGTAGATAATAATAGTTTTCGTATCAGTTTTCTGATGACCCGTATAATGCATAGTATGAAGTATCGTATTACACGCCGATTTGCTAGACTGAAGTTGGACAGAAGCCGTTGACTGGACCCGGGATTGTATCTCAAACAGAAGAAAAGACTAGGCAAATACGAGAAATTTGAAAATGGCTAATTAATAGCAAAAGTGGTATGCGGATCAGTGGGTAAAACTGTTGAAACTCCAAGTGAAGGAAGATGGTGGTACTCAAAGTGACCTTTCTGAAAGACTAGAAATTGATGTGGGACAAAAAGGAAAGTTGAGTCCTTGTTCATTGGACCTTTCCGTATATCCCAAAAGTAAGAATTATAGTGTATTAATTGAAGATTCTTGAGGAACTTCAAGATGATTGTAAAGTTTTCTATGGGTCTCATGGTTCTGAGAACATAGATTGATAAATTTCAACGAATACCTCATGCTGAAATGAAGGTAGATAAGTGGTTATGGTACCCGGGACAACCAGAGGAATGTTAGAAGAGCAGTAATATAACCACGAAATAAGAAGACTAGTATGGTAAAAGTGCTTTGGCAATACCATGAATGTTTCCATATGGTATGGGAAACCGAAATTGTGATAAGATAGAAATACCCCAACTCCTTGTATGATTTCGGGGACGAAATCTTTTGAAGGAGGGGAGAATTTGTAACGCCAAGACACTTTTTTTATGTAAATATAATAAAAAGGGTAAAATGGTCATTTTACCTTGGAAGGGTAAATTGGTCTTTTGGACAGAAAGGTATTTGGTTTGAAATAATATTTTGAGTTTTGGACTTAAAATGTTATAAAAACTAATTTTTGGTCATTTTACCACAAAAGGGTAATTTGGTCATTTGACCATGTGAAGGACCAAATATGAAAAATATTGTTGTTTGTGGCAAATGTATAAAGAATGGAAGTTTTATTGTAATAAAACTTGATTTTGTGGTCAAAGTTCAAGAAAATGAACTTTAGGACTAAAAATGTAAAAATTTGAGGTATAAATAGGAGAGAGTTGACTCTCTCTTTGACTGGCCATTTGTGCAGCAACGGGGATGGGTTTTGAGAGCAAAAACTTGGAAATCTTGAAGGATTGAAGCATGGAATTGGAATCATGGCTTGGAATTGGTGATTCCTTTGTTAATCAAGGTTAGTAAACTTGATTTTAACCAAGTTCTTGAAGTGTTCTTGGTTTGATTTTATAGAAACTGAAATTTGTACATTTCAGTTATGATTATGTGGTTTAAATGGTTTATTACTTCCATTAAGTCATGCTAGAATGGACTTAATTCAAGAAAATGGAAGTAGGTTGCTATTGTTCAAGAATTGAGATTTTGATCAAGAACCCTAGATGGTGAATTCTTGTGATAAACTTGATTCTAATGGCTTAAAATGAGTTCTATATGCTATATTGACTGAAAGAAATCAGTAGAAGCAAGTAGAATTCAACAATTTCGGTTTTTGGACCAAAATGTCAAAAACGGGAATTGTTGGAAAATGTTGAATTATATGATTTCCATGGGTTAAACCTAGATGTTAATGAATGGTTTTTGACCTGGAACAATCCTCTATCGATTAAGTCATGTATTAAGGACTTAATAGCTGAAAATGGGATTTTTAAGCACAAAATCGGACTTCACTGCCTGGAACTGCGACAGGCGCGACGCTGCCCTTGCATTGGGCGCGGCGCGGGATCGGGCAGAAGCCATAAAACCTCCTGTTAAAATTTGGTGCATTTTCCAAATTTGATTTTGATGCTAGGCTTATCCGATTAACCTGAAATTTTAAACATAGGTCTAATATGTTGTGAAACTTCATGGAAAATTATCAGAATACGAATACGACCTCCCGAAAGTACTGTAGTAGAATACGCGTATTTCGGGAAGTGTATTAAAATTTTATAACGATGGTTATTGATTGGAAATGCTTTGAAATGGTCCCCAATTGTATTATATAGGACTCTTGTGTAGCAGAGTCAACTGAAATGGTTATTAACCTATTATCATTTGATATATAAATGGATAAATAGGTATGGGACAAAACGGTTGTGGTGCACGCAAAGGCAAGAAACAACCGAGATTTAAATGCAGCTAGCATCCAGGTGAGTAATCTCATTTATATCAAATGTGATATTTGATGGTTGGACTCTTATAACTTATAGTAGTTTTTAGAGTTGAATATGGTATTGTAAAATGTCATTAGATGGTGCAGCCTATCGGGCTATGATTTCTGGATTTTATGTCCAATGGGTGCGGCCTTCGGGCTATGATTTCTGGATTTTATGTCCAATGGGTGCGGCCTTCGGGCTATGATTTCTGGATATTATATCCAATGGGTGCGGCCTTCGGGCTATGATTTCTGGTGCGGCCTTCGGGCTATGATTTCTGGTGCGGCCTTCGGGCTATGATTTTGGTGCGGCCTTTTGGCTATGATTTTGTTACAGGTACATGGTGCGGCCTTATGGCTATGACATCGGGTTATTTAACCCAGCTGGTGCGTCCTGCGAGCTATGATTTATATATTGATAATGTTTTGGTGCAGCTTATATAGCTATGACGCAGGGTGCGGCTTAAATAGCCAGGATATACGGTGCGGTCTTATGTGACTAAGAAATATGGGACATAAATGGTTATATATGATTATATGTGCAAATAACTGACGTGGCTGATAATTGCAGGTTATCATGTTTTAGTCTGTAAGACTATAAATTAAGATGTGAAATCCTAAGAGATATTTGGTCAGCCAGTAAGGCTAAGAGTTTGGATTCGATATCCGGACAGTTATATGAATGTATTTCTAATACTTGTTATTTGCAGATACGATTACTCACTGGGCTTTATAGCTCACGATATTTGTTACTGTCCCTGCAGGTTAGCATGATACTGATAGGGGACAAGATAGAGTCCGTGACTTTGAAGTGAGACTCATAGGTGCTGTCAGTAGCAGCCCGGCTTTAAAGGAGTTATGGTATTTTATACTCTCCTTGATACACTTGTACCCGATTTTAATAAAATGTACCCCTTTGTTTATGGTTTTAAGTACTGAAACTTATGTTTAAAAAAATTTCAGGGGTGTTTTTGTCTTAAAAGTCGGGTGTTACAGGTGAGTCCAAGGTTGGTGAGTCCAAGGTTGGTGAACTTTGATTTCACACTTCACAATTCACACTACCTTTTCATATGTATAAATAGAGCTTCGGTTGAAGAGATTTATGTACCACACCACAACAATGTAGTTGAATATAAATTCCTAGTTACCTGGTGGACGTAGGTCAGATTAGACCGAACCACGTTAAATTCTTGTGTTCTTAATTTGTGTTCTGAGTGTGTGAGTTTCGTGTTCGTATGCTAAGTGTCTCGATCCTAACACCGACCTCGTTTAGTGGGATTCACAGCCTCGATATCATCTGCATTTTCATAGTTTAAACTGTGACATCCGCCTAAAATGGATTCGGGTCAACCCAACCCAATTGGAAATTTAATAAACCCTACTCAAGATTACTTGACGCTAATAGGATCAAAACCCATACACTACGATATAAATTGACGTTAATAGCAATATAGCATAGTATAACGTTATAACTATAATCAAATTAAATTATGATACCATATTAAAATTAAATCAAAGTATGATGCTCTAATTAAATTAAAAGAATCAAACTTGAATGCTATAATTAAACTTCAAATCAAAGTAGATTGTTATAATCAAATAATAACCTATCTTTTATAAAACTCTATTTTTATAAACTCTACATTAAATTTTATAAAGCTCTTATATTAATTAATATATTATATAAAAGATGCTTGTGTTAGTGGAAAATTATGAAGACCACCAAAAACAAAAGGTTATTCCCATTGTCTCCCACTCACACCTCTCATCATCTTTCGTTTCATTTTTCTCCCAACACATTATTCTCATTACCACTCAAACCATATCTATTCTTCCTCTCACTTTCAATCTCGAAATTCCTCCTAGAAATCTTTATTTTTCTGCCAAGAACACTCCAATATACTCAAATCTCCATCCATCTTGAAGCATTCATCAAGGTATGTTGTTAAAAGTTCCAAATTCATACATGAAACAAATTAAATCCACCAAACTATCTAAAACTCATTTTATGCATAAACCTGATTTTTCTCAGAATTCCATAAATAAAATAAGAAGTTCTGGAAATTTTCAGAAAATAACTTATTTTTATTGAATTACTATAATTATTGCAATATAATAAGGCAATAATTCACATAAAATACCTTTTTAGTCAATAAATTCTGGGAAACTTCTAGGATGACCCATACATTGAGTAAAGTGGATTTAATAAGTTTCATGCATTTATATTACTGTTTTATGCTTATTTTGTATTTTATTTTTTTGTAGATAAATAAATATAAAAATATAGTTATGTAAGTTAAAAACTAGATTTTATATTTTTCGCACCTTATTAACATTTTAAAGACTCCATGACAAAATTTACAGATTTTAGTAAGAATGTTTGCTTATTTTTCCTGATTTAATGATTATTTACTGGTTTAAATTGATAATAAATAGCTACACATGTACAAAAATTATAAACCCTTATCAGAATATAATATATAACATGTTAATCATAAATAAAATGTCTAATGAATTTCTCTTAATATTTTCCTATTATTTATGATTTTATTTATTAGTTAATAATATAAGAAATACTTCCCATAGTCTAAAATATCCAAAATATTTACAGTAGGCTCAATATAATGTTAGAAAACTATGGTTAATTTTCCAGAATTTTTGGGAATCATTTATTATTTTTCCCGAATTTTGTTGTGGTTTAATTATTAAAATACTAAATAAATACTAAAGCAGTTAAGAAAAATATGAAAATTTTAAAGTAATTACTATTTTATGAAATAATGATTTTCTGATAATTTCAGAATGTTTCATTACTATTTAGTATTTAAAACCATTTTCCTAAATATCTAAGCATGTAAAAATGCATTTTTAATGATTATTTCATATAAATAATTGTTTATAATATATAAAATCTGTAAATACTTATAATTTGACTAGTTATTATTTTAATAAGAAATTATTAAAATCTTGCCTAAAGTGAAAATATAAATTAATTAAGCAAAGTAATTAATTCAATTTAAAATTCATTTAACATATGAATGCATTAATATTCAAAACAAAATTTGGATTATTGTTAATTCATCTAATATAAGAATATGTGTCTAATTATTTTTATTAATACTCCATTCCCGTTTAGTAGTTCCTAAACAAAAACTATTAATTATAATAGGTTCCACGTCGTTTTGACCCGAGCCGTCTATCGTACAACACGCGTATTCCGTTTGGACTAATGTGAGTAATCTACCCCATATTTTATAATTTTCAATACTTTTGGGGTGTATCATGTGGTTCTAATATGTTCCAACTTCATTTTATTATTTTTTCACAATTGATACATTGTTGGGACATTTATACATGAATCATTATTTGTATAATTATTGTTTGTTTACGCTACATGTACTTGTAGTGCATTACCATTTTTAGTCTAATCTCCATGACTATACCCGTATTCTTGAGGTACGTTATGGACAATAATAGCGCTATTGGGTTGACCACCCCGCCTTGGGACGCTAAGGTGATTGATTGCACGTGGTTGAGTGTGTATGATGATTAGATGCTCCATCCTATATATATGTATATATAGGGTGAGGACTTATTGTTGTTGTTATCATTTGTTAATCAATTTTTGATTTATAAACCGTTATCTCAATAATACTTGCTTGTCGACTTCCAAAGAAAACAAGTTTCAAATTATAAATATTTCAAACTCACAATTTTCTTTAATAAAACTAGATTACTCACCAACTCTCGTAGTTGACCTGTTTTTACCCATGATGCAGATTTGAAGAATGAAGTTGATGAAAAGTAGGGTATACCTTAGAAACCCACAAGACTATTTTAATTTGATGTAATAAATGTTGTTTGTATTTGAATTTGTATTTGTATGTTGTGGATCTTGTTTGCCTACTTAGTACTTAATTGAATGTAATCATATTATAACATAGTTGTCATGAGACTTTGAACAATATATCACGCCTTGATCGATTCCGCCAAGGATCGGGGTGTGACATAAACTATCAGTATCTTAGTACATAATAATGGTTTTTCATATGTATGTACCTATGTCACTGCATATCAAACGCCTTCTTGCTGTGGACTTTTCTTTAAGCTTGGTGGGGGTTACGAATGAACTGGATTTTTCAGGTGAATCAGTTGCCGGTGTAGAAGGTGGTGGATTTGCTGTTGGGGACATTTCAGGGGATGCAACAGGTGGAATATTTTTTTTCACAAATAGTTGTTAGTTTCCCTGAGAATGTCTGTTTCCGTTCGTGACTTAAGTCTACAACTACGAAACTTATCTTATTACTGCTAGATTTCTTGGTTATTTCGACATACAGATTTAGCACCTATGTTTTATATATTTCCAGTTCAGGAGGCAAAACCTTCCGATCATCATAACCATCCAGTAAAACAAACTGCTCACATGTCTTGCCTGTCAATTTCTTCATAAACACATCAGTAACCATGACTCTAATAGCTTCTGTTCCGTCATCCAAGATCACATCTAAGCTGAAGCTGTTATAATCATATTTGCTGACATAAATAATTTTATTTGAGTATAAAATAATACAATTAACATATTTTTACTTACAAAAACGTTGGATTTTGAATAGGCCAGTGAGTCACGCAAAACCATGTCTTTCCTTGTATGGGGATTCTTACTTTGCACTTGTCACATGTAGAAATAAACCAACTATCCTCACTCTGAAAATCCACAATTCTTGATTTCACACAGATTGTTTTTCCCTGAAAAAGGTTTACTTATTAACACAGAAATTACGGGGTTTGATTTAAAAACTCTTATTTCACTTACATTCAAATAAGAATAAGATTTTGTCAAAATATCTCGAATTGTCATTTGTGGAAATGTTGTTGTCAACAACATTGACTTTGTTCCTTCGTTAATTACCAGTGTGGAAGCCAACTCCGGAGGAACCATAGGGTTAACTATTACATGTGTTGCATCCGTGGATGAAACTTTTATCCGACCTATAATTTCATAAAAAATTAGTATACTATTTAAAAGTTACGTAATAAAACGAATAAAATAAGTAAAGTGTTAACAGATTTGGATGTGAGACAGGGTTGTAAAAACAATGACCTCCATATATACTTGGTTTGACATTTGTAATTGCAATCGGTGTTCCAGGCGATGCATTGGACATGACGGATTCATTGAACTTTTCCTTATTTTCAATGCATTCTTTCCAAAGTGTGACAACTACCTCTTGACCCCTATATAGTTAGAAATTAATAAGAATGTTGTCTTAATTATAAAGGAAGGTAATTAAAGTTATAATCTTTCCATATTTCTTACATGTGATCAGTGATTGTTAAATATATTATCGGGTCTCCATCTTTCTTTAGACCTGATGCCTTCTTTTTAAAATTTCCAAGAACATCTGCAAGAGATAACCATGTAAAAGGCAAATACAATGTAAATATAAGTAAAAGCTATGTTAAATTATAAATGAAGTTACTTTTTTCGTAAAGTAAACCTGGGTAATATTCTGGCTTGTCAATAAAATTATACAAATCTTCCGTATAAATGAAATCAAACCATGCTTTCGGAATGTCTTCTTTGTCTTCCAGAGAACTAATTTTTGAAGCAGGACCAAGATTAAGGTTTGAATCGTTTTTTAAGGTTTCTAATGTTTTGGAGTTTCGGAACAGGAGTACTTTTCAATCTCATAACATTTGCCTAGATCTAAAACTGACTTCAAGAATTTTTGTCCAGTGTTTTGTCCAAGTATCGTTATTGCGTCACCCTAAACAGAAGGCATTTATGCAATAAAGTGTGTCATAATCATGATATAGGTGTTAAAAAAAATTGTAAAGATATAAACTTACACATTGGTCAACCGCAAGATACCATGTTTCATACTTCCTATAGTGTGGAGTCCATTTTCGTAGAATTCTTATCTGAAGCGGTAATCCATCACATCCATATTTTAAATCAGCTATCTTCGCCATCTACAAACCAGAAAAGTAGATTGTACAAAAGTATACATTATGTACGTAAATATATAAAATACTCTGTGTAACTTTTTACAACCTAAACACATATACATAAATCTATACATTTGCAACTCTATCTTTTTGTTGTTAAGTTATCTATGTACATAAGTAAATCTTTGTAAACAATGTTTCGCGTACGGTTAGACGGTTGCTTGTTTTCATCTAAAATAAGGATTTTAATAGAATCAGATGAAGTTGCTCTTGAAAGTGCCACATATAATTGCCCATGACTGAAAACCGGCATTGGCAAATACACACCAACTTTCTCCAATGACTGTCCTTGACTTTTATTTATAGTCATCGCAAAACACAATCTGTACGGGAACTGCTTTCGAACGAAAACAAAGGGAAGATCAGGTTGTTTATAAATCAGTTTAATCCTGGGCAAATGCACACGCTTCCCAATGCAAGTTCCAGTCATTATGATTGCCTCAATCAACGAAGGTAATAACTTTGTTACTATTAACCTCATTCCATTACATAAGCCATCCTTTTGATTTAAATTGCGCATTAACAAAATAGGAGAATTCTTCTTTAAGCGCAATAAATGTAATGGCAAACCTGGAAAAGTTAAAGTATTTAAATACTCTTCGGGATATAAAGCTTCCGTTTCTGACTGTTGCGTACCATGAGGAATTATGCTATCATTGCTATAATAAGAGACGACTTCACCATCAGCCATTTCCAAAACGATGTTGTTTATCTCAATGGTTGTATCATTATTGGGACAAACGATGGCTCTATTACAAAGTGTTGCTGCGGAAGGGTTACAAAGAATATCTAAACCATATACAAATTCTACAAGTTTTTCCAAGGGATGATATGTATCCAAAATGAGGTACTCTTTTGGAATATCAAAAATAAATGTCGAATCCGGATGTAATGGATCGACCGATCCAACAACACCATTACCAACATCTAAAAGCCATGATGCAAAATGGCATGGATCAGTTAGAGATGAAGAAGAAGACACAACAGAAGAGAGGCACATGTTATGCATTAGCTTGTATACGGTAAAGTGATGCCAAAGATACAAATTTGGTAAAGTAAGACCCAAAATTTCACGATTAGACATCTTTTGTTTAACTGGTAAAGTCTGTCTAAAGTCGCCCCCAAGTAGCATTGACATACCACCAAAAACAGTATCTTTATATCCTAATATATCTCTAAACGTCCGGTCAACACATTCAAGGCATCTCCGTTCCGTCATGGTTGCTTCATCCCAAACAACCATACATGTTTGTTTTAGAAGTTTAGCCATCTGTGTGTTTTTCTTTATATTGCAAATGGATGTATCTGTAACATCATTGGTATGTTAAAACGTGAGTGTGCGGTTCTACCGTTAGGCAACAAAAGTGATGCAATGCCCGAAGCAGCAACAGCAAGAACAATCTTACCCATCGAACGGAAATAAGCAAGGATCGTTGACCAAAGAAATGTTTTACCTGTACCCCCATGACCATACACAAACAACAATGTTTGGTTACCCGCCATAAAATCATTTCGAACCCTATTATACACATGCAACTGATCCGGATTTAACATAGCAACCATTTCAATATGTTCTTGTTGTAAACATGCAGTGTCAAACATAGTCTCCTCTAACAGCAACCTGTTTCTCAAAGAACGAAAAAACCTATCCGAAGGGAGAGGCAAACTGTAATCCAATAAGGACTTTGAAGGGGTTGCTCCATTCAATATTTTCTCTAATTCAACCAAAATGTATTCTTTAATGTCATCCTCACAAACTTCAAAACTGGATGCGGCCGATGCGTTCCTTAAGTCACAGCGTATATCATCTCCCATTTTCATCCAACCATTTTCCCACAGAAGTAATGCATTGCTAACTTCACAAAAGAGAAGCAAATGACAAAAGAAAGTGCGCAGCTCCGCAGCGGAGGCCCAAGAAGAAGCTTCTTCAAAAGCGACCATCCATTCGCGATCATCGCCAATTAGACCCAATGCCTCACACGCCAAACGGAAAGAAGCATAAACAGTCCCATTTACAGTTCTAATTTCAGAAAAAGAGCGACATCCTTTTTGATGGCACAACAACATGCTCAAATAAAACAATTCGCCAGAAGTGGGATGAATGTACACGAGGCGACCGACCGGTGGAACAAAATCTCTGGTTCTCTGTATCCAATCTTTCTTAGAGCTATCCCATCTATAAAATTGCGTAAATTCAACATAAGTCAAATTCCTACCCTCAGCATTCCAACGATTGCTGACCAGCCATCGACTTAAAGTAGTGTTCCCAGACGTGGGCTGCTTCACAACATTTTCTAATAAGCTGTTGTCTTGGAAGGTAGTAGTTTGCAATCCTTCCAGATGCACAGCTAAAATCTGAACAGAAGGGTGGCGCTCATGAATAGAAAAGTTTAACAAATGCCAAGCCGCTTCATGTGAATAAGCAAACCGCCCATCAAGAAAGTTCTTTATTTCATCCACACCTTCAAAATCACTTTGTGAGGAAACAGACCGAGACGCATCCACATGCTGAAGCGTAAAGTTAACACGCTCTACACCCTTTGAGATGTATTTAAAAAGATATTTAATTAACATATTCCAACCCCAATATTCTACATTAATATGTGCATCAAAACGACTGCAAAGCCTCTTATTGTAAGGAACTACAAAACCATTATGCATCTGAAAACCATTCGGTAAAACATGACCACCAATATTTCTCCTTCTATAATGTACATATCCGTCCTTATCAAAAAAAGTTGAGTTACAAAATGACTTTGGATAACCCTTTTTACACTCACCATCACGCATGCAAGAAGCTCTAACATTTGTCATACCGCAGGGACCGTGTAACATACAGCCCGTGACAATAGAATATAATCTTGACTCTTCATAAGGATCCGGTAGTTCTGTGGTAATGAACTTATCAACATCATCAGGACTTCTAACCTTTGAATGACCACCAACCCACAACAACGTATGACAGTGTGGCAAACCCCTCTTTTGGAATTCGATAGTATACAGGTCTGCATAAAAATTCAAAAAAATAAACACAAAAAGTGAGTTATACTAAACATCACTCATAAAAAAAAGAAACTATGTAAACGTTAAATATAAAACTTACAGCCAATCACATCCCCAAACGTCTTATCCTCCTTCAGAAATTTAACAAACTCCAAAACTTTCATTCGAAATATGCGAGCAACAATGTCCGGCCTACTTTGCGGAGATCCCATACCATGTAAACTCATAAATCTCGATATCTCAGGCCACCTAACGTTGCATGTAAAATTAATAAAATATTACGGGTTCCCATAGACTCTACAAATGGCCAACGCATCATGATAATGCTTATACATATATCGTGGGGCACCAACAAATGTTGAGGGTAAAAAAAAACGTCGTCCGATTGACTTACCCTCCGTATCGCCTCTTGAGATAGCATCATAAACTCCAGAAACATACTCAGAACGTAACACATTTTGATGATTTTGAATATAATCTAATCTATTTTGCTCCACACATAAATAAGCATCAACCAAGAATTGTTGAAAGAGACGACCTCCGTTCAACAACAACGTATATACATCCAAACGGTCATGGATTAAATAACTGTAAAACATATTAACAGTGAGAGATTTAGATCCATTAAGACCACAACCCGTGAGTTTAAGAGAGGAACACCAACCATCCTCTCCAAAAGGAAAGAGCAATGGATATTGCAATGGCATATACGAACGATGTAAATAACTTATACGATGTGGAGGACCATATTTAGAACGAACTATAACATCATATTGCGAAGCATTCGGGTCATCAGCAACAACAATACTCCCTAAAGTCCCAGGTGCAGGCAACCCATACCGTCCATCTACAACATTGCTATAAAGTCTAACAGCATACTCTGGAATATTCCCCTGAGCAGCTATCTCCGAAGCAACTCGAAAACTCCTTACGTATTCGTTATGAACAGACAGAATGTTACTAACAATGGCAATAATATTTGCCCTCAAAGAAACACCTTCAGGAAATAACTGCAACCTATTGTAGATCTCATTCTGAATGTCATAAATATAAAGCTGTAGAAAACGTGGCCTCTCAGAAGTTTCCGGACATAGAGATCCAATCCAACGAGACTTGTAATACCGTAATATTAAATAATAGTGAGATTGCGTTAATTTTAGTGTAAATAAGGTTAAATAAGTTTTTATATGGGTTAAAATGGTTAGAAACTCATTTAGGAGAAGTTTGAGCTTAAAAAGTGAAATTCCGGAATCACACGGGGCGTGCAGAATTCACACGGGGCATGTGGAATTCTGCAGTGAGCCTTTCCAGAATCACACGGGGCGTGCAGAATTCAAACGGGGCATGTGGAATCCTGCAGTGAGCCTTTCCATAATCACACGGGGCGTGCAAAATCCACACGGGGCGTGTGACGTGCACAGAACACTTTTTAAAGTCAATTTTATTTCATTTTTGGGAAAACCCACTTCGTCCAAAAACCTCTACAAAACCCTAGAAACTTAATTCCAACCCTCCAAAGTCAAGATTAGAGCTTATCTTTCACGAATTGAAGCTAGGGATTTACACTTTGAGCTTGAAAGGTAATTCTCCTCGATTTTTGCTTCATTTTGACGGTTGGATTGTTTGATTTGAGATGGTTCCAGGTGGTTTTGATGAACCACCTGCAACTAGTATGAATTAGAGTGAGTTTACTTGGATTAGTGTGTGTAATGGAGTTCTAATTCGAGACCCAAGCTAGCAAAGTGCTTGTATTGTGTTTTTAGGGTTATATGAGTTAAATTTGTGAAATTGGAAGTTACAATTAGGATAGTATTGCTATCTTTTGATTGTAACCCTCTCTTATGATTCCAATTCCTTGATTGATATGAATATTGAGTATGATTGAGATTTTCTTGAAATTGAGTATTGAGTTTGAGTCATTGTGTTACAACTAAAGCTAGACAGGAACACACACGAGGTTCGGGAGTTCCACATATCGACTCAACTTCAGGTGAGTAGTTAATTATTAGATGATTATGCCTTATTATGATGTTATTTACAGATAAGAAGTAAGTTATGTTTAATTTGGTTGAATATAACTAAATTTTGAGTATATGGAAGAAAGAGGAATAGTGTGTGAGACACACTATGGACTGAGATAGTCCGTTGAGATACAATCAAAGGAGATGATGAATGATACAATTCAACTAACCTTAAATTACTCACTGAGCTTTCAAAGCTCATAAATTGTTTGTTACTGTGATTTGTGTTAGGTTCTGGTAGTGGTGACCGCGAGAAGCGAAACATGGATGGATAGATACACATGGACTTGGACTTTGACTTAGATATACTTTTGTTGCTTTGTAATATGAAGTAAACCCGGTTTTGTTTAATAGTTGTAATCAGTTGATGTAATAGTTTAGGACTTGAACTAAGCTTTTGATGACAACCTTGTGTATACTTGTTACTCTTTTTGGGATTATACCTCTAATGATATTATGTTTGACTAAAGAAATTGGTATATCCTAAATTTGAGGAACCGGGTGTTACAAGTTGGTATCAGAGCTGTGGTTTAAGGGAATTAAACCTTGAAGATGGGTTTAGACTTAAACCAATGAGATAGAGAAGTCCTAAAGAGTCCCGAGTAGCTATCCTCTGCGGTGTATTACAATTGAGTTGATTATACACCATATTGAGTATTATGGTGATATACAAAATGAGTTGATTATACACCATATTGAGTATTATGGTGATATACAAAATGAGTTGATTATACACCATATTGAGTATTATGGTGATATACAAATGAGTTGATTGCACACCATATTGAGTATTATGGTAGTGATTGCTAAACGAGTTGATTTTCTTTTTCAGTTAAAATGAGTGCTGGAAAAGAAAAACAGCGAGGTGATCCATAAAGAGATAAATCGGGATCACGAGATTCGGGTAAAGAGCATCAACCCGAGGGAGAGCGACCTCCCGAGATACAGAGTAACATGCAGGCGATGATTGCAGCTGAGGTAGCGAAAGCAATCAAAGATATATTACCAACTTATTTGAAGCCTCAAACAGAGACTACAACTGGAGGTACTTCGGGACCCACCCCGATCCAGCCTGAGCAGAGTGAGGATCGTGGAGAGATCTTTACTGAGGCGAGTGGAGCTAGAGTGCCCGAGAAAACGAGAAAGTGCACTTACGATGTTTTTCAAAAATGCAAACCATACGATTTTTATGGGAAGGATGATCCCATAGCAGCCAAGAATTGGTTAACACATGTTGAAAAGATGTTCCGCACCAGTAAATGCGACGAGGCGGATAAAGTGGAGTTTGCAACAAACTTGTTAAAGGAGGATGCATAGTTTTGGTGGGAGAATACTTGTATGGATATTGGAGAGAGCTTGGCGTATACATTGAACTGGGAACAATTCAAGTTGAAGTTCACTGAATACTATTGTTCCAATAATGCTATGAAGGGAATAGAAGAAGAGTTTTTGAAGCTACAACAAGGGTCGAGAACAGTGTAACAATACACACTGGATTTCAATGAGAAGGAAAGATTTGCACAACATCAAGTTGATACTGAGGAGCGTAAGATGGATCGTTACTTGTGGGGTTTAAAAACCCAGATCCGATAGTTTTTGCCGAGTTCTAGATATACGACCTTTCAACAAGTTGCCGAGGCAGCAAGATCGAGAGAAAGGGAGTTGCAAAGACAGGAGGAGGAGAGAAGAACTGAAAGAGAAGTTGGAGGATTCAAGAGAAAGTGGGAAGGTAAAGCTGTAGATACTTCTCAGAGATCCACTACCACGGGTTCTCAATTCCGTGGTGAACCCAAAAAGAAGGAGGAAAGATGGTGCAAGAAGTGCAGGCGAAAGCACACTGGGGAATGTGATTCTCGAACCCCACCCTCAGTTTGTTTTCAATGTGGAAAGACAGGACATATGGCTCGCCAGTGTACCGAGAGTCGCCCTGTTTGTTTCCACTGTGGAGAAAGTGGGCATATTCGCCCCGATTGCCCAAAGATGAAGTCCGAGTCTCAAAAAGATTTTCAAAGGACCGGACGAGGACGAGGCCGAGATCGAGATAATCGAGGAGACAGAAGCGGCGGTCACGTGAAAACGAGAGCTTTTCAGTTAACCGTCAATGAGGCGCGATATCAAACTGATGTTATTACAGGTATTTTTAGCCTAAACTCTTCTCAAGCACGAGTACTCTTTGATTCCGGTGCTTCCGTGTCTTTTATATCGGAGTCCTTTGCTTCTAAACTAAATATTCCGTTAGTTGATTTATATGAGAGAGTGATAGTAGATGTAGCAGATGGGAGATGTGTTTTTGTAAAGAGTCATTACGAGCAGTGTCGGCTTGAGATCTATGAGGTTACGTACCTTATTGATCTGAAACCGATCACTAATCATGAGTTTAATGTAATAGTCGGGATGGATTGGATGGATGATAATAAAGGTCAAATGGATTGTCATGAGAAAACACTTTCCATAAAGACACCGATTGGTTCCCGAATTTTGATACGAAGTGAACGACGTTCCCCAAAAGTACCGATAGTGTCACTTGCAACGGCTAGGAGATATATGGAAAGAGGGGGTGAATTGATTATGGCACATGTGATTAGTGCCGAGTCAAAACATTCCAAAATAGAAGAAGTAGAAGTGGTTTGTGATTATCCCGATGTATTTCCAGATGATCTTCCAGGCTTACCACCGAGTCGGCAGGTTGAATTTGTAATTGATGTCATACCGGGGGCGAAGCCGGTAGCTCGACCACCTTACCGATTGGCACCGTCCGAAATGGAAGAATTAAAGAGACAGTTGCAAGAGTTGTTGGAACTTGGGTTTATTCGTCCGAGTTCGTCTCCGTGGGGTGCACCAATACTTTTCGTGAAAAAGAAAGACGGCTCCATGAGAATGTGTATAGATTACCGAGAACTTAACAAGATCACGATAAAGAATCGTTATCCGTTACCACGGATTGATGATTTATTTGATCAATTGCAAGGAGCCACGTATTTTTCAAAGATCGATTTGAGATCCGGTTATCATCAATTGAGGGTACAAGAAGCTGATATTCCGAAGACAGCTTTCCGCACGAGGTATGGTCATTACGAGTTCTTAGTCATGCCGTTCGGCTTGACTAATGCTCCAGCCGTTTTCATGGATTTGATGAATCGAGTTTGTCGTCCCTTTCTTGATAAATTCGTAATAGTGTTTATTGACGACATCCTGATTTATTCAAGAGTCGAGATGAGCACAGATTTCATTTGCAACAAGTGCTACATCTTCTTCGAGACGAGAAATTATATGCAAAATTTTCAAAATGCGAGTTCTGGTTGCGGGAGATTCAATTTCTTGGCCATGTGATAAATGAAGACGGTATAAAGGTAGATCCAGCAAAGATCGAAGCCGTAATGAGTTGGGAGGCGCCAAAGAATCCAATGGAGGTTCGTAGTTTCTTGGGGTTAGCAGGCTATTATCGACGATTTGTAGAAAACTTTTCTCGTATAGCTACACCCTTAACCAAATTGACCAAGAAGACGGAGAAATTTAGTTGGACTGAGGCACAACAATCAGCCTTTGAACAACTACTAGATGGCTTGTGCAAAGCTCTAGTGTTGGCATTACCGCAAGGAGGGGAGGACTTTGTTCTTTATAGCGATGCCTCCTTAAGTGGTCTTGGATGTGTGTTGATGCAAAGAGGACGAGTGATAGCGTATGCCTCTCGACAACTAAAACCACATGAAAAAACTTACCCAGTACATGATTTAGAGTTGGCGGCAGTAATTTTTGCATTAAAAATCTGGCGACATTATCTTTATGGAGTGCGATTTCAGATCTATACAGATCATAAAAGTCTGAAATACCTGTTTGATCAGAAAGAGTTAAACATGAGGCAAAGGCGGTGGATGGATCTACTAAAGGATTATGATTGTGAGATACTTTACCATCCTGGTAAAGCAAATATAGTGGCGGATGCATTGAGCCGAAAAGAGTCGCCTATTCGAGTTGTGTCGGCTCGGATGGGAGTTGTGAGTAAACTGTCAGAGATGATACGCAGGTGCCAAAGCGAGGCAAATGATTTAAAGAAAGAAACGATGATTGGTTATATAGAGAAACTGGTGGAGAATTCACAACGAATCAAGACTTTCCAAGGGCGAGTTTGGGTTCCAAGGCATGGCGAGGTGAGACAATTATTGCTAAATGATGCTCATTGTACTAGATATTCGGTTCACCCTGGTAGTACACGAATGTATCATACCTTAAAACCGTACTACTGGTGGCCGGGTATGAAGCGAGATGTAGGACGCTTTGTGGAGAACTACTTTACGTGTCTTCAAGTAAAAGCCAATCATCAAAAGCCATATGGAGCAGTGCAACCGTTACCTGTACCAGTGAAGAAATGGGATGAAATCACTATGGATTTCATCACAAAGTTGCCTCGGACTCCTCGAGGATATGATTCTATATGGGTGATTGTTGACAGGTTAACAAAGTCGGCTCATTTTATTCCAATTCGAGAAAATTATCAAGTATTAAAGCTAGCTGAGATATATACGAGAGAAATTGTGAGACGGCATAGAGTGCCAACTTCAATAATTTCTGATAGAGATAGTCGGTTCAATTCACATTTCTGGCAGAGTTTCCAAAAGCATTTCGGTACAAAAGCCTTATTGAGTACTGTGTATCATCCCCAGACGGATGGACAGTCGGAAAGAACGATACAAACACTTGAAGATATGCTACGAGCCTGCATCATTGATTTTGGAGGCAGTTGGGAAGATCATCTGCCTTTGGTAGAGTTTGCCTATAACAACACTTACCACTCCAGTATACAGATGGCACCTTTTGAAGCTTTATACGGTGCACCGTGTCGGACCCCGACTTGTTGGACAGAAACTGGAGAGAAACCATTGGCAGGACCAGAAATTATAGCTGAAACCGAAGAGAAAATAAAAAGCATTCGTGAGCACATACGGGTAGCCCAAAACCGCCAAAAGCAATATGCAGATAGAAGAAGAAAGCTGTTAGAGTTCAATGTTGGGGAAATGGTAATGTTGAAAGTGTCCCCATGGAAGGGAATAATTCGATTTGGCAAGTGAGGTAAATTGAGCCCACGCTTTATCGGACCCTTTCAAGTTTTGGAGAAAATTGGAGCGGTTGCGTATAAGCTTAAGCTTCCAGAGGAGTTACGGGGTATCCACAATGTTTTTCTTGTGTCACACCTTAGAAAAACATTGTATGACCAATCCACTTGGGTACCCTTGGCTGAAGTTCAACTAGATGAGAAATTAAGATATCAAGAAATACCAGAGCAAATTCTAGAAAATAAAGTTAAGAAATTGCGAAATAAAGAAGTGGGATTAGTGAAAGTGCAATGGCGACATCATAAAGGAGCAGATGTTACTTGGGAAGCTGAGGGAGAGATGCGGTCGAAATATCCTTACTTGTTTCAAGAGATTCCGAGGACGGAATCTTTCGAAGGGGGTAAGAACTTGTAATACCGTAATATTAAATAATAGTGAGATTGCGTTAATTTTAGTGTAAATAAGGTTAAATAAGTTTTATATGGGTTAAAATGTTTAGAAACTCATTTAGGAGAAGTTTGAGCTTAAAAAGTGAAATTCCGGAATCACACGGGACGTGCAGAATTCACACGGGGCGTGTGGAATCCTGCAGTGAGCCTTTCCAGAATCACACGGGGCGTGCAGAATTCACACGGGGCGTGTGGAATCCTGCAGTGAGCCTTTCCAGAATCACACGGGGCGTGCAGAATCCACACGGGGCGTGTGACGCGCGCAGAACACTTTTTAAAGTCAATTTTATTTCATTTTTGGGAAAACCCACTTCGTCCAAAAACCTCTCCAAAACCCTGGAAACTTAATTCCAACCCTCCAAAGTCAAGATTAGAGCTTATCTTTCACGAATTGAAGCTTGGGATTTACACTTTGAGCTTGAAAGGTAACTCTCCTCGATTTTTGCTTCATTTTGACGGTTGGATTGTTTGATTTGAGATGGTTCCAGGTGGTTTTGATGAACCACCTGCAACTAGTATGAATTAGAGTGAGTTTACTTGGATTAGTGTGTGTAATGGAGTTCTAATTCGAGACCCAAGCTAGCAAAGTGCTTGTATTGTGTTTTTAGGGTTATATGAGTTAAATTTGTGAAATTGGAAGTTACAATTAGGATAGTATTTCTATCTTTTGATTGTAACCCTCTCTTATGATTCCAATTCCTTGATTGATATGAATATTGAGTATGATTGAGATTTTCTTGAAATTGAGTATTGAGTTTGAGTCATTGTGTTACAGCTAAAGCTAGACAGGAACACACACGAGGTTCGGGAGTTCCACATATCGACTCAACTTCAGGTGAGTAGTATATTATTAGATGATTATGCCTTATTATGATGTTATTTACAGATAAGAAGTAAGTTATGTTTAATTTGGTTGAATATAACTAAATTTTGAGTATATGGAAGAAAGAGGAATAGTGTGTGAGACACACTATGGACTGAGATAGTCCATTGAGATACAATCAAAGGAGATGATGAATGATACAATTCAACTAACCTTAAATTACTCACTGAGCTTTCAAAGCTCATAAATTGTTTGTTACTGTGATTTGTGTTAGGTTCTGGTAGTGGTGATCGCGGGAAGCGGAACATGGATGGATAGCTACACATGGACTTGGACTTTGACTTAGATATACTTTTGTTGCTTTGTAATATGAAGTAAACCCGGTTTTGTTTAATAGTTGTAATCAGTTGATGTAATAGTTTAGGACTTGAACTAAGCTTTTGATGACAACCTTGTGTATACTTGTTACTCTTTTTGGGATTATACCTCTAATGATATTATGTTTGACTAAAGAAATTGGTATATCCTAAATTTGAGGAACCGGGTGTTACAAGTTGGTATCAGAGCTGTGGTTTAAGGGAATTAAACCTTGAAGATGGGTTTAGACTTAAACCAATGAGATATAGAAGTCCCAAAGAGTCCCGAGTAGCTATCCTCCGCGGTGTATTACAATTGAGTTGATTATACACCATATTGAGTATTATAGTGATATACAAAACGAGTTGATTATACACCATATTGAGTATTATGGTGATATACAAAATGAGTTGATTATACACCATATTGAGTATTATGGTGATATACAAATGAGTTGATTGCACACCATATTGAGTATTATGGTGGTGATTGCTAAACGAGTTGATTTTGTTTTTCAGTTAAAATGAGTGCTGGAAAAGAAAAAGAGCGAGGTGATCCACAAAGAGATAAATCGGGATCACGAGATTCGGGTAAAGAGCATCAACCCGAGGGAGAGCGACCTCCCAAGATACAGAGTAACATGCAGGCGATGATTGCAGCTGAGGTAGCGAAAGCAATCAAAGATATATTACCAACTTATTTGAAGCCTCAAACGGAGACTACAACTGGAGGTACTTCGGGACCCACCCCGATCCAGCCTGAGCAGAGAGAGGATCGTGGAGAGATCTTTACTGAGGCGAGTGGAGCTAGAGTGCCTGAGAAAACGAGAAAGTGCACTTACGATGTTTTTCAAAAATGCAAACCATACGATTTTTATGGGAAGGATGATCCCATAGCAGCCAAGAATTGGTTAACACATGTTGAAAAGATGTTCCGCACCAGTAAATGCGACGAGGCGGATAAAGTGGAGTTTGCAACAAACTTGTTAAAGGAGGATGCACAGTTTTGGTGGGAGAATACTTGTATGGATATTGGAGAGAGCTTGGCGTATATATTGAACTGGGAACAATTCAAGTTGAAGTTCACTGAATACTATTGTTCCAATAATGCTATGAAGGGAATAGAAGAAGAGTTTTTGAAGCTACAACAAGGGTCGAGAACAGTGCAACAATACACACTGGATTTCAATGAGAAGGAAAGATTTGCACAACATCAAGTTGATACTGAGGAGCGTAAGATGGATCGTTACTTGTGGGGTTTAAAAACCCAGATCCGAGAGTTTTTGCCGAGTTCTAGATATACGACCTTTCAACAAGTTGCCAAGGCAGCAAGATCGAGAGAAAGGGAGTTGCAAAGACAGGAGGAGGAGAGAAGAACTGAAAGAGAAGTTGGAGGATTCAAGAGAAAGTGGGAAGGTAAAGCTGTAGATACTTCTCAGAGATCCACTACCACGGGTTCTCAATTCCGTGGTGAACCCAAAAAGAAGGAGGAAAGATGGTGCAAGAAGTGCAGGCGAAAGCATACTGGGGAATGTGATTTTCGAACCCCACCCTCAGTTTGTTTTCAATGTGGAAAGACAGGACATATGGCTCGCCAGTGTACCGAGAGTCGCCCTGTTTGTTTCCACTGTGGAGAAAGTGGGCATATTCGCCCCGATTGCCCAAAGATGAAGTCCGAGTCTCAAAAAGATTTTCAAAGGACCGGACGAGGACGAGGCCGAGATCGAGATAATCGAGGAGACAGAAGCGGCGGTCACGTGAAAACGAGAGCTTTTCAGTTAACCGTCGATGAGGCGCGAGATCAAACTGATGTTATTACAGGTATTTTTAGCCTGAACTCTTCTCAAGCACGAGTACTCTTTGATTCCGGTGCTTCCGTGTCTTTTATATCAGAGTCCTTTGCTTCTAAACTAAATATTCCGTTAGTTGATTTATATGAGAGAGTGATAGTAGATGTAGCAGATGGGAGATGTGTTTTTGTAAAGAGTCATTACGAGCAGTGTCGGCTTGAGATCTATGAGGTTACGTACCTTATTGATCTGAAACCGATCACTAATCATGAGTTTGATGTAATAGTCGGGATGGATTGGATGGATGATAATAGAGGTCAAATGAATTGTCATGAGAAAACACTTTCCATAAAGACACCGACTGGTTCCCGATTTTTGATACGAAGTGAACGACGTTCCCCAAAAGTATCGATAGTGTCACTTGCAACGGCTAGGAGATATATGGAAAGAGGGGGTGAATTGATTATGGCACATGTGATTAGTGCCGAGTCAAAACATTCCAAAATAGAAGAAGTAGAAGTGGTTTGTGATTATCCCGATGTATTTCCAGATGATCTTCCAGGCTTACCACCGAGTCGGCAGGTTGAATTTGTAATTGATGTCATACCGGGGGCGAAGCCGGTAGCTCGACCGCCTTACCGATTGGCACCGTCCGAAATGGAAGAATTAAAGAGACAGTTGCAAGAGTTGTTGGAACTTGGGTTTATTCGTCCGAGTTCGTCTTCGTGGGGTGCACCAATACTTTTCGTGAAAAAGAAAGACGGCTCCATGAGAATGTGTATAGATTACCGAGAACTTAACAAGATCACGATAAAGAATCGTTATCCGTTACCACGGATTGATGATTTATTTGATCAATTGCAAGGAGCCACATATTTTTCAATGATCGATTTGAGATCTGGTTATCATCAATTGAGAGTACAAGAAGCTGATATTCCGAAGACAGCTTTCCGCACGAGGTATGGTCATTACGAGTTCTTAGTCATGCCGTTCGGTTTGACTAATGCTCCAGCCGTTTTCATGGATTTGATGAATCGGGTTTGTCGTCCCTTTCTTGATAAATTCGTAATAGTGTTTATTGACGACATCCTGATTTATTCAAGAGTCGAGATGAGCACAGATTTCATTTGCAATAAGTGCTAGATCTTCTTCGAGACGAGAAATTATATGCAAAATTTTCAAAATGCGAGTTCTGGTTACGGGAGATTCAATTTCTTGGTCATTGTTAGATGCATTTTATGCATCTTTTCTAAGCCCTTTTTCCTTTATTTTATTTATTTCCTTAACCATTTACATGCATTTTTAGTTATTTTCCGGGAATTTCGATACTTCATAAATTTGTGTTGAATTTCAGGTAAAGGAGCATAAATGGAGCATTTGGAGCAGATCGGAGAGCCGGAAGGTGGAACGTGGAGATTGGAATGAGACTTGGAGCACGGAACGAGGAATGGAAGCTTGGAATGCACCTTGGATGAAGCAATGAGCTTGGAGCATAGTATGGAAGCTTGTAGAGTTGAAAACTTGAAGGAAAATGGAGTTACAGCCTCACACGGGTCGTGTGACCTAGCATGGGTCGTGTGACCTCTCCAGAAGACTGCTAAACATGTGAAATATCCTCACACGGGTCGTGTTACACTACACGGGTCGTGTGAGCTGTAGCCCAAAAAATCAGTGGACTCATTCAGACCTACACGACCCGTGTGACCATACACGGGGCGTGTGGCGCGCGAAACTGATTTCAAATTGCAGTTTTCCTGCACGGTTTTAAGGGCTGTTGTGGGTTATTTTTGGGTAGTTTTTACTTCTAGAGAGGAGGAGAGGACGATTTTAAAGAGAAGATTGATCCAAAATACTTGGAAACACTTGATTTATCGTTTTAATCACTCGTTGTAAGTACATTTAGGAACAATTTACTGCTTTTCATTAAGGAGATTTAGCCATATCATGTGTGGCTAAATCTTTCTTTATTCCGGTTCTGTAGACACAAGATTTGGCACAAATCATTTGACTATCGTTGTGTTCTTCATCTAGTATTTTGAATTTATGCATCAAAGTTCTATTTGATTCTCATGTTGGTTCATGTTGGCCACTAGAATTGATATGTTTGTCAGATTCGTTATTTCATTCTTGAAATCCGTAATTGTTTCATCAATGAATGATGGTAACAACACCGAATTAGTCTTTGTTGGATGAATTCGTGTGTAATTCAAAATGCACATTTTTACATTTCCGAGCTTACGAGAAATATTGAATGTAAATTGGTTTGTCTAAATGAATCTTTACTCATTTTCCTTGATATAAATTCAAGAGCTTGTTTGATTTGTACTAAAGGAAAATTGGATTACTTCAAAGAGCACATTTTGTTGTAATTACTTAAAAGGACTGAAGTGTTAGAGCTCGTTAACACTTTGAAACCAATTTTAGATGAAATTGACATAATTTCTAGTCTTATAATGATTGCCTAATCAATTGTGTTGAATGGAATCGGAATCCATTTGATATATTGCATTTTAATCAATTTAATGTTTAGCTATCTAACTTAACAATTTCAAAACCCCCTGTTACTCGTATCTTAAGTAAACATCGGTATAAGAATTTGTCCCTTGTCCCTGAGGATCGACCCCTGCTTATCATATACTATTCTTATAGTGGATTGAGCAGTGTGTATTTACTCTTAATTATTTTTATCTGAATTCATTTGTTGAGTTTGACGCCTCAACAAATTGGCGCCGTTGCCGGGGACACGGCAGTACTAATTGTTTATGCCGAGATCTTTACGTATAGGTACACCAATTCCAGTTGATTCGGAGATTGAACAGACAGCAAAGAAGCTACGGAAACAAGCTAAGCTTCGGAAGAGGCAACAGCCGGATTCCAGAACTTCTACATCATCAAATCCTCTAGTCATCAACATTTGGAAGGAAATACCCCTTTCAAGTGAAACTGAAACAGATACACCATATTCATCATTCCAATATTCATTTAGAGAACCCTCACCACCATTATCACCAATACAAAATACTCCACAACCAAATTTCACAATCCCCATAATACCCGAGGTAGAGATCACCGGATCTCCTACCCGAGATATATCCGCTGAGAGAACCTTACGCGATTGGGCGACTCAAGATGTCACCCAACAACCTTTATGCATCACTTATCCCGCGATGATGAACTTTGAGCTGAAGTCGGGATTGATCCATCTACTACCAAGTTTTCGTGGTTTGGAGAACGAAGACCCCCACAAGTTCCTAAAAGAATTCCATGTAGTTTGCGTTGGTATGAAGCCGCACGACGTGACTGAAGACCAAATCAAGTTAAGGGCATTCCCCTTTTCACTTCAAGATGCAGCCAAGGAGTGGCTATATGACCTACCACCGGGGTCGGTCACTACGTGGAATGATCTAGCATGACTCTTCCTTGATAAGTATTTCCCAGAGACAAGAGCTTCAAGCTTGAGGCGAGAGATAATTGGCATAAAGCAAGGGAAAAGGGAAGCTCTCCACACCTATTGGGAGCGTTTCAAGAAACTTTGTGCACGATGCCCGCAACACGGGATTAACGAATACCAACTTTTTCGTTATTTCTGTGAAGGTCTCACCCCGATGGAGAGAAGACTTATCAATGCATCTAGTGGAGGTTCTTTGATAGATAAAACACCGTCTCAAATCCGAGCTTTGATAGAAAAGATGTCTGAAGATTCAAAGCACATGAAAATGGAATATGAATGGTACGCAGACCCACCGAGAGGAGTCAAGGAAGTATCAACTCCGCACATAGAAAACCAAATTTCTGAGTTGACCAAGGCAGTGATGCAGCTCACAAAGGACAAGGGAGTAGAACCACCACCGATTAGAGCTTGTGCTATTTGTCTCCAATATGGGCATCCAACCGACATGTGCCCTATGCTTCAAGAAGATACGGAGAAAGTACAAGCAGTTGGTGGATACCAAGGCCAAAATCAACGCAATTTTGATCAACCGAGAAACCAAAACTGGGGATTTCAACCAAACTCGAATTACCAACCTAGACCACCAACACAAAGACAACTTTACTAACCCAATAACCATCACCAACCAAATTTTCAGCCATCTCATCAACACAATTATCCCCCTCCTCCTCAAAATCACAATCAAGGAAGTAGTAGTTCTTCGGGTATGTCTTTGAGACAAAGGCAAGCATCAAAATTCTAGAGCAACAAGTTTCACAATTAGCAAACTCGATGAGTAAGATGGAGACACAAGGTAAATTGCCTTCACAAACAGAAAAGAACCCGAAACACAACGTGTGCGCAATTACCTTGCGAAGTGGAAAGGCATATGATGGACCAAGAATGCCTGAGGATGAGGAAGACGAGTTAGAGGTGAAGAAGGATGAAACAATATCAAGCAACAACAAGAAGCAAAAGCAAGTTCAAATTGAAGCTCAAGTTACACCACCACCGTTCCCGTCAAGATTGAGGAACATGAAACGCGAAAAAGAAGATGAAGAGATTTTGGAGCTATTTCGAAAGGTTGAGGTAAATATTCCTCTACTTGATGCCATTAAACATGTCCCAAAATACGCAAAGTTCCTTAAGGAACTTTGTTCATCAAAAAAGAAATTAAGAGGTAGAAGAACGGTAAGGGTAGGCGAAAATGTTTCCGCAATCATATAGAAACGCCTACCGAAAAAACGCAAGGATCCCGGAGTTTTTGCGGTTCCTTGTAAAATGGGAAATCTTACCGTTCCACGTGCTATGTTGGATCTCGGTGCCTCAATTAATGTTCTACCATTTTCTGTTTTTAAAACTTCAAATTTGGGAACATTAAAGAGAACCGGTGTACTTATCCAATTGGCCGACCGTTCAATAGTACACCCGAAGGGTGTATTGGAGGACGTGTTAGTCCAAGTGGGTGAGTTACTTTTTCCAGCAGATTTCTTTGTTGTGGACATGGGCGATGATGATGCCCCGAACTTGAATTCCATTCTACTAGGGAGACCATTTATGAGTACCGCATCTACGAAAATTGATGTTCGTGCGGGTACTATTTTCATGGAATTTGATGGGGAGGTAGTGAACTTTAACATTTTTGATGCCATGAGATACCCTACCGATGAATCGTCCGCGAATTTTGTGGATATTATCGAACCGTTAACCGAAGAATGTTTCAGTTTATCTAACCCTGATGTGCTAGCATTGGTTCTAGACAGAAATTTTGATGTTAAGACAGTGAAGGAGCTAGCAGAAAAGTTCACGGTGGATGATGAGATAGTTGAAGTTGCTGCATTTTTAGACGAGAAGAAGAAGGAGAGGTATAATGCCCCAAAAATTAAACTACCGACTCCTACAGAAAAGTTGTTGCCCTCGATAGTGCAAGCACCCGAGCTTGAGTTAAAAACTCTCCCCGATCACCTCAAGTATGCTTACCTTGGGGATAAAAAAACATTACCGGTGATCGTTTCAAGCAAGTTGTCAAAAGAGGAGGAATATGAGTTGGTGCACACTTTGAAGCGTTACAAAGAAGCCATCGGTTGGACAATAGCCGATATCAAGGGATTAAGCCCTTCACTTTGCATGCACAAGATCCTCATGGAGGAGGATTTCAAGCCAACTCGAGAAGCTCAAAGGAGGTTGAACCCACCAATGATGGAGGTGGTGAAGAAAGAGATCTTAAAGTTGTTAAATGCCGGTATGATTTACCCAATATCCGACAGCAAATGGGTAAGTCCAGTTCAAGTTGTCCCGAAAAAATCAGGTATAACCGTAACTGAAAATGTTCATGGAGAACTAGTCCCCACCCGTGTGCAAAACGGGTGGCGTGTTTGTATAGACTACAGGAAACTCAACAATGCAACCCGAAAAGATCATTTTCCACTGCCGTTTATACCAAATGTTAGAACGGTTAGCGGGAAAGACTCACTATTGTTGCCTTGACGGGTATTCGGGATTTCATCAAATTCCCGTGGCACCCGAGGATCAAGAAAAAACTACTTTCACTTGTCCTTTCGGTACGTTTGCATATAGGCGGATGCCATTTGGGCTTTGCAATGCCCCCGCCACATTTCAGAGGTGCATGGTGAGCATCTTTTCGGATTATGTTGAGGAGATCATTGAGGTTTTTATGGATGATTTTACGGTTTATGGAAACTCTTTTGAAGAATGTTTGAAAAATCTAACAAAAATTTTAGAACGATGTATTGAGACCAATCTTGTGTTAAATTATGAAAAGTGTCACTTTATGGTCGATCAAGGTCTTATACTCGGTCATATTGTTTCTTCAAAAGGGTTGGAGGTCGACAAAGCTAAGATAGATGTTATTCAATCGTTACCTTACCCCACTTGTATCCGAGAGGTACGCTCTTTTCTTGGTCACGCATGTTTTTACAGAAGATTTATCAAGGAATTCTCGAAGATAGCTAGGCCGATGTGTGAGTTGCTGCAGAAAGATGTAGACTTTGAGTTTTCCGACGCATGCAAAAAGGCATTTGACCAATTGAAGGAGATGTTGATTACCGCCCCAATACTTCAATCACCGGATTGGATTTTGCCATTCGAGATCATGTGTGATGCAAGCAATCACGCAGTGGGTGCTGTGTTGGGACAAAGGAAGGAAAAGGTACCTCATGTCATCTATTACGCCTCCAAGACACTTGACAACGCGCAGAGCAATTATTCCACCACAGAAAAAGAACTATTGGCAATCGTTTTCGCCTTGGAAAAGTTTCGACAATATCTCTTGGGTTCCAAAGTGATCATCTTCTCCGATCACGCAGCCCTTAGATATTTGCTTGCAAAGAAGGACTCCAAGCCGAGACTCATTCGGTGGATTTTGCTACTTCAAGAGTTCGACCTTGAAATAAAGGACAAGAGTGGAAAGCAGAATTTGGTCGCAGATCATCTCAGCCGCATCATAGCACCCGAAGATTCCACTCCCATTCGTGATACATTCCCAGATGAACATCTTTTCGCAACAAAAGTGGCGCCATGGTATGCAGATTTAGTTAATTATTTGGTTACCAAAGAATTTCCACAAGATGTTACCCGATGGCAAAAGGACAAGATCAAGAAAGAAGCTAAGAGATACGTATGGGATGAGCCATATCTGTGGAAATACTGTGCTGATCAGGTAATCCGCCGATGTGTTGATCAATCCGAGGTACAATCTATTCTAACCTTTTGTCATTCGTATGCGTGTAGGGGACATTTTGGTCCCCAACGAACTGCACGAAAAGTCCTTGAAAGTGGTTTCTATTGGCCACACATCTTTCATGACTCGTATGTTTTTTGTGCAAGTTGTGATAGATGTCAAAAGTCCGGGTCCATAAGTTCTAGAAATCAAATGCCACTTACCCCAATTTTAGTTTGTGAAATCTTTGACGTATGGGGTATAGACTTTATGGGACCTTTTCCGCCATCTTTTGGTTTTTCTTATATTTTGGTGGCGGTGGACTAAGTGTCCAAGTGGGTGGAGGCTAAGGCCACCCGTACTAATGATTCAAAAGTGGTTGTAGATTTTCTCAAATCACAGTTCTTTTCAAGATTCGGAACACCACGAGCCCTCATAAGTGATCGCGGGACCCACTTTTGCAATCGTACGTTGGAAGCAGTGTTGAAGAAATATGGAGTCACGCATCGCATTTCCACTGCTTATCACCCACAAACAAATGGCCAAGCTGAAGTTACCAACCGCCAAATCAAGCAAATTCTGGAGAAAACTGTGAACCCGACTCGGAAGGATTGGAGTGTAAGATTGGAAGACGCGTTATGGGCGTACCGAACCGCGTTCAAAACGCCTATTGGTATGTCCCCATACTGTCATGTTTTCGGAAAACCATGTCGATTACCGGTTGAATTGGAACACAAAGCCTTTTGGGCGGTCAAACAATTCAACTTGAGTGAGGATGAAGCTGGAATAAAGAGGAAGCTTGATATTCAAGAACTTGAGGAGATCCGAAATGACGCGTACGAAAATGAGGTAACTTATAAGGAGAAAACGAAAGCGTATCATGACAAGATGATCTCGAGGAAGGTCTTTGTAAAAGGTCAAAAGGTATTACTTTACCATTATCGATTTAAATTGATTCCCGGTAAATTACGGTCCCGTTGGGTGGGACCTTTTGTGGTTACTAACATTTTTGATCATGGAGCCATAGAGATTGTTAGCCCGCAAACTGGAAAGACATTTAAAGTGAATGGTCACCGTTTGAAACCTTATTACGAAGGTTTTGTCACGAAAAACGAAGAAGAGGAGAAGGTCGAGAGCCCACACTACGAGGATTAAAGTTGCAAATTTGGGCTAAGTCGGGCTAACGACTTAAAACAAAGGCGCTTTTCGGGAGGCAACCCGAATGTTTATTGTTTCGTTTGTTTTTCTTTTAAAGACTTTTTCGTACTTTATTTTAAGCAATTTGTTTTTGTTTTAAGTTTTCCAAGGATTTTTGGTGAAACATGACTTAGGAGAGAAGTGTACAAAAAGTAATCGGGCAACATTGGCACAATTTTAGAACCGCGAATGAAATCAGGCACAAAATGTGACACGAACGAAAATTTTCAGAAAAAAAAAAGTTTTACAGTCCTACATGGGGCGTGTAGGGGTGCACGGGTCGTGTAGGAGGTTCGATCCTTACTGTTTTGAGTATTTCCACCTACACGGGGCGTGTAGGCCTACACGGGGCGTGTAGGAGGCCCGGACCAAACTGTCTTGATTTTTTACACCTACACGGGGCGTGTAGGGGAGCACGGGTCGTGTAGGAGGCCGGACCAAACTGTTTTGATTTTTTTCCACCTACATGGGGCGTGTAGGCGTGCACGGGTCGTGTACGTCTGCTGTTCCTTACGGTTTCCTTTGCCTTGAACCCACACGGGGCGTGTAGCGTAAATATCAAGTTTGGTTTTTAAGTCCGAAAATTGTCATTTTCTGCACATCTTCTTTTCCCCTTTTCATCTTTACGCACACCCTCCTCTCCCACCTTCTACACTTCGCGATTTTCAGTCAAAAACACCCCTCGATCTCGTTTTTTTAGCGATAATCTCCAACTAAGGTATGAAATCTCAACTCTACTTCATCTTCTTCCCCCATTCAAGCGCAAGATCTCAACAATGGCGGTTAGGGTTTTCTCCAAAACCCTAGGTTCGAAATTTTTGAAAAAATCTTGAAATTTCTTACTTTTCTTTGTAGGATAAGCTTGGGGAAGGTGGAGATTGAAGCCAAGGAACGATTTTATGTGAAGATTCGCGAGATTGCCCGGTAAATTCCTTCCTTGTTCATACTTTTGTTGGTGTTCATTTAGTTGTAGATTTGGTGTGTTTGGGGCTATACCAAACTTGTTTTTGTGCAGAAATTTGTTTAACCAACGGTTTTTCCCGCGAACAAACGGAATTTTAAATTCTAGATCTAGTGGTCCCGTTGACTTTTGACCGTTCCGTTGACCGTTGACAATATTTGTCCCAATTTTCTTTGCTGTCTCTCTTTCAAAATGGAGGCGGGTCCCTCTAAACGTACTAAGACTTTATCCCGTAAACGTAACACTCGAAGAAATGTTCCGGACCCACCTCCCGAGCGCACCCCGTCTCCATCTCCATACCTCCCCGAACATTGGGAGGTTGTCTTTGAAACTGATCAACAACGAAGTCGCTTCCAAAATTTGCTTCAAAGGCAATTTGTGTCTCAAAAATTCGCCCACCCGGATTCTTTGCGCGATATGTTCGTCTTCGATGGGGTTCAAACATTGTTTAACAACATTGGTTGGACTAACATCCTTAACATCCACGTTCCTTCGTACACCCGTCCCCCGCGGGAAATTTTGTCATCTCTCAATTATGCGGATGACATTCTTTCCTTTCGTCTAAATAATCATACATATCGCATCCATGCCGATCAAATAAGCGAGTTAGTAGGGCAAGACCTTAGTCGTACATTCGACATTTATAAGGTCAAGGCGCATTCCAAATACGATCCTAGTAACGTTTGGGGGGCAATTACGGACCATGATGACTATTCACCAAGCGCGGCCAAGGCCTCATCCAGCATCCATCCTGTCTTACGAGTAGCCCATCGTATTTTGGCCTCCATCATTTTTCCACGCGAGGAGCGAAGTACAGTAAATTCTCTTGAGCTTCGACTCCTTTACCACATGATTGCTAACTCTAAAAACAAGCCACACTTTCGTAAATGTATCGGTCATCGCCTCCTAGAAACTGCCCGTTCCACCCATGGCCAAATTCATTGTGGGGGTATATTGACTTTGATTGTAGAGAGTTCAGCTATCGGACTCATCTTTTCCCCAGATGAACAGACCCTTCCGGGTGGTCATTTCTTAACCACCGCCGCCTTTGAGTCAGCTAGGATGTTCACCCGTTCTCCCACCGGCTTCACATGGGCTAAACCCGAACACCTTGATGGTGATCCGATTTGGGTTGATCGTGCCGACTCCCTGTCCCTACAATCGCCAGTCTATCAAACCGACTGGCTCCTCACCGATCTCCGCTCTACGAATCCTTTTCGGCGACACGACATACGTGCTGCTTCCTCCTCCGCTGCTCCTGCTCCTCCTTCTTCCCTGTTTCAGGAGGACGGGGCATCTTCCGTAGACGACCGATTATCCCGTATTGAAGAAAATCTCTCCGGTCTTCGCACCGACTTCAACACCTTCCACACCACGTATACACCAACTGGGGCACCCAACAACAGTATTGGGAGCAACAAGCGCGACATTGGGAACAGCAGCAAAAACAGTATTCAGACATGTATTCCCTGTTCCAGAGTTGGTCTCCCTTTCCGCCCCAATTCCCGCCACCACCCCCGGAAAATTAGGCGCGTTTCCCCTTTCCAAGCATCGAGGACGATGCTAAATCTTAAGCTTGGGGAGGGGGAATGCATTTCTTCATGCATTCATGCATTGCATTTTTGTACAAAATTTTTACAATTTTTGTAAATACTTAGTTTTTTATTTTCAAATTAATTTTCATTTTTCCATATTCTCATGCATTTCATGCAATTAGTTTAAAAAAATATTGTTTAGTTGACCTTTCATAGAGTTTGTTGTCTAGTGTTTTATGTCCCGGTATGCTTGTATTTTCATTATAATAAAATAAATGAAAATTGAGCTTACTCCAACATGCTTCGTTAAGACGGAAAATGATAGGGACGGAAGCGTTAACCTCATTTCTCTAGGCGTAAAAGTAGTTTTTACAATGTGAAAATTATAAATTTTTGAATAAGCCTTGTTGATGCAAAACGAGAAAGGTTAAACATTTTCTTAAAGCAAAGTAACAACCAGGAAGGGGCAAAACAGTTGTAAACAAGGTTCATATCCTTTTACTCCCCATTGTACATCTTAGTTTAAAGTCTCGTTGGACCCTACTTGTCCATTCACTCAGTCTTCCCGAAGTGTTCAAATGGCGGGCTCTCTAAACCGTAATCAAAATCAAGAAGGACTTCAAGAAACCAAAGTCAAACTCAAATCAAGAAGTCCTTTACAAATAATCAAGACGGAGAGTCCAAATCATTATGAAGAAAAATTCAATCAAATCAAGCAAATTCAAATGAAGAAATCAAAAATTAAAAGATTAAAGATTGAAGAAGGTGTAACACAAAAAAACTACACCTACAAGCAAGTACATTTCAAGAAATCAAATCAAGTCAAAGTCAAATTCAAGTGAAGTGTACAAGCCAAGACTGACTGAGGTGATAGGTAGGGGGTAATAACAAAAAAAGCAAGATTTAAACTGAGGCGTTATTTGGGGGGGGGGGGGGGGGGGTTTAGGTCAAGATGAACCCTTTACAATATGATGTTTCCTTGTTATGAGTTAGCTTGCCTTAAGGAGTGTTTAACGTTTCAAAAGTTGGATTGGTAAGGCCTGGTCAAAAATTTTATACCTTTCCGACCGTAAGGGCTAATTTTACGCTAGGGGTTTTGTAGGAGAATGTCTTTTGTCTGTGATTTCGTTGAAGCTAATTTGGAGTAAGAAATAACCATGTGTTTCAAATGGAAAATCTATATATATGGTAAAGCTACATGGGATGTGGGACATTGGATAATAAACTTAGAAACTGGGTCAATTAAACAGCCAAAAAGATTTTCATTTTTTTAGTTTATTTTCTTTTTAGTTTAGTAATTTTGCATTATTTTTATCATGGCATTTGCATTTTCATTTCATTTAGATTTCTTTCTGCGTTTTGGCTTAGGATCTTAGTCATCAAATCTATTCCTGACTCGTTCTTATTGATTCTCTTACTTGGGGACAAGTAAGGTCTTAAGCTTGGGGAGATGTGATAAATGAAGACGGTATAAAGGTAGATCCAGCAAAGATCGAAGCCGTAATGAGTTGGGAGCCGCCAAAGAATCCAATGGAGGTTCGTAGTTTCTTGGGGTTAGCAGGCTATTATCGACGATTTGTAGAAAACTTTTCTCGTATAGCTACACCCTTAACCAAATTGACCAAGAAGACGGAGAAATTTAGTTGGACCGAGGCACAACAATCAGCCTTTGAACAACTACGAGATGGCTTGTGCAAAGCTCCAGTGTTGGCATTACCGCAAGGAGGGGAGGACTTTGTTCTTTACAGCGATGCCTCCTTAAGTGGTCTTGGATGTGTGTTGATTCAAAGAGGACGAGTGATAGCGTATGCCTCTCGACAACTAAAACCACAAGAAAAAGCTTACCCAGTACATGATTTAGAGTTGGCGGCAGTAATTTTTGCATTAAAAATCTGGCGACATTATCTTTATGGAGTGCGATTTCAGATCTATACAGATCATAAAAGTCTGAAATACCTGTTTGATCAGAAAGAGTTAAACATGAGGCAAAGGCGGTGGATGGATCTACTAAAGGATTATGATTGTGAGATACTTTACCATCCTGGTAAAGCAAATGTAGTGGTGGATGCATTGAGCCGAAAAGAGTCGCCTATTCGAGTTGTGTCGGCTCGGATGGGAGTTGTGAGTAAACTGCCAGAGATGATACGCAGGTGCCAAAGCGAGGCAAATGATTTAAAGAAAGAAAGGATGATTGGTTATATAGGGAAACTGGTGGAGAATGCACAAGGAATCAAGACTTTCCAAGGGCGAGTTTGGGTTCCAAGGCATGGCGAGGTGAGACAATTATTGCTAAATGATGCTCATTGTACTAGATATTCGGTTCACCCTGGTAGTACACGAATGTATCATACCTTAAAACCGTACTACTGGTGGCCGGGTATGAAGCGAGATGTAGGATGCTTTGTGGAGAACTGCTTGACGTGTCTTCAAGTAAAAGCCAATCATCAAAAGCCATATGGAGCAGTGCAACCGTTACCTGTACCAATGAAGAAATGGGATGAAATCACTATGGATTTCATCACAAAGTTGCCTCGGACTCCTCGAGGATATGATTCTATATGGGTGATTGTTGACAGGTTAACAAAGTCGGCTCATTTTATTCCAATTCGAGAAAATTATCAAGTATCAAAGCTAGCTGAGATATATACGAGAGAAATTGTGAGACGACATGGAGTGCCAACTTCAATAATTTCTGATAGAGATAGTCGGTTCAATTCACATTTCTGGCAGAGTTTCCAAAAGCATTTTGGTACAAAAGCCTTATTGAGTACTGCGTATCATCCCCAGACGGATGGACAGTCAGAAAGAACGATACAAACACTTGAAGTTATGCTACGAGCCTGCATCATTGATTTTGGAGGCAGTTGGGAAGATCATCTGCCTTTGGTAGAGTTTGCCTATAACAACACTTACCACTCCAGTATACACAGATGGAACCTTTTGAAGCTTTATACGGTGCACCGTGTCGGACCCCGACTTGTTGGACAGATACTGGAGAGAAACCATTGGCGGGACCAGAAATTATAGCTGAAACCGAAGAGAAAATACAAAGCATTCGTGAGCACATGCGGGTAGCCCAAAACCGCCAAAAGCAATATGCAGATAGAAGAAGAAAGCTGTTAGAGTTCAATGTTGGGGAAATGGTAATGTTGAAAGTGTCCCCATGGAAGGGAATAATTCGATTTGGCAAGAGAGGTAAATTGAGCCCACGCTTTATCGGACCCTTTCAAGTTTTGGAGAAAATTGGAGCGGTTGCATATAAGCTTAAGCTTCCAGAGGAGTTACGGGGTATCCACAATGTTTTTCTTGTGTCACACCTTAGAAAAACATTGTATGACCAATCCACTTGGGTACACTTGGCTGAAGTTCAACTAGATGAGAAATTAAGATATCAAGAAATGCCAGAGCAAATTCTAGAAAATAAAGTTAAGAAATTGCGAAATAATGAAGTGGGATTAGTGAAAGTGCAATGGCGACATCATAAAGGAGCAGATGTTACTTGGGAAGCTGAGGGAGAGATGCGGTCGAAATATCCTTACTTGTTTCAAGAGATTCCGAGGACAGAATCTTTCTAAGGGGGTAAGAACTTGTAATACCGTAATATTAAATAATAGTGAGATTGCGTTAATTTTAGTGTAAATAAGGTTAAATAAGTTTTTATATGGGTTAAAATGGTTAGAAACTCATTTAGGAGAAGTTTGAGCTTAAAAATTGAAATTCCGGAATCACACGGGGCGTGCAGAATTCACACGGGGCGTGTGGAATCCTGCAGTGAGCCTTTTCAGAATCACACGGGGCGTGCGGAATTCACACGGGGCGTGTGGAATCCTGCAGTGAGCCTTTCCAGAATCACACGGGGCGTGCAGAATCCACACGGGGCGTGTGACGCACGCAGAACACTTTTTAAAGTCAATTTTATTTCATTTTTGGGAAAACCCACTTCGTCCAAAAACCTCTCCAAAACCCTAGAAACTTAATTCCAACCCTCCAAAGTCAAGATTAGAGCTTGTCTTTCACGAATTGAAGCTTGGGATTTACACTTTAAGCTTGAAAGGTAATTCTCCTCGATTTTTGCTTCATTTTGATGGTTGGATTGTTTGATTTGAGATGGTTCTAGGTGGTTTTGATGAACCACCTGCAACTAGTATGAATTAGAGTGAGTTTACTTGGATTAGTGTGTGTAATGGAGTTCTAATTCGAGACCCAAGCTAGCAAAGTGCTTGTATTGTGTTTTTAGGGTTATATGAGTTAAATTTGTGAAATTGGAAGTTACAATTAGGATAGTATTGCTATCTTTTGATTGTAACCCTCTCTTATGATTCCAATTCCTTGATTGATATGAATATTGAGTATGATTGAGATTTTCTTGAAATTGAGTATTGAGTTTGAGTCATTGTGTTACAGCTAAAGCTAGACAGGAACACACACGAGGTTCGGGAGTTCCACATATCGACTCAACTTCAGGTGAGTAGTTAATTATTAGATGATTATGCCTTATTATGATGTTATTTACAGATAAGAAGTAAGTTATGTTTAATTTGGTTGAATATAACTAAATTTTGAGTATATGGAAGAAAGAGGAATAGTGTGTGAGACACACTATGGACTGAGATAGTCCATTGAGATACAATCAAAGGAGATGATGAATGATTCAATTCAACTAACCTTAAATTACTCACTGAGCTTTCAAAGCTCATAAATTGTTTGTTACTGTGATTTGTGTTAGGTTCTGGTAGTGGTGACCGCGGGAAGCGGAACATGGATGGATAGCTACACATGGACTTGGACTTTGACTTAGATATACTTTTGTTGCTTTGTAATATGAAGTAAACCCGGTTTTGTTTAATAGTTGTAATCAGTTGATGTAATAGTTTAGGACTTGAACTAAGATTTTGATGACAACCTTGTGTATACTTGTTACTCTTTTTGGGATTATACCTCTAATGATATTATGTTTGACTAAAGAAATTGGTATATCCTAAATTTGAGGAACCGGGTGTTACAAGACACTTGACCCGATACTTTAAATGTATAAGGTCCTTGCCCAGTGTTAGCAGTAGTATCCACTTTGGCTCCAAATGAGGTCATAGAGAACATCGAATTATACGCCCTTATATTATCGAAGAAATGCCGATCTTGAAACAACGACATCAAATCAAATGGAGGCTGAAATGGGAACGGTAAGACAACAGCCCCATTCTTACAACATTGAGAGTAGGCAATGTTTCCACGACGTGATAACTGCAAGACACGTTCACCATACCAAAAGACAGCAGAACAAAACCGACAGACATTTATAGCGTCACCACAATCAAAGTAAAGAGGTAACGGTAAGATAGAAGAAACACTCATGTCAAAAACACCCTTAAAACAAACAACCTTCCGACAAAAACCAAACAACCCAAAAACTACCAAACGAAACCCATAGAAAGACAAAGCATCAACCTAACTTAATCATGCGACCCATAAAACAATTTAAAAAAAACGTTACAATTAAATCTTATTAAACACTAACCTTACAGAGCAAATATCCACAGGTAAGAGCCAACAGGAAACCTGAAAAAAAACAAAAAGGAGAACTATATGTCAACAAAACCGTAAACCAATGAGACAACAAATACACGAAAAAACGCAATAACCTCAAAGTAGAAGGGAAACCCAAAAACATATAAACATCCAAAAAAATAAACAGCGCATGAATGGAAACCAGCTGATAAAATCCAAAAAAAATGCAAACAACCCAAAAACTACCAAACGAAACCCATAGAAAGAAAGCATCCAACTCATAAAACAATCTAAAAAGAACGTCACAATTAAATCTCATTAAACACTAACCTTACAGAGCAAAAATCTACAGATAAGAACCAACTGGAAACCTTAAAAAAACAAAAACGAGAACTATACGTCAGGATATCTCAAGTAAACGGAAAGAAATGAGAAGCTCTAAAACAACGAAAGAAAACTATAAACCATTGAGACAACAAATAGACGGAAAACGCAATAACCTCAAAGTAAAAGGGAAACCCAAAAACAGTGCGAAAGAACACAAAAAATGCAGCGCGAAAAAACACAACTCCTAAGTAATTTAAAGTTCAAAGAAAAGGAAGGACCTGAGAAACCTGACCTCCGCAACCTACGCTGATGAAAGAGACGACCAAAACACCCACATGCAAAGAAACGAAAGAAGGTCAGGCGATGAAAGAAACCACTAACGACGCAAATTCACCACAGTGGCGTAGGAGGTAAGCGACCGACAAAGAGAGGAAGACGAAACGGTAACCATCGAAGTAAAAAGTTCACTCAAACAACACGTGTCACACCCAAAAATAGAAGATCCGAAAAGATCCCCAAAACCGGTCGTAGATCCGAATTGCAAAAACCCAAAAAAGAAAACCCAACAAAATTAACACAAACAACATTATCACATGTTCCGAAAACATTATATAACACACAAAAACAGACGGGTTTTAAATAATAGAATAATGGATTGTTTTTTACTCGCCAAAGATGAATATTTAATTTGTTAATTATGTAACTAATACATGTTGAGGAGTTTGATTGTTCTATAACAAACAAAGGTAATCGCTCAAGCATTCAATAATGAACTTATATATATATATATATATATATATATATATATATATATATATATATATATATATATATATATATATAAAGTTCATTATTGAATATATATATATATATATATATATATATATATATATATATATTCAATAATGAACTATATATATATATATATATATATATATATATATATATATATATATATATATATATATATATATATATATATATATATATATATATATATATATATATATATATATATATATATATATATGGAGAGGTTATATAGACTACCAATAAAAGGTGGAGAACCGGAGGATCATTCTGAACCAATCATTTCATAAGGGCACATTAGTAATTGTGTATTTTAGTTAAATTATAATAGAATAAATTAATGAGAAAATGACTAAAATAGCCTAATCCCTTAGGGGTAGATCGTCTAACACCACCGCAACGTGCCATATTGGCTACCACCTCCTTCGCGCCTCATGGCGTTGCTGCTGTTGCGAAAGGGGACCCGTTATTATGCAGTTATATGATGATGCACGCAATCCGGCCCCAAAACGAAAACAACCGAAAGGGACGGTTTCATATCTTACTGGGAAACCACTACCTCTCGTATGGAGCCGAAGAATTCTGTTTGATAACGGGATTAAAATTCAGTCGGGTTGCCGGATCTAAACGCTTAATGAAGCAGGTCCAGTCAACATTTGTGCGACGCGTTTTCGGCGATCTGAAACCTGAAAATTTGACAACGGGGGATGTACACACTGTGATATTACAACCACGTTTACGTCGATTATCTGACGAGGACGCCGTTAGGTGTGTATTGCTATACATTGTTACAACCGGTTACCATGGACGAGAGATCAATGAAAAAGTAACCGTTGAATGGCTTTCAGTGGTGGAAAACTTTGACGATTTTAACACGTATATAATAATTAATGTGTTTAATAAAAGAGAAATATAATAGATTACTTAAATTTAATAACATTTTTATGTCTATCAGATATCCTTGGGGGACTCAGATTTGGGAGACTGAATATTAAGAGTTAAATAAAATTTACACTAAGATCGAAGATCACGAGAGTTTGCCGGCTCCCCGACAAGCATTAAGGATGTCTGTTTCAGGTTATTCATATCCGTTTAAGGTAATTTGTTTCAGGTTATTCATATCCATTTATAATTTTAAATTTTTGATGAAAGTTGCATATAATTTTAATTTTTTGTCATAGATTTGGATATGGGAAACCATGTCGGCTCTCGAAGGTATATTTTCTGCAGAGCAAGTAAAAAATATTTACACACAGACAATGGTTAGTTTATATTTATAAATACAGATCTGTTATATATATATATATATATATATATATATATATATATATATATATATATATATATATATATATATATATATATATATATATATATATACTAGCGGTATACCCGCGCGATGCGGCGGCGGTGAATAGTTCTTTTCGGCAATTAATTAATGCTTGGTGGCGAACATTAGTTTCATTTCGGCAAATAATTGATGGGATGCAAATATAAGTACGTTGTTATTCGGTTAGTGGGGTGTCCATGCGATGTCACGGTAACGAACAGTTCGTTTCGATAAATAATTGTTGAATGTGTTTATGTTCTTTCGAATGTTAAATTTCAAGTGGTTGTCTTTCGACGATCAGAGTGTAATTATAAGTCGTAGTCTCCATTTTTCATTATTTTGGTAAGATGCTAAAAATAAGCACACATATGATAGTATTACATTTCAATATTTTATAAAATTGAAAAAACCAAGGAATTACAGAAAATCTTAGGCGGGAATTTTCATATTTTTTCAACAAATCAGATTTTTCAAAAATACAAGTTTTAAAAAAATCAGAATTTTAAAAATAGTTCAAATTATTCAAAGAAATTCAAAATTTTCCTAAAAATTTTAAAATTTTGAAAGAAGGTACTAACTAAATTTCAAATCGCTTAATCCAAAAAAAAAAAAAAAAAGATATATACATTGTAAAATTTTGTAATATTTATTTTATAGTATAATTCTAAAATAAATTATAGACTTTTGTTTGAACCGGTTTTTTAATTTCACTTCTGGTACACATAAGCCGGTTAAATGGAAAACCAGTTTTTAAAAGAAGGTTTGGATTTGAACCGGTTTTTTAATTTCAATTCTGGTTAAAACTTAACCGGTTTAGGTCGGTTGAGTAAGTTGGAAATAGTGGACACCTTCTATCCTAAGTTATTAGTTATAATTTTTTTTTTTTAATTCGTCATCTCTAAATCCGTCCAATACTTTTCTCATAAATGAAGAGCTTAACTAATGGTTTGTTTATTGTAGCTTTAAACCAACTATTTGGCAACTTACTTAATCAAAACATAACTATTTCGTCCTAACCATCAACGACTTACAATGAAATTGCTAAATCAAATACATTCATCAATTATTTTGAAAACCATTATAAATTAGGTTGATAAGGACCCCAGGGATTTAAAATTCCAAGCATTCAGCCCACTTTACTAAAATTCAGCCCAATAGAAGCAGCTCCAACTTAAGCTTAAAAACGAAAAAGCTCCAATAGATGACCATCTAAGCCAGGAGTCTGAGAACGTATAGAACCAAGAGGAATTTACTCCAAACACGCCAAAAACATGGAGAGTACCGCCATGGGTAAAATTGTCCACAATTAGCAAAATTGTCCACGAACAGCAAAATCTTCAACCAGGGGAGTTAGAATAAAACGCCTCACATCTTCAAACACACCAATCTTCAAACCCGCCAACTTCTGGGATAAATACCACCAGGGGTATAATCGACCACATACAGCATAGCCAAGATACAAACAAAAAAATAATTGATCTTTTTTTGCAAAAGAAACTTTTCCCTGATGAAGGGATATGATTTGCAAAATAATACCCAACCACTACAAGCAAAATAAACGGCAACGGATGCACCGAGTCAATGCAAAAAATATCCAAAAAAACCAAATTGGAGTCGACAAAAGATAAACAACTCACTTCCATTTTTATTGAAATTGCTCATCTGTTCAGTCAACAAAAAAACCCCCCAAACTGTGGTGCGTTTTGGATCTGTGATCGTAAACCGGAGAAAAAGAGCTAAGGAGAATGATCGAATAAGAAAACCCAATACCCCTATTTTATATTTTCTTTGACTTTGGATCGACCTTTTCTGCTTCAGACCCTGTTCCATACAACAAAAATATAATATTAATAATTACTTTTGATTTAAATGGCTAAGTATGTCTAGCAAAGCAGCAGCATGTCATTCGCTACACACACAACTACACAAGCACACAAAACATACAAACGCACAATCACAAACAATGGGATGTTTTTAAGTTAAACAGTTGATAAATATACTCGGTTAAGAAATAGTACCGAGATCGTATTAATGCTTCAATCCAGAAAAAAGATGAAAGAAAGTTTCAAAGTAGAACAAAACTTTATCATATATGTAATCTCTTGATGCTAGAGCTAGATCAGGTTTGGAGTTTACCCAGACTCATTATTCTTCATAGATCCGACCATTATACGACCTGACCTTTATTCCACAAACCCAGATCTAACCTGCAAATGGTCACGCCGGCGGTAGTAGTTAATATTAGGTGGGTTTCTTGTGGGTTTTCTGCAGTTGTTCAAGGTGCTGAAGAAGATAGCAACGACAATTGAGGCCGTGCGGCCCGATAGTGGCTAGTGATGGTAGTAGTGGCGCGGGTAGCGTGAAGTAGTGTTGGTTGTAATAGTGGTTGGTGTGAAGGTCGACAAGAAAGGCGGTGGTCGTCGTTACCAGGGATGATGGCAGGGTAGTGGTCGGGAAGGGTTCTCGCTGTGGTGGTCGAGTTTGGTGACGGCAGCCGGTTGAAGGGTTAGGCTGGAGGGAGTGGTTAGCATATTCAACATGTGCTAAACTATGCCACGTCAGCATTCAGCAAGTTTAGCACATGCTGACCAAAAATGGTGGTAGTGGTCAGCACATGCTGAACTTCATGCTAAACTATTTTATTAAATCTTTTTTTTAAATTATTTATATTATTAAAAACAATAATAAAATTAAAAACAACCATTTCATTAAACTTAAAATACATTACATTAAAATTAAAAACATAAATAAACAACTTAAAACAAACTAAATTAAACTTAAAAACCAACTAAACACGACCTCATATATTGTCTTCATCTGAATATTCACCGTCGTACTCGTTCACCGGATCCATATTTATATCAATATGGTCTACCGTCCAAAGATGATCGATAAGATGACGACGAAGATCGCCATGAATTTGTCGACTGCGCACCAGCTGCACTCGCTCAAGGTACTCAGGACTCGCAACTGGAATTGGCTGTGGATTGGGAATGACTTCATTTTCGTCGTATTGACATATAACATGTCCTTCGTCTTCTAGAATCATGTTATGTAAAATAATACATGTAAACATAACCTTTGCCATAGTAGATTTTTTTGTAAACAGTAAAGGTTTAGCTAGTATGGCAAAACGTTTCTTCAATACACCAAATGCTCTCTCGATGTCCTTTCGAGCTCTTTCTTGAGCTCTTTTAAACTTTCGCCTTTGTGGGTCATCTGGGTAAGCCAAAGTCTTGACGAAAATAGAACGCTCTAGATAGATTCCATCCACAAGATAATACCCAAATCGATATTGCGTTCCTCGGAGTGTAAACGAAGAGTCCGGAGTAGTGCCGTTATGTAACTTTGTGTAAAAATCCGAACTATTGAGTATGTTGAGGTCACTATGCGACCCGGGAGCACCAAAATATGAATGCCAAATCCACATATCCTGTGACGCTGCAGCCTGAAGCACGACCGTCGGGTATCCGTACTGACCCTTCGTGTATTGGCCATGCCAAGCAGAAGGACAACCATTCCACCTCCAATGCATACAGTCTAAACTTCCTAACATACCAGGGAAGCCATGCACATGTGCATGATGGGCATACAATTGTCGGATGTCATTGGTAGTAGGTTCACGCCCATATCGTGACTTGTACATAATTAGGGCAAGGTCACAAAATAGGTCTAGAGAGTCTCGTGCGACACGTGCGGACATCCTCGTTGTCTCGTCTAGTGCATCAGGGTGTGTGCCATATGCTAACATGCGAAGTACAGCAGTACATCTTTGAATAGGGTGGAATCCTAATATACCTGACGCGCTTGGTCGTTGCTTAAAGTAATCACTCGCCGCCTCCATGTCGCTAACAATCTTCAAAAACAACGATTTGCGCATGCGAAACCGATGCCGGAATTTATACTCTGGATATGTGGGATTTTCAGCAAAATAATCCCGAAAGAGACGGTGTTCGGCTTCCGTTCTTCCCCGATCAATGTATCTTCTGTGTAGACGAGGCCCGCTGCTTGGCGATGGATTTTGTAATTCTTGTTGTAAATGAGCCGTAATATGCTCTATTTGCTCGCCTATTTGTTCTTACAATTCATCATCAGATGACGATGATATCGAAATTGACGAGTCGGATGACATACTTTTTGAAATTAAAATTGGGGGAAAGAGGATATAAATTATAGAAGGGGTTTGATATTGAAGTTGTGTGGTAAAAATGGTTTGAGAGTTTGGTTTATATAAGAGAATAATTGGATTTTTTTTAATTAAATTTTTTTTTGTATTTGTGACCGTTCAACGGTCATATATCCGTTGCCAAAGAGTTCGGCGAGCTCGCTGGAAGAATGGCGAGGGTCCGATAGCGAAGGCGAGGGCGAGGAACGACGGACTGGTTGGCGAGGCTTTAGCGAGGCTTTGGCGAGTGGTTCAGCGAACCCACTCCGCCTAGCCTTAGGAGAGAGCGAGAGTGTTTTGGGATTTGGGTTGTGAAATGAGTATATGGAATTAGGGTTTTCACTTTTCATTTAAATACTTGGTCGGGAGATTTAATAGTCTGTAAACTTAGAGTCATTTATCCAATATTTAAGTTTTGTTTTCACCGGGAAATCAGATTTCAAAATTTGAAATTTTAAACATCAATATTTAAATTTGAAAGAACCGGTTAAAGCTTATTAAAATTTTAAAAATCTTATTACTCTTATGATGATGTCATACATGCTTTAAAAATGGTACCTCTTAATTTTTAAGACATTATAGCATTGAAGACTTGTACATATTATATATGCATTATAGTATACTAGCGGCGTACCCGCGCGATGCGGCGGGTGACGATAGTTCGTTTCGACAATTAGTTTTCGAGCGGCGATTAATTTCCTTTCAGCGAACATCAACTTGTTTTCGTCTAAGGAATAGTTTTACTACGTCGGACATTTCTATTTTGGTTTAAACATTGAAGTAGATTGCTATTATTTGTAATAAAAAAAATTGTTGTTTGGGTTGGAGTTATGGCTTCTAGGCTTTGAGTTTTGGTTTTGAATATATAGTTTAAGGTAATGGTTTAATGTCTAGTGGCAATATACTTAACTTTGGTTCGTTTTTTAACCGAATAGTTTTTGAAAAGAGAATAACTAAATGAACATCCAAATTTATGTGATAAAATAAAATAGATTTAAAAAAAAAACATAAGCAAATTAAAAGATATAAAAGCCTTTTTTCAAAGTTTCAAAATTTGAAGATATAAAAGCCTTTTTTCAAAGTTTTCAAAATATTTCGAATTTTTAAATTTATCATCAAAATTTTTAAGTATTCAAAAATTATCATCAAATTAAAAGATTACATTAGGTTGAAATTTTTGTTCTTTTTTAGATCTAGATTAAAAAAAGGAAAATGACTTATAAGGGTAATTATGTTTCAAAACTGTTCAAAAAACATCATCCAAGTTTGGTCTGTTCAAAAAACACCATCCAAGTAAGACTTTTGTACAAAAAACACCATCCAAGTAAGGCTTTTGTACAAAAAACACCAACGAACTACATGTTTTGTTCAAATTTTACCCGATGGTAACCGGCTCTTGCAGTGAGGCAATATGCGTCAAACGCAACAATTGTTTGTACAGATGCAGTGAGGCAAAATGAATGAACAAAAACTATATACAAATATATAAGAACATTGCTTCACAGTATCAACCTATTAATTTTCTAATACATGTGTCAAATGCATCAAAGTATGTTGATATTTTCTACATTTTACCCTTGAATTCTAAAACTAAACCGTCTATTACCAAGCAACCAATTCATAGCCAACATCATCTAGTTTCCTTTATCAATCTCTAAAGTTTTTTATTAAGCGAAGAAACAGAATAGGAAATTAAGAATATTAACAATTTTCCTGATGCGGCATAGACTCACACCAGTTATCCCAAATCCAAACACATATCTGCAATAAAATTGGCACATTTAACCTAAAACACAACCAAAAAAATATATCATTTTTCTTGCTAAAACAAATACAAATACCCATACACACACAGACAACGACACACACAACATGTACAGTATGTGTGTGGCATAAACTCTTCTGGCGATGGTTATACCTTTAGTAGAAATGCTTTTCATATTTATAGCAGATCTGAGAGTAGCCAATTTCACCAACTGCTTTTTGATTTGTTTTTATTTCTCAAACCTCCAGCCATCAAAATCCTGCACAAAAAATAAGCAATTAATGAGTATTTGTGAATATATTCCATCTCTAATACTTTCCTCGATCTCACACATTGTACTCTATATATTCTTTTGAGGAAAGAAACAGGATTACCAGTTACTCAGTTAGATTTCAAGATGTCTTTTGCAGCATATCCCATTAATAGTCGTTTTTTCCCTGTCAGACAGAAACAGAATCACTAAAACACAAAAGTGAAAGGGAAATTAATTGCAATATGAATCTGTTTTTCCTAGAAGACTATCAATAGCAAATACAATGAATTTAATATGAAATTACTAAATAGAAAAGAAAATAGCAAATACAAATCAAATTTACCTGTACAAAGAGTGGATGTTTCTTCATGGGTATACGTCTGCAAACGTTAAATCATTAAGCAAAATGTCAGATCGAGTTGCTAAATAGAAAAGAAAATAGCCAAATACAAATCAAAATTACCTCTACAGACAATAGCAATAGCGATTTCTCGAGAAAGTCAAATTCACAAACACTCAAACAAAATAGATTTTACAAAAATCGATTACACAAATAAACTATTTTAGAAATTCAGAGAAGAAAGACAAACTCACTGATTCACTGTGAATATGGAATCTCGATTCAACCTCTCCTTCACAGGTAGCTCAAGCGGTCGTCAATAAATCAAGAAATGAAGAAAAATACATTTAAACAGGGGTGGTGGGATTTTGCGATAAATATAACACATATATCACATACCTCTACAATTCATAACAAAACTTGAAGCTTTGTGTTTGCCTTCACCATTCAAGATACTGACACAGATCAAGAAAACAATTCATAACAAAACTTGAACCTTTACATAGTTCCAGTTTGAGTATGTCCACCTGACCAACTACCATGGATGAAAAAACAGATCAAGAAAAGCATTCAAGAAGAGGCATTTCAACAAATAGAATATCTTCGTCATTTCAACAGATCAAGAAAACAATTCATAACAAAACTTGAACAGGCAATTCACCTTCGATGATATTTTGAACAATTTCATAATATTTGTGGTGGAATACCTATGATGCGGTGGTCGATGGTGTCATTACTGTCAGCCTTGAGGGTTATAGATTCCCCTGGTGCCATTACTCTCAACCTTGAGGCTCGAGTGAGAATGAGATGATGTGTTGGTGGTTGGTGAGCGATGGTGGCGCCTTGGAGTTTCTAGAGAGAAGGGCGAGGAAAGAATGGGCAAGTACAGAGAAGGGGGAAGTGCGAAAATTAAGAGTAACAGACCACCACAGTTGACGGCTTTGTTGAGCACGATCTGGATCATCAGAAGCACACGGTGATTGTTGCGTAGAGGAGCACGATGGTTGACGGCTTTGATGGTGGCGATGGTGAACACGATGGCGTAGACTGTGATAGAGAACGGCTTTGATGGTGGCGACAGATTAGGTTTGAGAGAGCGAGGGAGCGGCTATCTAAGTTTTGAGAGAGAGAGAGAGAGAGAGAGAGAGAGAGAGGCGGATTGAGTGTGACAGAGAATGGGTTTAAGAAGATATATATCTACAGGGCAGTATACGCTATGAATTTCAAAATTTCAATCTTAAAAGCGGGAGGTAAACGCCCGCTAATTGTTGCCATTTCAAATTTTAAACAAATCATAATTACCCCCAAAAATTGTATAAGCTTATAACATTTGTACCTCTTAAAAAATTAAGACAATTATGCAATAACAACTTGTACATATTATATATGTATTATAGTATATATATATATATATATATATATATATATATATATATATATATATATATATATATATATATATATATAGGGTTGACTTCATTTGAGACCATCTAATATTGTGAGACAAGGAGACCAAATCAGGACCATCGAACTGTATCATCCTACGGCTTTGAATGTTTTCACAAATCTGATAAAAAGGGCGGTGGTAATTTTGTAATTACATTGAAGTTGTGGATTATTGAAAAAGCGGAAGGGCAAGATGGTAATTTCTATTTTCTTATTCATTTGATCATCATGAATCCAAATTTCCCTCTTATTCCTTCGACAAAACCCTCCTTTGACGAAACCTTTTAACAAAACCCTCTTTTCAAGACTGAAACGCGATAGAATTGCATACAATTTCAAGACTGAAACGTGATCGAAGCTACACATTAGTGTTCAATTATGGAAGCTACAAAAACCCTCTTTTCAAGACTGAAACGCGATAGAATTGCATACAATTTCAAGACTGAAACATGATCGAAGCTACAAATTAGTGTTCAATTATGGAAGAAATGCAGATTTCATCATCGATCGGTAAGCTATTCTATGATATCGAAGCTACGATAAGTATTTCTTTGTTTAGTGTGACAAATTTTTCCATAAAACCTGAAAACCTCGTTCAAGTTAACATTTTTATTTAGTTTATGTAACCCTAAACTACGGATTCACATTCTAGTTCGAGAAATCGGTTTATTTCTCTACTGTAACAACTTTTTCCTTAAAACCATGAAATGTCATTCAAGTTTACATTTTTTCTCGACATTGTCATTCATATATAAAATGTCATTCAAGTTTACATTTTTTTCCAGAATCACTAACTGACCTACGATGAGACTTTAGTTTTAAACACGGTTCCAATCACCCAATAGATCATCTGCCCATGCTGGCTGTTCTTCCAAAACAGAACTTCCTGATATGGATTTCTGGAGAGGCTTACAATTTGGGAAATTCGTCATTCAAGTTTATGTTTCTAACTTTGCCACATGGATTTACACCTTAACTTGGAAGTCTAGAAAGATGATGTTTTAGTCTACTTATGCCACGGTTTAGTATTCTAGGACAGAATTTGCATTTGACTTTGTTGCCCTCTAGTTTTTCTGTGTATTCTCAACAAACATCTTTCTCTCGAAACACTTCCAGAAACAATGAATCTTATAAATCATTAATGAACTTGGTTTAAATTGCATATGATTATATGATTAAGAGAAAGATACCAAACTTTGAATCAACAAAAAGATAGGGACTTACTTATGTAAAGAATATCAATTCACCTTGCTGTTAATAGGCAAACAAGATTTTTTATTTATATATATTTTGGTGCAGGTGTATTAAATAGGATGACCAAATCAACGGCAAGAAGACCAATTGCAGAAGATAATATACAAAAAAATGATGATGGTAATTTATATTCTAGTTAGAATATTTTACTTTTTTCAATATTCTCCTTAAGTTCCTTTAATCAATATTTTGATTCTCTCAAAACCAAATTACAGTGCTATGATTATATAAAGATTTAGTTTGTTATAAATATGTCATACCATTTGTATTCACTACACCAACTGATGTGATTAGAATAGACAGTGAATATTAGAATGTTTATTCTTATAAACCTGCAGAAATAAACAAATGTACAGGAAAGAATGATAGAAAGTACATTAAAATAGACATTAAAATAGAAAGTACATTGCCATAAAAAATTAAAAAGTACAAGTATATTTCTATAAAAAAGCAATGATCGAATATTCATTTTTATAAACAGTGAATATTAGAATGTTTATCCTTATAAAAAGAGAAAGTCGATATGAAAAGATGAGTTTTTCACCACGTCCAACTTTATAAACAATTCTAATCTTTATCTAAAGCCTCATTTAGGAAAGTATTATCACAAAAACATATAATCAGAACAGAAGTGAAAGTACAATGCCTTAATAGAAAAAATATAAATGTAATTATACGACTTTCAAATGTTACTTCCTACAATAACTGAACCTCTAGACATTTCCACCATTTTTATCAACTTGTATTCCTGATTCTGTGTTGAAAATATCAATGGTTTCTTTTCCAACATACCCAATAACTTGAAATTTTGGTGCAGGTAATTTAAACAAGATGACAAATTCAAAGGCAATAAGACCTATTGCAGAAGATAATATACAAAAAAATGATGATGGTAATTTATATTCTAGTTAGAATATTTTACTTTTTTCAATATTGTCCTTAAGTTCCTTTAATCAATATTTTCATTCTCTCAAAACCAAATTACAGTGTTATAAATGCATACATTTTCAAAGTAGAATATCAATTCATGTTATTTAAAAAGTTTGTCTAGAAACAAGGTTAATGTTAGTTAGAATATTCTTAATGGAATCTTGTTCATTTCAGGGTACCATTATTGTCACTTATTTGGTACCATATGTGTCATTTTTTACATTCCAATTTTCTCATAAAGTAGGTTGCTAATAAAACCTGTCAGAAAGTAGGTTGCTAATAAAATATTCAAAACATTGATTTATTTGGAGCTGATGGCCCAGAACCTCAAATAGAACAACTGATGTCTGTGGTAAATTCAATCTAGAATCCAAAACTATTGTTAACTAGAATATAAATTACATAGATTCATAGTTTCTTTCTTGTTTTCAACATTATCAAGAACAGCAGTTTTATTCGTTTGTTGACTAGGTGAAAAGTATTCCATGAAGTAAATATCATGAGATCCTTCCTTTTGGAATATCAACATCTTTTGGTTTATTTTTATCACCATTTGTCCAACATCTACTCGAGATATATAAGCAATCTTTTCTTACAAATCACCATTATCCCCTTCATTTTTTATTTATTTATATTTTGGTGTAGGTGTATTAAATAGCATGACCAAATCAACGGCAAGAAGACCTATTGCAGAAGATAATATACAAAAAATGATGATGGTAATTTATATTCTAGTTAGAATATTCTACTTCTTCAATATTGTCCTTAAGTTCCTTTAATCAATATTTTCATTCTCTCAAAACCAAATTACAGTGTTATAAATGCATACATTTTCAAAGTAGAATATCAATTCATGTTATTTAAAAAGTTTGTCTGGAAACAAGGTTAATGTTAGTTAGAATATTCTTAATGGAATCTTGTTTATTTCAGGGTACCATTATTGTCACTTATTTGGTACCATATGTGTCATTTTTTACATTCCAATTTTCTCAGAAAGTAGGTTGCTAATAAAACCTGTCAGAAAGTAGGTTGCTAATAAAATATTCAAAACATTGATTTATTTGGAGCTGATGGCCCTGAACCTCAAATAGAACAACTGATGTCTGTGGTAAATTCAATCTAGAATACAAAACTATTGTTAACTAGAATATAAATTACATAGTTTCATAGTTTCTTTCTTGTTTTCAACATTATCAAGAACATCAGCTTTATTCGTTTGTTGACTAGGTGAAAAGTATTCCATGAAGTCAATATCATGAGATCCTTCCTTTTGGAATATCAACATCTTTTGGTTTATTTTTATCACTATTTGTCCAACATCTACTCGAGATATATAAGCAATCTTTTCTTGCAAAACACCATTATCCCCTTCATTTTTTATTTATTTATATTTTGGTGCAGGTGTATTAAATAGGATGACCAAATCAACGGCAAGAAGACCTATTGCAGAAGATAATATACAAAAAAATGATGATGGTAATTTATATTCTAGTTAGAATATTTTACTTTTATCAATATTGTCCTTAAGTTCCTTTAATCAATATTTTGATTCTCTCAAAACCAAATTACAGTGCTATGATTATATAAAGATTTAGTTTGTTATAAATATGTCATACCATTTGTATTCACTACGCCAACTGATGTGATTACAAATAATAGCTTCTATTGTAATATTTTTCAATTACAGGGGAAAATATTAGATTAACAAGAATGAAAAAAAGAAAACAGATTGAAATCTCACATGAGATTAATCTTGAAGGTAATCTAAAACTCTTTAATTCGTTTTTTATGCTCTTTAATCTAATAGAATATTTACTAATATATTCATTTTCTATAGATGAAGTTCATGAAAGGGAAAAGAAGAAGAAGAAAGCAAAACAGGATGTCGTACCTAAAAAGAAGAATGTCAGTAAAAAAAGGAAAGAGAAAGGGAAAATAAAAAAAAAAATTTCCAAAGTAGCTAAAACAAAAAAAAGCAAAAGACTTGGAAAGCTATATACCATAGCTTACCATCAATTCATACCAGAATGAAACCTTTCAAACTTTATGAAGTTATCAGCAATCTAAGTCCACTACAGAAGGCAACTGTTGTTCAAATGGGTTTTAAGTCATTCTTGGAATTAAAAGTTGATAAAATTCCACTTAAGTTGTCTCAATATGTCCTTTCCCAATATGACTGTGAAGATCATTCTATAATAGTTAAAGATTCAAGAATACGGATAACAAAAGAAAAGATTCATAGAATGTTTGGTCTGCCAATGGGAGGAAAAATGTTGAATGAATTAGACAACCAAGAACAAAATCCTAGATATAGTAGATGGTTGGCACAGTTTGAACGATATTCCAAAAATTCAACAAGTTTTAAAAAGCTTATAAAAAAATCAAAAGAAGCTGATGATGTTTTCAAATTGAATTTTCTTTGTTTATTTATAAACACTTTTATTGAATCTGACATGATGGGGACATGCAACATTAAACCAATTAAAAAATTGGCAGCAGTTGATGATATTTCTTCCATTGATTGGTGTGAATATCTTGATTCTTCATTAAAGAGAACAAGAAAAAAATGCAGACCAAACTATCCAATCGTGTACTACAACGGGCCAATTCTATTGTTGCTGGTATGCTATTACAATATTCATTTATTTAATTTTTTTATTGAATATGTTATCTTGTTCTAATGTACAATTCTAAAATGATGTAGCTACTTTACTGTGATGCTGTTAAATGTGAAGCTGTCAAATTGACTCGGAAAATTCCAGTTATCAGCATGTGGACCACTGATGATTTGGAGAATAGGGAGATGGAAGAAATCATATCTGGTGGTTTTGGATTGGGGAAAGTTGTAGAAGATGAAGAAGGACCGTCAACACGTTTTAACACAATAGAAGAACAGACAACAAGTATTGAGGTATATTTTTAACATTCATTTGTTTTTCATCAAAAAATTATTCTGCTAGAATATCATTAGAAGTTAAAATTTTGGTTCTTCTAAAAACCACAGGAAGTGAACCGTACAAAACTTTCATTGCATGAACTGTACAAACCTTCATTGCATAAAGTACAAACCTTCATTGCATAAAGTGAACCCGCATTTTGAATCAAATCCCCCTTTTAAGAAGTTACAAACTTGGTTCTTCTAAAAACCACAGGAAGTGAACCGTACAAACCTTCATTGCATGAAGTACAACTCATGAAACCAAGCTGTCAATTTAAATTAGTATGAAAAGAAAATTTTATGTAAAAAGAACCAGATGAAAGTAGAATGTCGTAAGAAAGAAAGAAAGTATATTGCTATTCTAGTAAAGGAAGCAATCCATGTTGATTCATATTCTAGTATAATATTATAAATTTATTCTAATAATGTTGTATTTCTTGATGTTTCTGTCTTCTCATTTTTTCAGGAGTATGGAGAAAAGTTTGAAAGATTGTTCGAAATTGTTTTGGATGCAAAGAATAGTATGGAAGAAATTGTTTCTGATTGTATGGCAAAATTTCCAAATGAAAACAGAACAACAGAATTTATAAAGAGAATGAAAGACTTGTTTACAGAAGATGATAATGAAGACGATTTTGGTGCAGAATTAGATAGAGATGTTAATGTTCTTGAAGAAGGAGGCAGTGGTGATGTTGGTAATCAAGATAATCTTAATGAAGGAGGAGATGATGATATGATTGATGTTCATGATGTTAAAGGTAAAAAAATTCTATCAGAATTAGATGAAGAAAGAGGTGTACAAAAGAAATATGATAGTTTTGATGGGGGTTCAAAACTCAGCGATGAAAAGAAGCTGTTAGTACAATTTCTTCTAAGATGCAGTGAGGATGATGACAGAAGGTAAGTCTTATTTATTAAATATTCCATTATTATAAGTATATTATATTTTGTTGAACTATTATTCTAACACTTCTTTTGTATAAAAAATAAAGGGAAGTTCTTTTTGAAACAAGCTCGGGTGATGTGTTGTTTAGACAGGATTTTGAAAGCATGAGGCCTCTTAGTCCGATTAATAGAAACGTCATTGATTGTTGGTCTTGCATATTGAATCACCAAGAAAGTCTAACAAGCAAATCCTCCCACGTTTTTTGTATTTGAATTCTAGTATTATGGTAATTTTTTTAAATTTAATTAATATATTCCAAAAAGTGAATTCTCTATTATTTATAACGTTTATTTGTTTGTTTACAGAGTGAAGATACATTGAACGTTTCAACGCCTTCCAAAAGATCTTATGAAATTTTTAACAATCGTATGGAACGTTTTATATCTCATGTTCAAAGATCACTTGAATTCAATGAATTAAAGCTGGTATGTATATCTATTCATTTCTTAATAATACTTGAATTATTAAATATGTGATAAATTACTTTCACTTGATATTTTAAAATTATTTTAACTGCAGGTGTTTTTCCCGATCAAAGATGAAAAAAATTTATATTGTCTTGTTTTCAATCTGGAAAAAGTAGATTATATTCTGCTTGACAGCACGAACTATGGTGCACCAGGAATGAGAATATATGGAAACATACCTCTATTGTTGGTGAGTTTTATACAATTTTTTTTTAAAATATATTCTTTTAATTGTAATAATTCTATTAATATTAACTTCAAATATGTTATTCTATTATTTAACATTGCATAAAAAATACTTCATAAATTATTTGAAGACTGTTGGCTACAAAAAAATGAATTTGATTAAAAAAGTGACACCAAGAAGGGTTCTAGTGCCTTGGCAAGAAACTCATGCTACACAAGATAATGGCGTTTTTCTGATGAGACACATGGAGACCTACATTGGACAGGAAGATAACAATTGGACTGTTGGTTTGGGGAAACAAGAATCAAAAAGAGATAAAAGGCTTACCAACTTACGCATCTTATACATTGTCAGACTTGCCATGCATGAAATCAACATTAATAGAAGCAAACTTCAAGTATTGGAATTTGGGAAAATTGACTTTGCAACTCGAGACAGCCTAATGAATAAGGGAATGCATGCTAGAAATATAAAGGAAGGACTGTCTCGATGATTGGATGAACAAAATGTTTGTATGTTTTTTGTTGGTATAATGATTCATGTATTATGATATTTTTGAAACTTTTGGAAACTGTATATAACAACATTTCAATACACCGGAAACCAGAAGTCCTACAATCTCCATTGAATTTTGTGTTGTTGGGAAATAGTTGCAGGTCGATTCCTCTACCCTAGTCAACAAGGCAAAGTCCATGTCAAATTAAATTATAAAATTATGGGAAAAATACTGCTTAATGCTTTATAAAAGATCATCCAAAATCTAACTGTAACCTGTTCATGCCAAGAACCACTTCTGCTACGAAAACCATCTTCTGTTAGATTCTCCTTGCACAAATCTACAACCTTTAAGATGAATTCCTTATTCGATTCAATTCCATTCTGGATTTTGGTTTCAAATGACTATGGAATTCACAAAATCCTATTAGTCATGGAAAAATCATTAGAGGGCAATTTTTTCATTCTATATCCTTTGACAGATTTACAAAACCAAACCGCAAAATACAAAGGAATGGAATTGAATTCCAAGATTCTAACATATTCCAATTTCTTCCCGAAAAAATATGAAAATAATTATTGTACAAGTTGTTTTACCTAGCATTGCGCATCAAGAGATTATCAGGCTTGAAATCACCATGAATAATGCCATTACCATGTAAACTTTCAAGCATGGATATTAGAACATTATTCTAATAGAATGTTCTAAGTATTATAATATATTATTTTGATAATAAAAGCAAAATGAAAAAACAAACACTCAAAAGTATTATGATGTTTACATTTGAATAAAGCATATATTCTTTTAGAATAGTATATATTAAACATGTCACATTTACATTTGAATTCATTAATATAATTATAACATTAGAACCTTATTATTCTAATAGAATGTTCTATTTGAATAAACCATATGGTTTTATACTCATATGATGTTTACATTTGAATAAACCTTATTATAATGTTTTCATTTGAATAAACCATATGGTTTCAAAATATCCTACTGAATGGTTCATTTCCAAAAACTTCTAAAAAAATTCTATTTATTACCCATCTAATCATGAAAATAATGTTAATTATATTCTAGTAGAATAATGTCAATTATATTCTAGTAGAATATTATAATATATTAATGTCATATGTACATTCAATCATAAAAGCAAAATGAAAACACAAACAGTCAAAAACATATTTCAAACAAATAAATCCTAATAACTGGTTCATTCCATATGGTTTCAAACATCATTCTCAAACAAAGTTTAAGGTTTCAAACATCATTCTCAAACAAAAGTTTAGACACACTTTCCAAAAGTTTCAAAACATCCTACTGAATGGTTCATTTCCAAAAACTTTTAAAACAATTCTATTTATTACCCATCTCTAACTGATTCCTTGCATCAATGCCATCCTTCGTCATTTTTGCCCGTGTTTTCCTATCTATCTTCGCAAATTCATTGGCTTCCTCCATATTTCTTTTCCTTTTCCTATTAATTGTATGAGTTGCAAACTTTGCAGCATAGAAACCACGTAGCTTTGCAATCCTCATTCTTGTCTTGTTGTTTTCCTTCCCCAATTCAATATCCCATTTGCCTTCTTTTTCACCAAAATACTTTTCCATATGTCTCATAAGAAATATACCATTGTCTTTTGTGATATTGGTCGTTTGCCATTCCATTTTTAAATGTTTTATCTTCATTGATGTTAACAAAGATGCTTTCTTGAATTTTATTTTCTCCAGAAACTTGACAAAATAACTTTTCTACAATGTATAATAATAAAAAATAACATTATGGTTTTAGAACTATATCTGTGTCAAGCACATAATCATAATTAGAATAAAAATGTTAAGTTTTATGGAAGTAAATCTTACCAGAAGTTGAGGTATCTTTCCATACATGTCTTCTATTTTTCCGGACAATCTCATGCTGTCAAGTATTATGATCTCCATACTGGTTAAGTTGAAAACAATAGCATAAAATTGATCCCCATTGTGGATTTGAAAAAAGACCTGCAGTTACAACAAAATTATAAAAATCATGATTTTTATGGTGTAAATTTTTAACTAAACAATTATTTATACATACCAGATTAAGATTATTGAAATCTATTTCTCTGTTGAGCTCAGAAATGAAACAATTAACATTGTCATCGAAAATTCTGAATCGTTTCAAAAACGTTGTAGAATCATCCAATAAGTTCTCAGTCTGTAAAACATGTAAAAACTGTAAACTATTATAAATAAATCAGTATATTTTACAATTAGAATATACACAGGATATTAGAATAAAAATGCACATGTGACATTATTCTAATATATCTATAAGTCATTATTGAATGTACTTTGCATATTATTCTAATAGAATAATGTTTACTATACATTATTCTAATAGAACATTTTCTCAGTTTTTTGTTTTCTTTATAAGTGTGTTACTTTATTTAGTATTGAATTTATTTCCAACCATTGTATTATACATATAATTTCAAAACTTGAAGAAAAAATACCATAATTTGAGTATTGAAGAATAAACGGGATGGTGAAGATTTCGATTTCAGCTTATTTTCTTCAAAATTTAAAACTGCAGTCCAGCAATCAATAACAAAACGATGGATGCTATGGTCCGGGCGCATGCTCTCAAACTGATGTCTGGTAAGAATATCTCCTGGACTCGTTTCAAAAAGTATTTCCCTTCAATAAAAAAATATTTCATTATTGTTTAAATATGTTATTTTTAATAAAATATTCTTCATGTAATAAAATATAACTGACATTGATTCTTTGTCTGGATCACATCTGAACATCATCTGACAAATAACTTCTTGCTCAGCAGACAGTTTCTTGTTTAAATCAACCGCTCTATTCACAAACGGTGATTTAAATACCTCTGTAACAACTATATTCCTTTTGGGCTTTGCACGAACATTTTGAACAACCTCTTTTTCCGTCTTCTTCCCTTTTATATCTACCATCTGTTCTTCATTTTCTATCATCCTAATATTTGCTTCATTTCCGCCTTCAGAAATATCCCCAAACACTGCATCGTCCAATAACTGGCTTATTTGAAGATCGAATGATGGAAATTCTGTATTCTCAAATTTAAGTTTTTTTGAAACTGATGAAATATTAACTTGATCTCTGCTTGAAATTTGTCTGAGCACCTCCTCATCCAATTTTTTAATAAGGGTTTCAGACCAAGGGGAATCACTAATCTCTTTACCTTTGACAATGTTTTTTGGTGTGACATATGAGCTCTCACCATCCTTCTCTCCAATGATGTTTTCTAAAGCTATATACTCTTCAACATCAATATCTGTGTCAGAAACTTCTGCAGCCACCTGTTGTAACGGTTGAATAGGTTCAAATTCGACTAATCCCGAATCTTCTTTACCACCATTATCTGCTTCGTTCATCACATTATCTCCTTCTTGATAATTTTCTTGTTCATTTAGATGTTCGTCACCACAAAATTCAGAATTATTATCTTTTGGGGAAAAATTAACCCAAAACAAATCATTCATCCTCTTTACCAAGTCTTTTGTTCTGTTTTCGTTTGGAAACTTTGTCATACAAATAGAAACAATTTCTTCAATATTCTTTTTTCCATCCGAAACTATTTTGAAAACATTTTCAAAAATTACCTCATACTCCTGAAAAAATAATAAGATGCTTAAATTATATTTAGAATAATTAAGTTAAAAAAAACTAAACAATTATTCTAATGGAAAAATGTACATATATAATTATTCTATTAGAATAATTATATATGTTTTATAAACTTTTTATTTTTATTTTTTTTGCTTATATTTTTTTATGCTGAATAATAATATATTATAGTTGGAATATACCTCAATAGTTTTTTCTTTCTTCTCTGACTCATCAAATGGCAATTCTGTACCCTCATCAAATGGGAATTCTGTACCTTCATGTTCACTTGCCAACTCATTGTTTTTATTCTCATATGAAATCTGATTTTCTGACACAATATTGCCAAGACCAAAACCTCCTTCTTCTATCTCATAATTTTGTCTGTCCTTGAAATCTTTTGTTTTCCACATCTTGATTACTGGAATCCCTACTTTTAGCTTTTGTCGGTTGCATTCAAAGCCATCACAGTAAATCAACTGCATAATTTAAAAAAAAATTATATAAAATACTCACAAATTAAAATATGAAAAATAACAACTTTATAACAAAAACTTACCAATAACAACATAATTGGTCCTGTGTAGTAGCAGTTGATATCATCTGGACGCCAATTTGGTTTTGTATTCTTTAAACAAGTCAACAGGTAACCACACCAATCAATTGATGCTATGTCTTGAACTTGTATAAGTTGCCTAATCGAATATATGTTGCACGTACCCATCGGTATAGATTGAGCAAATGTATTGACAAATAAACCAAGAAAATTTAGCTTCAACAACTCATCCGCTTCACTTGATTCCAGAATAGAGTTTTCGAAATTTGTTGCATTCTTCTTTCCATCTGGAAACTGATTTTCCCACTTCTGGAATACTGGATGTTGTTCACTAACAGGCTCTATATCACATAAGACTTTCCCTCCAATTGGTAGACCAAAAATTTTATTAATTTTTTCCTTTGTTATGTTTATTTTTTTGTCCCCAATTGCAATACTGTTATCATTTTCATCGTACTTCATTAGAACAAAATGTGCAAGCTTTAGTGGAATCTTTGTTGTCTTCATATTCAAGAAATCTTTAAACCCCATATTGTTGATATAATCTTTTTGATGTGGTTTCAAACACATTATAACCTCGGCCATAGCTGCTGGTGTCATTCTTGTGTTGATCGAAGGCATCCTTTTAAGTATATCTCTTGTAGTCTTTGCTTTTTTATTAGCAGAACCACCTTTTGTGGTCTTCAGTTTCCTTTTCTTCTTTTCAATAACGGTTTCCATCTTTGATTTCAGCTTTCTTTCACCATATGTCTTAAAGGTATATCGTTTTCCACTTTTTTTCCTATCATCACATGTTTGTTTTTATATCACCAACAAATGTTAGAAAAATCAATAAAAAAATATATAACAAAAGATAAAAGGATATTCAGACAGAAATATTATATATATACATTTATTCTGTTAGAATATTATTTTATTCTAATAGAATATTTTACATATATACTTATTCTTTATAAATATTCCAATAAATAATATTATTTATATTATAAATCAATATACCATTTTCATCGGATTCCTCTTCTGATGAATACTCCTTGGTTTGTCTCTTTTCAGTTTCACTATATAAAAAACATACATCAAAAACTCTTATAAAATTTTTTGTTATTATTCTAAAAAGCTTTGATTTTTGATAGGGTTTGTACCTTTTCACATCTATTATAAAAAATACACACATATATAAATCAAACATTCCAATATAATATTATAACTATACCATTTTCGTAAGATTCTTCTTCTGATGAAGACTTGTCATCAGCATGCTTTTTTGTTGCTTTAAAATGTTTGGGTCTTTTCTTTAATACTGCATCAAGAAAAATATGTTGTATTATTATAATTCTTTTACATTATAAATTTTTAGAAAATTATTTATTGACATTAAAAAGATAATATTCTAGTGTGTTGTACCTTTTACAGATTTATCATCATCAGATGCTGAGAAACTATCAGATGAAGTGTCAAGGACAGTAATTTTTCTTGATTTAACCTGTTTTCTGGAAGTTCCTTCTTGAGATTTTTTTGATTTTGACTTCCATTTTCTTTCTTTTTTATCTATAACAAATACATATTAATAAATAGCCTTTGAGTACGTATCAGAATTAAACATGTCACAAAAAATACTATACCTTTTCCCTTTCTGTTAGCATTTGGTTTTCGTGCTTTTGCTTTGGTCATCCTATTAGTAAAATCTGCATTTTGAAAAATTATCAGTAATATACATAATACTACATAAATATAGTCTGCTAGAATGTTCAAATAGAATTATATTACTAATATACCATTTTCACTAGGTTCCTCTTCAGATGAAGACTTGTCATCAACATGCTTTTTTGTTGCTTTAATATGTTTGGGTCTTTTCTTTAATACTGCATGAAATATTAATTGACATTAAAAAAAGTTTTAACAAAATTATTTATTGATGTTAAAAAAATTAATGTTGTAGTATGTTATACCTTTTACAGATTTATCATCATCGGATGATGATAATCTATCAGATGAAGTTTCAAGCACATTAACTTTTTTTGATTTAACCTGTTTTCTGGAAGTTCCTCTTTGGACTTTGTTTGTATTCTTCTTATCAACATCACATTTTGATTTTGCCTTTGATATTCTTTTATTTGTATCTATATAAAAAAAATAAACTTAAACATATTCCAGAACAAATACATTATTTAAATCAACATACAAAAAAGAATGAAAACTTCTAATTAACATAAATGTGTATAAAAACAGAATTTAAACATTATATATGTGCTAAAATACTCACATTTAACATATTAAAGAATAATACATCAATATACTAACATTAAAATATATTCCAGAACAAAAACATTATTCAAATCAACATACAAGAAAGAATAACAAGTTCTGATTAACATCAATGTGCATAAAAGCAGAATTTAAACATTAGATCTGTACCAAAAATACTAAGATTAACAATATTCCAAGAATAATACATCAATATACTAAAATTAAACATATTCTAGAACCAAAACATGATTCAAAACAACATTAAACATATTCCAGAACAAAAACATGATTCAAATCAACATACAAAAAAAGAATCAAAACTTCTAATTAACATCAATGTTCATAAAAACAGAATTTAAACATTAGGTCAGTATCAAAGTACTAACATTAAGCCCAAGACAATAATAATACATCAATATACTAACATTAAAAGATATTCCAGATCAAAAACATTATTCAAATCAACATACAAGAAAGAATAACAACTTTTGATTAACATCAATGTGCATAAAAGCATAATTTAAACATTAGATCAATACCAAAATACTAACATTAAGTATATTCCAACAATAATACATCAATATACTAACATTAAACATATTCCAGAACCAAAACATGATTGAAATCAACATTAAACATATTCCAGAACAAAAACATGATTCAAATCAACATACAACAAAGAATGACAACTTCTGATTAACATCAATGTGCATAAAAGCAACTATAAATGTTCGATGTTCCTTAAATCACATTCAGGACTGATTCAATCGTGTTTATAAGAATACACGAATAAAAAATGAAAAATCAACTATAATTGATGCAATACTAACAAAATTAAACACGAGAATGAAGACATATATGTGATTTTACCTCTTTTGATAGTTTTAAAATCTGAATCTGACGAGTCTTTTGATGTAGACATTGATATGATTTAAACAGAGCTTCTTTTAGTGTAAAATGAGAGTGTTTCTAGGGTTTTTCAATCAGATCTTCGACTAACAGAATGATGTAGCTTCTTCGCCATAGGGTTTCTACGATATGAATTTTTGCATGTGAAGGGTTTTTGCGTGCGAAACAGTACGATCTGTACTGATATCTTTACTATTTTTCCGATTCCCCCCTTTGCATTTACAAAACTTTCTAATTACCCCCTCTACATTTACAAACTTTTCTAATTCCCCTTCCCCTCCTTATTAATTTAGATTGTATTTCAAACTCCCCTCCTCTGTAATTATAATATTTACGATTTCCACCCTTTGTATTTATAAAAAATGTCCTTTAATACCACCCACACATAAACATTAAAATTAATACTTTTGTTACTTCTATGTCTTTATTATTTTTTTTTCAGTTTTACTTAAAATAACATCAATACATTCAAATTCATTAATGTTATTATAATATTAAAACCTAATTATCAAACATTATTCTAATAGAATGTTCTAAATATTATTATATTAGGACATTAATTTAACCAATGAAAACATGTCACATTTACATTCAAATTCATTAATATTATTATAACATTATAACATTATTCTAATAGAATGTTCTAAATATTATTATATTAGAACATTAATTTAACCAATGAAAACATGTCACATTTACATTCAAATTCATTAATATTATTATAACATTAGAACATTATTCTAATAGAATGTTCTAAATATTATAATATATTAATGTCACATGTAAATCCGATCATAAAAGCAAAATGAAAACACAAACACTCAGAAACATATTTCAAACAAATAAAACCCTAATAGTTGGTTCATTACATATGGTTTCAAACGTCATTCACAATCATGTTGCATTTATTCTACCACACAAAAATTGAAAAAAAAATATTTTCTACTCATATGTTTCATTCTATACTTTTGAAACATTCTTCGATGTTGAACAACTCCTTGAATTATGCCCTTGGACGCCACATCTTTTGCATGTTCTTGATTTCTTTTGACCTTGATCAATAGCCTTCTCCAAAACACTTTTTAAACGTTTCCCTGTTCCAAAACCTTTGTTCCTAACTGTAGGTGGATTCTCAACATCAACACCTTCTGGAATTGTAACTCCATAAAATTTTTCAATATTCCCTTGCTTTGTGATTGGTAACTTGTCAGAAGTTTGTTCATCAATACCTATCTTCAATTTCTCCAATTTTTGGATAAATTCTTCCAGCTTCTTCTCATCATTTTGTAATGAAGATAAACATTTATCAACAATGGAAAAAGCTTTGTAAGCAACCTTTTCTACATTTGTGGAAGAATCACCATATATAAACCTCCTCTTCAAAAGCTCTGTAGGAATTATATCTCTTCTCCATCTCCTAAGAATGTATCTTGATGGAATCTCTTCAATGTCGTACAGCTTTATAACACAAAAAGCATGCCTACACAAAATTCCAAATTGTTCGAATAACATGCACGAACATTTTACCGTTATTTCTTCTTTATTAAACTCAACCTGTAACAAAAAGTTATTAGTGATATTAAAAAAAGTTATATAATCTAATAACTAAAAATATAACACTATATAAAAGTAAAAAATAAAAATAGAATAATACCTTGAATTCCCCTTCTCTTGTAGGAACATTCCACTCAAATTCTGTATCATCATCCTCTTTACGTTTAACTACCATCTTCTTTGATATATTTTGTTTTTTTTTCTTTAACAATGCACATGTCTGTAACATCACCTGAAGTAACACTCTTTTGTGCACAAGAAAGAAGTGACTGCACAATCTCATTCTGCACTGTAAGGAAAATTTTTCTGGTGTATACCATAGATGCATGTTTCTCCAAATCTTCAAGAGGTGTTTTAATAATTGGAATTATTATAGACGTATCAAAATCAAGTTTGATCTGATTATGCCTTTGCCTTTCCATAGCAGACTCAAATGCATTCATGAAATTATTCAGTGTATACCCATGATGTGATACCCTGTTGAAAGTTGAATTCTCACTTTCTGATCGTGAAGTTGTTCTCATTAGACCGGACAATGGTACATTTCTAAAATAGGCTGGAATCCAACTTCTCCTCAGGTCAAACATATCTTTCAACCATTTGTTGTCTTCCAACTTATACTCTACCATTAAGTCATTCCATCTTTTTTCAAAATCGTTCTCATCAAGGTTGGCGTCCCATACAATATTATTGAAATCTTTCTTAAACTGAGAATTATTCATTATTTCCCAACTTACCTTCAAAAAAAATATTTCATATATAATTCTGTTACAACATATATAATATGAAAAGCTTTTATTCTAATAGAATAATGTATAAAATTCATTATTCTTTTAGAATATTACAATTGTTGTACTGGTATGTTATATTCTAAAAGATATTGCAGCTGTTGAAATGTATATTATGTTGATAAATGTAAATATTTTAATATAAACATATTAAAAGAGTTGGTGAAATTATTACCTTCACAGGTAATTTGCTGGTGATGTGCCACATGCATAGTCTGTGTCTTGAATTGGGAAATACTATTTCAATAGCCTTCTTCATGGCTGGATCCTGGTCGGTAATAACCATCACAGGTTCCTTCCCAAAACAACGTAGAAACGACTGAAGTAACCAAATATATGAATCGTTGTCTTCTCTGCATAACAGTCCTGCTCCAAAAGTTACACACCTTTTGTGATTGTCTATTCCGGTAAAGGGTACAAAAACCATGCAATACCTAAAAAACAAAAATATCAATATTGATTAGAAAAATATATAAACAAAATTTTTTCAATATTCTAGAATAAAATACCTGTTTGTACGATATGTTGCATCAAATGAGACAATATCTCCAAATTCCTTGTAATTTAGCTTCGAAGCATCATCAGCCCAAAAAAGTGCATTTAGTTGCTTACTATCGCATCTATACTCATATGAAAAATTTGAAACATAATCTTTCCGATTTTGAAGTTTTTGAATCAGTAAGTTTGCATCCGTGCCACCAATGTGACAATTGATATCCCTTGTGAAATTTTTCCAATCAGTCTCTATGCCACCAACACAATCAGAACCACCTTTTATCACACACATCAGTCGATATGCTTTTGTTGCTCCAATCTTCAGACTTGACATCTTGTGTATAAACGATTGATCAGCAATATCAAGTTGTCGCTTAGTTCTTGACAGATGCATACAATCTTTACTTATCAATGCATGATTGTGTTGTTGTTGAAATCTCCACAAAAAAAAATCTTGTAGAACCTGATATGAATTCAAATCATTACCATTATTCTAATAGAATATATATTAGATGAAAATATTCTACTAGAATATCATTATCATTATTTATATTAGAATAATGTCAATTATATTCTAGTAGAATATTACATCTAATCATAAAACTTTTGAAAAAAAAGAACCTGGAATGATTTTGAATGCAACAAATGATTGGCATTGTGTGCGTTGACAATTCGTGTTTCTCACTTGCTTCTTGTGTTGAATGCTGATAGTGTCTACTTTTGAAGTATTTGGCAATCCCGCCCTATGACAAATAAAATATTTTGCTTTTGTAATCCCACTCTTTGTTTTCCTTTCTTAGATCTTCTGATGTCAAAACCAGACTTCTCGGCTTATGCTTTGTACCAATTGATACAATCATTAAGATCATTAAAAATCGTATTCATAACAGGTATCAATTTGGAATCGATTTGTGGAATCCAGACTAATGAACCATTCAGTCCTATAAAATTGTTCAAAAGTTGAGATTCTCCTCCAACATTATGACTTTCACCTAATAAACAACGTGTTACAAAATGTTATTCTGTTAGAATAATGTTAATGATTCAATAAGTTTATAAGTACAATTGTATATCTAATCAGAACCGTTACCTTGTATATCTGATTCAATTAAACAACTTTTATCATTCTCTTCAATTTGATGAACTTCTGAATTGTCATTTTCTTCATTAAACCTTTCATCTACAACCAAAAATGAAATTATACGAATTCAATAACTTTTTTATAACTCATATAATGGAACTTACCTTGTATATCCCGATCATCTGTACAATCTTCATCATTCTCTTCAGGTACATAAATTTCTGAATTACCATTGACAAAGTAAACATTCTCTTCATTTAACATTTTATCTGCAACCAAAAATTAAAAGATTTTTAGAATCAAAAGTGGATTATGCAAAAAAACACAATTGTGGATTACAACATTCATGACATTTTTAAAAACCCATGACCTTTTCATCAAACTATGATAGAATCATAATAGAAGGGCAAAGCCACAGATTAAGTTCAGTTTAACCATTCTACACATTTGTAAGACAAAAGTTAATAATCCTAAATTCTATAATATCTTATTATTAGTAAAACAAATCATCAAATAACATATAATATAATAGTGGAATATTCTTACTGCATAACTAAGTTTTGTAAAAAGACTTGAACCACTGAAACTAATATTTAAATGCAAGAAATAGAAACGTCCTCTCATCAAATTGTTTTATCCTATCATCCTACTTTCAATTATTCCTATTACACATAAAATAGCTTAAAGTTGTCTACGTACAATGCCCCAATCAGAAAATAATTGAAAGTACAATACCTTAATAGAAAAAATATAAATGGAATTATACCAGTCTTCAAAAGTCGCAATACAGTATCATCAAGTGCAGATTTTCATGAAGCAATATAACATGAACATTCTACAATCATATACCATGTACATTCTACCATTTTGAGGTGCTTTTTTTTACCATTTGAATGCCTATTGAACCTTGCAATTTTTAGTTTATTTCAATAATTGCTTAAGAATAACAAGTAATCTAGCTACAAACAACAAGCACAAAGTAAATTGTTTACGATACAATTTGTTTTACATATTGAATTCCAAAATACAATTGATTAACAGGGGACCATATAAAATACAAATATACCTTTTTATGATGTTTAAAAATTGGTTTTTACTTTTGTTATCTGTATTCACTGTTACAAATATCTTTGCTCAGCATAAATTTCAATAACTAAGGATGGAAGCACTTTCATAATGGAACAAAAGCAAATCAATAATACTTTGATCGGAATTATACGCATTCATAATGAAATAATCATAAAACAATAAAAACAAACCTTGAAATAGATGATTGCTTGCTGAAATCAAAGTCTCAAATTGTTGAAATCGATCTCAGTTGTACAAATTGAAGCTTGAAACTGCTGAAATTGATGTCGTTTGATGATCAATCTCATTAGTTGTTGATGAAAATTGATGAACGGGATATGAGTGATGATTGATTGTTGGAATATTCATCAATTAAGATTTTGACAAACCGAATGAGAATGACGATAGGCAAAAAAATCAAAAAGCTAATGAAACTTCGTGAACAAGACACGAGTGATGATCGATTCCTGAAATTGAGGTCAATTGATGATCGTTATCAATAATTGCTGAAGAAACTTGATGAACAAGAGATGAATTGACGATTGATTGCTGAAGTATTCATCAATTAACCTTTTTGAACAAAAACTGAAATTAGAATCGAATAGAAATCTTGAACAAGTGACGTGAATCTTTATCCTGCTGATCAATATGAATCTTGAACAAGTGACGTGAATGGAATATTCATCAATTGAGACGTCAATTGCATTCTACAAAATAGAATCCAGTTATCAATATAATGAAATAGATCCAATGAAGATACTTATTAATCAGATGAATAATAATGAACGATACGTAGCTGTAATCAAACGCAATCTCTAAAAAAATCTTCCGATTATCAATTGAGAAGTCGAAAATATGAATTTCAATCTCCAAACACAGCTACGATTATCAATCCAATTATTCCTAACGCATATTATGGTAAGAATTCGGTCCAAAAAGATTTTATGAATCAATCGAATGATCTTGATCGAATACGTAACCGGAACTTACCGTCTTTACAAAGATTTTATAAAAATGACTAATATAACCCTAATTAACTAATAAAATGACTTAATCAGCCTTAGTCAATATTAACTCACACTTTTTTCATAACCACATGATTAGATCTGATCAAAGGCTGTAAATTGGTCTCCTTGTCTCATAAAAAACCCCTTGTCTCATATGAACCTCTACATATATATATATATATATATATATATATATATATATATATATATATATATATATATATATATATATATATATATATATATATATATATATATATATATATATATATATATATATATACGATCGTGTTTTCGGCCATCACTATGGTATCAGAGCCATGATTTCAAAGTCTTTGATGTATTCAACACTTTAAAAACAAAAATGAATATATTGAAAGTATTCAATAAAAGTAATGAAAATTCTATTAAAAATCAATTAATAGAGGAATTTGAAATTCCAAAAAATCTAGATCTACTTAATAAATGGACAATTCCTAAAATACACCCTAGACTAATATATGAATTGGGAACATTTGAACAAATAGGATTTACTCATACAATCAAAACAACTGAAGAAAATTTAACTTTAAATGAAGAAGAAATGATTATAAAGTTATTAACGGCACACGATATTAATAGATATCAAAATAAAAAATATAATTACTTATATATAGGCTTAGTACAAATTGCATTTAAACCCTTAACTTTACAAGGTTTACCTGAAAGCTTTTTAGCTGTTCTAAGGGATGCACGTAATATAGATTATAAAAAGTCTATAATGGGTATTATACAATCTAGTCTGGCTCATGGCCCAGTATATTTTAATGTTTATCCTAACTTACAATTATCATTATCTAATGTTAATATATTGGATGCTTTAACTTTAAATGTTAAAACACATGGTTATACTTACATGCCAGGATCAGAATTAATATGTATACGTTATAGGATTTATTATAAACCACTATTCACTATGAACCCTAGATGTAAAAGAATTAATAAATCAATTAATGAAACTATACTAATAAAAGTAATTTCGATATGTCTAAAATTACAAAAAGAAGAGCTATAAAATGGGATGAAATAGAATTTCCAGAAAATTGGATAATGGAAGGAGTAGTTCCTCCACCACCAATAACTCAACATAATTTAACAGATATTATACAAACAATAGATGGAAGTATAAAAATTGAATTTGAAAAACCAACAAGAGAAGTTGGTAATACATCATTAATAAAAAGATGTTACTCAAATAGGTCTAATTATTCTTATATCTCACCTATAGATTATAAAATTGAAATGCCTTCTAGGGCATCTACATCTGAAATAGATGAGAAAATAAAAAATTTAAATATAAAAAACAATATTGTTTTTGAAGAAGAAGATCCTACTCTTTCAGAAATGGATTTTCCAACAACTAAGATTTCCAATATCTAATGGAAGAAAAAATAGATTTTAGCTCTGGATCACAGACCAGAAAATTAATAAGTGAAGAATTTTATAGTAATAAATGGATAATATTTCGAAAATGGTTTTTTTGAAGAATTTACTTCTGAACAATTAGAAATTTTACAAAATCAATTTTATGACTATTTAACTTCGATAAATAAAATTGGATTTTTTGCCCCATGGTTTTTAGAAAAATATGTCTATGAACAAAAAAGCACTGTAAATGCTCTTGAAAGAATTTATCATATAAGTGACGACCAATATGTAAAAGGTATATTTCCACCACAACAACCATTTTTTATTGAAAAAGATGGTATTAAAATAAAATTTTCATCTTTTCAAAAACTTTTTACAAACAATTCCGTTATAATAACAGATCAAATAAATGCTCTAGTTCAACAGTTAAATTTTAACAACTTATGTTCGAATATAATAAATGAACAAATGATTTCTCTACACGAAAAAGTAGATAAAGTAATATCACAGTCACAAATAAATGAAAAAAATGATAAAAAAAAGAAGATAGTAAACTATCAAACAAAAATTTAATAACAGCAACCATACAGCCACCCCCACAGATTAATAATTTTAAACTTAAAGATTATAAAGACTTAGAAGACATATTATCAAAGAAAATTGAAAAATTAAATAGAAATATAATTAATAAAAATAATACAGAAAATAGTGAAAGTAAACAAGAAACAGAAGATAATATGGAAATCACTAAGATTGGATCTTATGATAGTAAATTTGCTAGAAAACCAGTTCAAAGGATGTATTATTATCCACGACCAAGTGAATTTAGTAATAGTTATAGTACAATAGCTAAACAAGCTGGAAATGATGATAAAAAAAGTAGCCAAAATGATAGTTTCAGGGTTTACTGGACAATTAAAAGGTTGGTCGGATAATTATCTAACCACCACACAACAACAATTAATATATAATAGTGTTACAAAATCAGAAGGAGATAATGAAGTCTCAAATGCTGTATATACTTTAACATGTACAATTGTAGAACATTTTACTGGTAGATGGACTGATAATTCAGAACATATAAGAGTTTTATTAAATGGATTAAAATGTAGAACATTAACATCATTTAGATGGTATAAAGATACTTTTCTTAATAGAGTAATGGAATTACCAGATTGTAATAGTCCTTATTGGAAAGCTAAATTTATAGACGGACTACCTAATTTATTTGCAGAAAGAATAAGAAAACAATTAAGAGAAAATAATCCTACAATTTTATATGAAAATCTTACTTATGGAAGATTAATAGGAACATGTATCCAAGAAGGATTATCTTTATGTAATGAAATAAAATTAAATCATCAAATTAAAAGTCAATGTCTTAATGAGAAAAGACAATTAGGAGAATTTTGTGAGCAATTTGGAATGGATATGAATCTTAAAAATTCTAGTAAAAAATCTAAAACAAGAAAATATTCAGAAGACAGGAAAAATAAAAGAATTAAGAAAAAAGAGTTTTAGAAAACAAAAAAGAGAAGAAAATTCTAAAAATAATAAAAAAATTTAAAAACCAAAAGAATGATAGATGCTATAAATGTGGAAGAACTGGTCATTATGCTAATAAATGTAAAATGAAAAATAAAGAGAAGATAAAAAAGAAAATTAATAAATTAGATTTAGAAGATAATACTAAACAAAAGTTTGTTAGTCTAATGGAAGACACAGATACAGATAGTTCAGAAAATTAATTAGAAAATTATTATGACAAAGATATTACTTCAAGTGAAGATGAATGTAATTGTATTATTAAAACAGAATTAGAATCAGACAATAATAAATTTGAAGATGAAATATATCTGATTAAATCACAATTCCAAAATAATTTACAAATTAATATGATTAGTAGTGATATTGCAAAATTACTCAAAAGAAGTATCAGATAATAAAATTAGAAATCAAATTATAGACAAATTACAAACTACTGATAAAGGAAAACAAGTGGTTAATGAAGAACCTTATTCCATGAAAAAAATTAGATCAAATGCTAAAAGAAAGAAGAAATGGAAATATTAAACCCACCTTTGATTTAATAACAGTTGAAGATTTAAATAAAGAAATCACTAATTTAAAATTAGAAATTGAAAGTTTAAAGAAACATTCTATAATCCAAGATAATAGAATAACTAAACTTGAAAAAAGACCCATTACAGAATCATATGCTGATATCATGAAAAAGGATGAAAATCTTAGTAATGAAAATTTATTCTTACAATCAATTGAAAAGATAATTTTTAGAAAATGGTATGTAAAAATCAATCTTTTAATAGACTATATTTATAAAAAAATAATTTACAGCGTTAGTTGATAGTGGTGCAGATATGAACTGTATAAGGGAAGGAATAATTCCTACTAAATATTTTCAAAAAACGTCAAATAAATTAAAAGGAGTTTCAGGAGAAAATTTAGATATCACATATAAATTAACAAATGCAAAAATATGCACAGATGGTATATGTTTACCAGTCCATTTTACTATTGTAAAACATATAAGCAATGAAATGATTTTAGGAAACCCATTTTTAGAAATGATATTACCTTTCCTAACTGATAAAGAAAAAATTACATGATTATACGAAGGACAAATAATAAGTTTTCCTTTTATAAGTCCCCCTCAAACTATCTGGATAGACGAAATTAAAAATTAGTTGATAGCAAAATTAAATCAAATCAATTGTATAAAAGAAGAAATCAACATTCATACTATAGAAGATACTCTTAAAAATCCTAAATTACAAGATAAGATTAAATTATTACAAAATCAATTCTCAAACAATATTTGTAATAACCATCCAAATACTTTTTGGGATAGGAAAAAACATATGGTAAATCTACCATATGAAGAAACTTTTAACGAAAAGGATATTCCAACAAAAGCAAGGCCATGCCAAATGAATTCAAATTATTTAGAAATTTGTAAAAAAGAAATACAATCTCTAGACCTTCTAAATCACCATGGTTATGTACGGCTTTTTATGTCAATAAAAATGCAGAAAAAGAAAGAGGAGTTCCTAGACTTGTAATCAATTATAAACCATTGAATGAAGTTTTAAAATGGATTAGATATCCAATTCTTAATAAAAAGGATTTACTGGATAGATTACATGATGCTATTATATTTTCTAAATTTGATTTAAAATCAGGATATTGGCAAATCCAAATCACAGAAAATGACAGATATAAAACTGCTTTTAATGTCCCATTTGGACAATATGAATGGAATGTCATGCCATTTGGACTAAAAAATGCACCCTCTGAATTTCAAAATATAATGAATGATATTTTTTATCCTTATAGTAACTTTATAATAGTCTATATTGATGATATTTTAGTTTTCTCTAAAAATATTGAACAACATTTTCATCATCTAAGCATATTTGAACAAATAATTATAAAGAATGGTTTAGTAATATCTCAACCAAAGATGGCTTTATTTCAAACAAAAGTAAGATTCCTAGGTCATAATATAGAGAAAGGAAGCATTATTCCAATTGATAGAAGTATTGAATTTGCTTCTAAATTTCCTGATAAAATAACAGATAAAACACAATTACAAAGGTTTTTAGGAAGCTTAAATTATATTTCTAAATTTTATAAAAAATTAGCAGAAGATACTGCTATTCTATATGAAAGGCTAAAAAAGAACCCACCTCAATGGAGTGAAAAACACACTGAAGCGGTAAAAAGAATAAAAGAAAAAGTTAAAACTTTGCCATGTTTATCTTTGGCTAACCCAAATTGGAAAAAGATTGTTGAAACAGATGCCTCAGATATAGGTTATGGAGGAATTTTAAAACAAAATAGCCCAGAATCTAAAAGATAATATTTAATAAGATTTTATTCTAGAAAATGGAATTCAGCACAAAAGAATTATTCTACTACTGCTAAAGAAATATTATCTTTAGTAAAATGCATTTTAAAATTCCAAGATGATTTATACAATCAACATTTTATCGTGAAGACAGATTGTCAAGCAGCCAAGTTTATTCTTAATAAAGATTTTAAACATGATGTCTCTAAACAAATGTTTGCTAGATGGCAAGCTAATTTAGCATGCTTTGATTTTGAAGTTCAATACAAAAAAGGAGTAGATAATAATCTCCCTGATTTTTTAACTTGATAATATTGGCAATGAATACAGAATCAGATAAATCAGATAATTCCATTACCCAAATGAGTCTCGATGAAATAGAAGCTATAGATCTTCAAATGAATTTTGGTCCCATTTCAAATAATTTTAAAACAGAAGAATCTAGTGAACCTAGCACTTCTAAATGGAAAGTTTATATTAAAGGAGAAATATTTTATTTAGAAGATATGGAATATTTAAACCATTTATTAAAAGGAAGTGAAAAAGCCATAAAAATGGTAATCACCAACTAATGAGATTTATAATGTGGGACTTACAAGAAATTGAGGAATACTCCCCAACATTTTATAGAATGTTTTCTATAATTATAAATTCAGAAATAAAATCCTTAGAAAGAATTTTAAATTGTACAACAATTTTATGCAGGAACAATGACTGATTCCAAATTACAGGTAAAAGACAATGTATATGTTTATATGTTAAAACATGTAGAAAGAGAATTCAAGCAAAAGAAGAAAATAAAAGCTGTAATCACAGCAAGAGAAATTGAAGAATATAAGAATTTCATACAGTTCTTTAGAAAATTCATTTCTCAAACTACTTGTTAACTTTTATTGTAAAATTTATAAATAGAGAAATATCTTTTCATATCTATATTTTACAGGAATGATTCCTCGTGACAGAGGAAGAGGAAGAGGCCAGTACCCTCATAGGGGACAAGGCCGAGGAAACTTTCCTCCATTACCTTATCACAGTAAAAGTGGCAGTAATACTGCATCTTCATCATCTTCCTCAATTAAACAGGATGATCCATTATATGGAGAATTTATGGAATTCCTAAAAGCAAAGAAATGTGAAACCAGTATTACTGGCAATTCATACTGTAATAACAGAAGAACCAGATGATTCGAAGGATTATTATAGAAATCCACATCAAGAATTAATATTAATTCTTGAAGAAAAAGATCATATTATGAAAATACTTTAAAGGCCACAGAATCTTGTGAAATATCACATTTTTATCCGGCCAATTCAAATCAAGTTTATAACTTCAGGAAAATTAAAATAAAAAAGATTATAACAGCAGAAGAGTGCGGAATAAGTACCCTGAAAGAAAAAGAGTTTATACACCCTGAACAGAGAATCCTTGTGAAATTTAATTATTGGGATTATGTTGAAAGCTTTTATAAAGTATTCTTATATGAAAATTCAAAAAGAAAACATTCTTGGTTTATAAAAGTGTGTTCCAAAGTGTATAATAAAGATATTCCTAATTGGTTTTTGAAATGGTGGATATCATATGGTCCATCGATTGAAATACTTCCAGAACCATTCAAATCATTATATGAGGAATGGGTAACAATTTCATCACGATTAATAAATGATATCACTAAATATAGTGGTGGTCAACAACATTTACCTTCATATCATTTTTTCATTGAATTTTCAATTCCATGGATCTGGAAATGGATCCCAGAAGTTGATTATACCACTCAACAATTCCCTTCGATTCAAAGGATTTTCCTTACAAAATTTTGGCCAAAGATGATTGCAAAAAATCATGAAACTAGAGAAATGCACTCCAAGGAAGTAATCGATCAAATCAAAGAAACACTTAAGAAGTATACTTCCCAGAAATAATTCAAGCAAAAACAAGCTAAAAAGGAGCCCCTACAGCAAATTGCTGAACAATTAAAGAGCCAGTATCAGAAGGACCCAACAGATCAAGAAATTCTTAAGGAGTACATTCATCAAATGAAAACTGTTATTATGCAGCATGCAGAAAAAATAAAAGGTCACTCAGATAATGAATCTATGACCTCTGTTGATAGTGAAAATCAATTTCATATGCTGAGTGGAGAATCCCAGCCAATTGATGAAGAACTCCCGACAATTCCTATTGAAGATCTTTTCACAAAAATGGAAGCTACTCTATTCAAAGATTCCCAAAACAAGAATAAGGACAAAATGCCTTAATCAATACAGCCCATAATTGAAGGTGGAGGGCCCCTCCATTCACGAGAACGCAGAACACGCGTAAACTGAATCTTCTTTAATAAAGTTTAAAAATTATTGTACTGTTGTCGGCCATTATATCAGGCCTCAATGATCTTGTATAGAATAGATTTCATAAATATTTAAAATCTGAGCTTATAAATAGATAGGCTTGCTATCAGTTCTAGGCAGACCTGAAAAAACCCAACTCTCTTGTATTCTCTGAACCCATCTTGTAAAAATCCTTCTGCTGAAATAAAAGTCTGCTTATACATTGTAAGTGTTCATATTTACTCTCTTGTATTTATTTCTTATACATTAAATATCTGTTCTGCCTTAATGCAAGGCTAAATTATTAAAGTGTTGAATTCATCATGACTTGAGATTATTACTAAAAAACAAAAAAAAAAGTCTGGAAAAATAAATTTGTTCATAATCTTATAAAGTCATAATCTCAGTGTTTGGCCTAAGTATGGACCAAGCCATTAGTCGCGTTTTAGCCCGTTTCCGGCCAAGGAATGGCATTTTAGGGCATTATACTCGTTGACTAGGCTAACTGTCTTACTTAGTCTTACAGTGTTTGATTATGTAAATGAACCTTTATTATGGACTCTAATTATTTTCCAGATTACAAATTAAATATTTAATAATTGTTTTTTATTTAATTATTGTTTTATTAATTTCGATCCAGGCCGTGTTTTCGGCCATCACTATGGCATATATATATATATATATATATATATATATATATATATATATATATATATATATATATATATATATATATATATATATATATATATATATATATATATATATATATATATATATATATATATGTATATATATATATATATATATACATATATATATATATATATATATATATATATATATATATATATATATGTATATATATATATGTATATATATATATATATATACATATATATATATATATACATATATATATATATATATACATATATATATATATATATATATATATATATATATATATATATATATATATATATATATCAGTGTTGTAAAAGTCGGCCTAGGTGCTCGGCGGACGGGCTCCGCCTACGATTAGTGGTAGGCAGTCAGGCGGATTCAGTCAACAACGGTCAAAATCGGGTTTAGGCGGGCCTAGGCGGGTCTGGGCGGGTCTAGGCGGCAAAATTTTCAATTTTTCAAAATTCCAAATTTCAAAATTTTCAAAAATTTTCAAATTTTCAAAATTTTCAAAAATTATCAAATTCTCAAAAAAAATCAAAATTTTAGATTTTTAAAATTTAAAATTAGAAATTTTCAAAATTTCAGAATAATAATATATATTAAATATTTTATTATATTAATAATATATATTTTATTTTATTAGTAATTTCAATTTTTTCATTATGTATACAAATTATGATAATCGGTGGCTAAGTTACGATTATTGATAATTAAAATTGTCAAAAATGTCATTAATTTGATGACTTACATATTTGAACACTTAGATTTGTCAAATTGTTATGCTTATTTATTCATTTGTAGGGATATAGGTAATATCTAAATTTTAAAAAATAAATTTTGTTACAATTAATACTCCCTGCATAGGCGCCCGACTAGTCCTCGCTTAGGCCGACTAGTCATTGGCCCCAGTCGACCGCCCGTCTACCGCCTAGCGACTTCTACAACCTTGATATATATATATATATATATATATATATATATATATATATATATATATATATATATATATATATATATATATATATATATATATATATATATATATATATATATATATATGTTACAAATAATTGGTGAATGATAACATTATGTCATCATTTTGTCATCACTTTGCATTTACCAATTAAACAACTATATTTAAATAGTAGACTTGGTAGTATAAATAGACCATCAATGTAAGAAAGAAAATGCATCTCATATCAACTCTTTCACAAGTGATATAAACTCTCTCTACTCTCTCCAAGCTCTCAAGCTTTCTTTCTTTCTTCATCTATATTCTAGTTTTTAGTTTGTTCATAATTGTCGTGGTAACGCTGAATTTATAACACGTTATCAGCACGAGGCTCTAACGAAGGCGATTAAAAGACACATCGATCTAATCAAGGTATGTAATTTCATCAAAACTAGAATGTTAATTAATAATAATAATAATAATCACAACGATAACGAAAAAAAAACAACATTTTATTCTCGAAGTTATGACTACTAACAAATTTCTTTTCTTATTTATCCTTGACGTTATGACTACTAACAAATTTCTTTTCTTATTTATCCTTGACGTTATGACTACTAACGAAGTTCATTTCTTATTCTAAATTTACATACGCTTTATTAACATTTATTATTGCAAACTAACTTTTGTTATCGCATACTAATTTTTATTTATGCAACTAACATTTATTTATGTATACTAACGTTTATTTATGCAAACTAACGTTTATTTACGGCAACTAATATTTATTTATGCAAACTAACATTTATTTACGCATACTAACATTTATTTATGTATACTAATGCTTATTTATATAAACTAATGTTTATTTACGCACACTAACATTTATTTATGTATACTAACTATTATTCATGCTCTGACATCTATTTATATATACTAACATTTATTTATGCGCAACCTATTAAAAATAAAATTTTAAATTTTAAAATAAAAGGAATTTGAGAAGATTCATCTATTTAATTATGTTTGTAACTATAATAAAAATAGTAAAACCCATCCCCACCTTTAAACGACAAATTTAATGAGTTTTATTTTTCTTAGGAACTACAATATATCAAACATTGCAAAGCTTGAATTTACCGCTCTTGAAGTCAGCGGAAAGAACTACATGCCTTGGACTATAGATGTTACGATGCATCTTGAGTCCATGGATTTATCTGAAACTATAAAAGAAAAAAATAAGTGCACGTCGCAAGATAAAGCACGTGCAATAATTTTCCTTCGCAAACATATCGATGAAATGTTGAGGTATGAATACCTCAATACCACTGATCCTTGCACTCTTTGGAAAAGCTTAAAAGAAAGATTTGACCACCAAAAGGAAGTTATACTTCCAATTGCTAGGGTTGAATGGTTATCGTTGAGGTTTCAAGACTTCAAAAAGGTACATGACTATAATTCCGCATTATTTCGGATATGTTCACAACTAAAATTTTGTGGGGAAGATGTTTCTGATGCTTCAATGTTGGAGAAAACTCTCTCCACATTCCATGCATCAAATATGACATTGCAACAACAATATCGTATGCAAAAGCTCAAAAAATATTCTGAGCTTAATACACTTCTCCTTGTTGCTGAACAAAATAATGAACTATTAATAAAGAACCACCAGTCCCGTCCAACAGGTTCAGTAGCACTTCCTGAAGCAAATGCTACTATCACTTATGAACCAAGAAATAATTCATATGGACGAGGACGTGGTCGTGGTCGTGGTCGTGGTCGTGGACGAGGCCGTGGTCGCGGTCGAGACCATTTTAACCAAAACCAAAATTTTGGGCGCGGTTATACTCAGGGTCGTGGACGCGGTCATCCTTATAACCGTGGGCGTGGTCAAAGAAACAATAATCAACACACTCCACAAGGAAATAATGTCCAACCACAAGAAAAAAGAAATGATGCCGGAACATCACAGAACCCCGGAGGTTCTTGTTATAGATGTGGTAGCATAGGTCATTGGTCAAGGACATGTCGTACAGATCCCCATCTTTGTAAACTTTACCAAGATTCCATTAAAGGAAAGGGGAAAGAAGTCAACCTCATCGATGGTGTTGATCTAGGAAACATTGAACTAAACACTCTTGACTTTTGCAATGATTTAGACATCCTAGAAAACTAGTTTCCTTTTGTAACATGTTTTTAATTTTTTATTGTAATGTTTTTCTTTCTTAATGAAGTTTTTTCGAGTAACTTTTATTAAAATTGTGTTCATAACTCATCATTTATTTTTCTTATATGAAGTTCAAAATGAGTTCAACTGGAGCACAAAACCAAGGAAATCTAGGCGAACTCTTAATAATTGATTGTGGTACCACACACACCATCTTGAAAACAAAGAAATATTTTTCCACACTAAAACCCGTAAAAGGGCACATAAATACAATATCAGGTCCTGTAGACTTGATTGTAGGTGCAGGAAATGCTTGTTTCATGTTACCTAATGGTACGAAGTTTGTAATCAGTAATGCGTTATTTTCCCCAAAGTCAAATAGAAATTTATTGGGTTTTAATGATATATATCTTAATGGATATGACACATTCACCAAAACAATAGGAAACAAGAAATATATGTTTATAATAAATGAAAACCATATATTGGAGAAATTACCACAATTTGATTCTGGTTTACATTTTACATATATAAATATAGTTGAGTCAAATTTGGTGGTTAAAAAATTTTGTGATCCTAGAATATTTAGTTTGTGGCATGACAGGCTGGGCCATCCAGGATTAACAATGATGCGCCGAATAATTGAAAATACATTTGGGCATCCATTGAAGGACCCGAAGTTCCCTCAAATAGGTAATAAGAACCCGTGTATTTCTTGTTCCCTTGGGAAATTAATTACAAGACCTTCACCAATGAAAGTTGAAAGGGAATCACCTAGATTTCTAGAAAGAATTCAAGGAGACATATGTGGACCAATTCATCCACCTTCTGGACCATTTAAATACTTTATGGTCTTAATAGATGCATCAACTAGATGGTCTCATGTTTGCCTATTATCAACTCATAACATGGCATTCGCAAAATTCCTAACTCAGATTATTAAACTAAGAGCACATTTTCCTGATTATAACATCAATAAATTGAGACTTGATAATGCAGGTGAGTTTACGTCTCAAGTATTTAATGATTATTGTATGTCTATAGGAATTACTGTTGAGCATCCAGTTGCACATGTACACACTCAAAATGGTTTAGCAGAATCACTGATTAAATGTCTCCAATTAATAGCTAGACCATTAATAATGAGAACAAAACTTCCTGTTTCCATATGGGGTCATGCAATTTTACATGCTGCATCACTGATTCGTATGAGACCAAGTGCATATCATACACATTCTCCCCTTCAACTTGTTTCTGGAAAAGAACCAGATATATCCCACCTTAAAATTTTTAGAAGTGCAGTATATGTTCCTATTGCTCCACCACAACGTACAAAAATGGGTCCTCAAAGGAGGTTGGGAATATATGTTGGTTTTGAAACAAATTCAATAATAAGATATCTTGAACCTTTGACAGGTGATATGTTTACAGCACGTCTTGCTGATTACCATTTCAATGAAGAAAATTTCCCAACGCTTGGGGGAGAAATGAAAACCCAAGAAAAGAATGTTTCATGGTATGAACCTTCTTTATCATATCTTGATCCCCGTACATAAGAATGTGAGATGGGTGTTCAAAAAATAATACATTTGCAAGAAGTTGCAAATCAATTACCTGATGCATTTACTGATACAAAAAGAGTTACTAAATCATATATACCTGCTGTTAACGCTCCAGCTCGAATTGAACTCCCAGATAGAAAATTTGATAAAAAAGTAACTCAAGAATCCAAAGCACGCCTGAAGCGTGGAAGGCCATTTGGTTCTAAGGATGCAAATCCTAGAAAAAGAAGAGGAATGGAAAATATGTTTGAGCATAATGAAAGTGTTCATGAAGAAACACAAAATAACATTACTTCCCCAGTTGAGGAAATAAATGATAAGGAGATTGAAATTAATTATGGTCATATAAAAATAGTAAGGAGCCAATATGAATTAGAAGATATAATATTTTCTTATTCAGTTGCATGCAATATTATCAATGAGGATCCAGAACCACAATCTGTCATTGAATGCCAAAATAGGCAGGATTGGGGTAAATGGAAAGAGGCCATGCAAGCTGAATTAACGTCTCTCAATAACAGAAAGGTTTTTGTCTCTCAATAACATAAAGGTTTTTGGACCTATTATACTCACACCTGGAGTTGTGAAACCATTGGGATACAGATGGATTTTTATACGAAAAAGAAATGAGAAAGATGAAATTGTGAGATACAAAGCCAGGCTCGTTGCTCAGGGTTTTTCTCAAAGGCCGGGAATCGATTATGAAGAAACATATTCTCCTGTTATGGATGCAATCACTTTCAGATATTTAATCAGTCTAGCAGTTTCTGAAAATTTAGATATGCATCTTATGGATGTTGTTACTGCTTACTTATATGGATCACTTGACAGTGATATATATATGAAAATCCCCGAAGGATTTAAAATGCCAGAAGCATTAAGTGCAAAACCTAAACAAATGTATTCTATCAAACTGCAAAGATCATTGTATGGGTTAAAACAATCTGGACGTATGTGGTACAATCGTCTAAGTGATTACTTAATAAGCAAAGGCTATAAAAACAATACTATTTGTCCGTGTGTATTTATTAAGAAAACAACATCTGGATATGTGATTATAGCCATCTATGTTGATGATCTGAACATTATTGGGACGAATAAAGAAATCCTTGAAGTGATTGAATTTTTAAAGAAAGAATTTGAAATGAAAGACTTCGGGAAAACCAAATATTGTCTTGGTTTACAGATTGAGCATTTGCCAAATGGGATACTTGTGCATCAATCGAACTATACAGAAAGGGTCTTGAAACGTTTTAATATGGATAAAGCCAAACCTTTAAGCTCTCCAATGATTGTTAGATCACTAAATATTGACAAAGATCCATATCGCCCTTGTGAGGAAAATGAAGAAATTCTTGGTCCAGAAGTACCATATCTTAATGCAATTGGAGCTCTTATGTATCTTACTAATTGTACTAGACCTGACATTTCTTTTGCAGTAAATCTATTAGCAAGATTTAGTTCATCTCCAACAAAAAGACACTGGAATGGAATCAAGCACATATTACGATACCTTCGCGGAACTACTGATTTAGGTTTATTTTTTCCTAATAGTTCAAAACAAGGCTTGATTGGTTATGCAGATGCAGGTTACTTGTCTGATCCTCATAAAGCTAGATCTCAAACTAGATATGTATTCATGAATGGAGGTACTGCAATATCTTGGCGTTCTCAAAAGCAAACACTCGTCGCTACATCTTCAAATCATGCAGAAGTAATTGCTCTAAATGAAGCTAGTAGAGAATGTACATGGTTAAGA
>JAKNSD010000024.1:1499980-1668241 GCA_023525715.1 Cichorium intybus
ACATCAAGATGACTGATTCCACAGCAACTTATGCCAATATGCTTAACTATGCAAATCTCATCGGTTCTGCAACAAAGGCCCCTGTTCTAGTAACTTCTTACTATGATTATTGGGCTGGTCGAATGAAAGATTATCTTATTGGACTGGACAAAGACTTATGGAGGTCTGTGACTGAAGGTCTACATACTGACATTGCTGGTCGATTCGTTGTTCCTGACGGAGAAGAAGCCGTTGTTCTTAATGCTGCAGACATGAAGAAGCTTGAAAACGATGAGAGGGCCATGCGTGAACTGAGAAGTGGCTTGGGTCCTGATGTCAGTCACCACATTGCTGATGCAAAATCTGCAAAGGAGATGTGGGACAATCTTGAACTCCGCTTCGGAGGAGATAAAATCCTCCATACTAGCAAAGTTCAGGAAATCCTTGCAGACTTCGGGAACTTTAAGCAATAAGAAAACGAGTCCTTAGAAGCCTGTTATGAACGTTTAAGCAATATGATTTACACACTAGATAAGTATGGAGAGACAAGAAGCCAACAAGAAATAAACATCAAATTTCTCTACAGTCTTCGCAAGGAGTGGAGGCCAATCATGCTCATGGTCAAATCCTATGAGAATATTGAAAAATACAAGCTGGAAGCCCTATACAATTTATTAAAATCGCATGAACCCGATGTGGTAGGTCGAAGAAGTGAAATGGCTAGTTCTGGACCACTAGCTCTCGTGTCAAAAGAAGAGGAAGAATCAAGTGATGAAGACATTGCTGCCTACATGGTAGATGATAATGGAGATACTGTTGCTCTCTATGCTGCCAACAATCGTAGGTTCAAGAAACCCTTCTTCAAAAACAACTCAGGAAAGCCATTTATGAAAAACTTTAACAAATCAAACTTCAACTCCAAGCCCAAACCTGAAATATTCACTCCAAAATAAGAGAACTTAAAATTGTCAACCCCGAAGCCATCTGAAAAACCGGCTTCGGAGTCATCCAAAGAAAAGTCCGAAGAGAAGAAGATCTCAGGTGATTCTGGTTATGATTGCAATTATTTTCATGGCAAAAATCATTTTGCAAAAGACTGCATGCTTCGGAAGCAAAACAAAAAGAAACCACAAGTGAAGGATGAAGCATATTACGCAAGAAAATTGGAGGAAGCTAGAGTAAGGACCAAAGACCTAGCCTTAATGGCTGCTGATGATCGTCAGGGATCATATCAAATTTGGTCTTCGGACTCAGAAGATGACGAAGTGAGAAAGCCATCTCATAGTGCTTTCATGGCCTATGATGTCGATAAGAGCTTTCTAAAAGACACTTCGGAGAAATTGAATGACGAGGAAATGATGAAGGTTGAAGCAACTGCGGGTCTTAGGTTTGTGACTTCGGAGGGACTAGAAATGACAGCTGCTGATACTCTGAAGACGTGGTTTGAAGACTCTTCTGATGATGATGAGGAAGCGTGCTTGATGGCAAATGACACCCGTCTGACAATCCCTGAACATGTATCAAAACTTCTTTCATCTTTTAAAATTCCTATTTCTCATTCTGCTCCAATTATAAATGAAATAACTCGTGATTGCTCTGTTATGCATAAATTACTCATTGATGCTAAAAATAGGGAAGTACTCACTGAACAGGAGCTTCTAAGCTTGAGGGGGAGAGTAGAAAGTCTGAAGCTAGCATTAGAAAAATCCAATCTTAGAATCTCCTTGTTAGAAGAAAACAGAGAAAAATTCCTAAACAATCATGATGTAATCTTAAAACAGCGAAACATATTTTGTGAAACTGCCAAACGATTATATGCGCATATTACTAGAATTTATCATTCAGCTGATGTTTGCAATGTCCAACATAGACAACTATTACCCTTCATTGAGTTCAAATTAAAGGAAGTCGATAGTATATCTTATGAATGCGAATCTATAGTATCAGGTTCCGAAGTTACAAATCCATCTTATAAACATGGACTGATATCTGTAGAAAAACATCTAACTGCTGATAAATTGTTGAAAATATTGCCTCAAGAAATTCCCATCCTGAAAAAAGCTGTACCTCAAATTGAAACAAAGGAAAATGAACTTGTCAATAACATGTCTGAAAATGATTCTGAAAGTGATTCGGACATGGAGGAGATTGATTGTTCCTCTTTGATATTGTTAAAGTCATCCTCTATATCCGAATCGACCTCCGAAGACATTTCACAAATGTCTTCGGCGGACAAAGGAAAAATAAAAATGGATTGTGAATCAAAAATTTTTGAAACCAAAGAAACTTCAAATTTCAAACTTCAAATCACAGATGAATCCAACTCTTACGATCAATATCTCAAGGATGATTCAAAAAGGCTAGTCAAAGTGGCATGTATCTATCCTAAGGTTTCTTACTTCAAAAACACAATTTTTCTAAAACCCGGTGGATTACCCTTAATTGATAATGAATTGCAAAAACTTCTTGAAAAGGATAACTCCACAGCTACAAATGAAGGGTTTTTCTCATCATCCAAAATGGTCGAGAATGAAATGAATGAGAAAATGGAAGTAAAAATAAATATAAGGAAACAAGAATTATACGGTCACAACGTGTATAATCGTCTTTGTTTTGAAAAAGAGAAAATACCCAAAAACATGTCACACTTACTAAATCTCAAAAACGATGATCACATTTACATTAATCTAAACTACAAACAAATTCAAGTTGTGGAAAAACCCACAGTTCCGAAGATGGATATATTGGAATTAATGGAATCTTGTGAATGTGTACCTTTTTCACACAATCCTGAAAATGAAGTTTCAAAATCAAAAGTTTTAACCAACAAAACCTCGATACAAAAACCCCAAATTTTGAAAAGACCACAAATTCTACAAAAATCAAAATCAGCAGTGGTGGTCTCTAAACCAACTCAAAAAACCCACTGTTGAATATTCAAAAACCAATCAAACCCTAAATCTTGTGAAAAGAAAAACTCCTTTTAGAGATTTGAAACAAAATGAAGCAATTGCTTCCACTTCTGGTACAAAACCTGTTTGTTCAAAAATCTTAGAAGTTAAAAGTCGAAATGAAAAACCAACTTTTACACCAACGAAACCTAACTTTCCAAATCCAAAATTTCAAAAACCGACGAAGAAAACATTCTCAAAAGGAAATAATCTGATAGATACATTCCACAAATGGCTGGACAACAATTTGGATATGTTCAAGGATAAGGATCTTTCATTAAATGACTTTAAAATGGCATACGAAGAGTATCTTTGTACCTCTACGTTGTGCAGCTCAATTTCAACGAAGTCAAAAACGGAAAAACCAAAACAAAATTGGAAAAGAAATGACTTGAAAGAAAACTGAACTGCAAAAACAAAAACATCAAAATCTTCAAAATCCTCAAAATCAAAATATTCCATTCAAAAATGGGTTCCGAAGTCTGCCATTTTGTCAGTCACTTCGGACTCATCATTTTTAACTACAAACTCTTCTGAATCCTGCTCAAACACTTCGGAATCCTGCTCATCACATGAGGCTTCAGATAATTTGATTAATTTAAATGCAAATGAAATTTCTGAAGAGGCCGTAGAAAAATGGATTCAAGAATCCTTTGCTTACCCTGAGCACCCAAGATTGATTGGGTACCAACTCCTTCTTGATTGATTGCAGGTTATGTCTGATGAGGGGTATGATTCAAAATGGTACATGGATAGTGGCTACTCAAGACATATGACTGGGAGGAAGGAATATCTCAGGGATTACATGAATTTGGATGATGCTGGAAATGTACGCTTTGGTAATAATGAAACATGTCCAATTCGGGGATATGGAAAAATAACAAATGGCCAATTCACTATCAGCCGAGTGGCATTTGTTGATGGATTAAAACATAATCTTGTGAGTATATCTCAATTGGTGGTTGGACGGGAAACGCTGTCACTTTCAACAACCAAGGGAGTGTAATCACCAAAGAAGCAACAAACGAAGTCTTACTGAAATCAGAAAGGAAGGGATCTATGTTTCCCTGAAATCTAAAGCCAGTGACCGGTGGGCAATCTCTATGTCTTCTCTCCAAAGCCAACTCCGATGTCAGCTGGTTATGGCACCGAAGACTCGCCCATCTGAACTTCAAAGATCTGAACAAATTGGTGGCCATGGATTTGGTTCGAGGTATGCCAGCTCTCAAATTTGACAATGATTCCCTTTGCTCTGCTTGTGAACATGGCAAGCAGACAAAACAAAGGCATCCTATAGTGATTAACCCCAAAATCACCGAACCCCTTTCTGTTCTATACATAGATTTGTGTGGACCATCTACAATAGAATCAATAGGTAAGAAGAAGTACATTCTTGTTATCGTTGATGACTATTCAAGGTTTACTTGGGTGTTGTTCCTACGAAACAAATCCGATGCAGCTGAAGAAATCATCAACTTTATAAAGAAAATGGAATTGATGCTTAACAAGAAAGTCCGAACTGTGCACAGTGACAACGGTTCGGAGTTCAAAAATCAGACCTTGGATGGATTCTTGAAGACAAAATGAATTAGTCATAACTTCTCTGCACCCTATACTCCTCAACAAAATGGGGTCGTGGAAAGAAGAAATCGCTCTTTGTGTGAAGCAGCCAGAACAATGCTAAACTTCTCAAACTTACCCATGTACTTCTGGGCTGAAGCTATCTCTACTGCATGCTTTACTCAAAACAGATCCTACATTCACAAAAGATTTCATATTACACCTTACGAAGTACTCAACCAAAGAAAGCCAAATGTCAAATTCCTTCACATCTTTGGTTGTAGGTGTTTTATCTTAAACATGAAGGATCACTTGACCAAGTTCGATGACAAATCAGAAGAAGGCATCTTCCTTGGTTACTCTCAAGACTCAAAAGCCTACAGAGTCATGAACAAGAGAACTCGCAAAATCGAAGAAACCTTTAATCTAAGGTTTGATGACTACTACATCAAGAAGTCTCTGCATCCATTTCCTATGTCTTCAATCTTTCCAAAGCCTGCTGTAGATGCTGTTCCAATCACAACATTCGACACAGACTTCTCACTTTTATTTGATCAACCTGTGAGAGCTGTGGACTCCGAAGCTAGAGCACCGGAAAACCATGAGTTCGAACTCTCCAAGCTCACAGATGGACCTGATGACTCCTCTACAAGTAGCATACAAAGACCATCTTCTGTTGAGGGGGAACCATCTAACCAAAGTATGGGAAATGCAAGTGTCGAAAGGGAGCCATCAAACTGATGTGCTGGCACTCCAGGTACTGATGGGGAATCAAACAACAATCCAGGAGGAACCAACACACTTATCTCTACTCCCCAGTCAATCTCAAATATCATATCCAGGTATCCAACAATCCAGGGGGAGCCAGAGACTGCCACTCCGAATTCAGTCACAACAATTGCTTCGGATAAAGCTACCACTTCCTCAACACCAACAAATGTCCACGGGGAGCACATATCAAACTCTACCTCACAAATACACACACCACAAACCAACACAAATTCGAATAATCACTTGCTAATCGGTGATTTTTCTTCCACTTCGGGATATCCCTCAGACATTGAGGACATCGATACTGAAGGACCTCCTGATTTTGATCCAAACTATCCTCCTTTGGACAATGGACGAGAATTCATCCTCCATCACTTGTCATCGGTGATGTTCGAGATAAAGTACTGACTCGTGCACAACTTCACCAAAGGCAATTAGATCTTAACAAAACTTCTGAGTTGTGCATGTTCAATGTCTTTATCTCTAAGGTAGAACCTAAGAACGTCAAAGATGCATTTGATCACTCAGACTGGATTGAAGCAATGCAGTTGGAATTAGAAGAATTTGAAAGAAACAAAGTCTGGAGGCTAATTCCAAAACCTGCAAATGCCTCAATTGTCGGTCTCAAATGGGTGTACAGTAACAAACTAGACACTGAAGGCAATGTAGTTCGGAACAAGGCTAGGTTGGTTGTCAAGGGTTACTGTCAACAGGAGGGGATCGATTATGAAGAAACTTTTGCTCCTGTTGCCAGACTCGAATCAGTTCGGATATTTTTAGCTTATGCTGCACACAAAAATTTTGATGTCTATCAAATGGATGTTAAATGTGCTTTTCTGAATGGTGGTCTCGAGGAAACCGTTTTTGTTGAACAACCGCCTGGCTTTGAAAGTAAAACTCATCTGAATTATTGCTATGTGCTAGACAAAGCAGTCTATGGTTTAAAACAAGCTCCAAGAGCTTGGTATGAGACCCTGACTAAATTTTTAAAAGAATCAAACTTTAAACAGGGATCAGTGGACCCAACACTTTTTAGAAAGAAAGTTGGATCTCACTTGATGTTAGTCCAAATTTATGTGGATGACATAATCTTTGGATCTACTGACCCCAATTTGTCAAAAGACTTTGAAAACCTGATGAAAAGCAAATTTCAAATGAGTATGATGGGAAAAATAAACTTCTTTCTTGGTTACAAATCAAACAATCTAAGGAGGGGATATTCATCAATCAACAAAAGTATACGAAGAGTTTGCTCGAACGCTTCGGAATGACTAACTGCTCCAAAGCAAAAGTTCCTTTGCCTGCAGGTACAAGGTTAAATCCATCATTGGACAAACCAAAGACAGACATACAGCAATACCGAAGTATGATTGGATCATTGCTCTACCTTACAGCTAGTCGTCCTGACATCATGTTTGCAGTTTGCAATTGTGCAAGATATTAGGCTGACCCAAGGGAACCTCACTTGGCTGCTGTTAAGACAATATTCTGATATCTTCATGGAACTACTGCTTATGGTCTGTGGTATCCAGCAAACTCTGGTTTTTACATACAAGCATACTCAGACTCCGATCTTGGTGGATGCTCTATTGATCGCAAGAGCACTTCTGGGGGTTGTCAATTCTTAGATGGAAAACTTATCAGCTTGCAATCCAAGAAACAAACTTGTGTCTCTATCTCCACCGCAGAGGCTGAATATGTAGCAGCTGCAGCGTGCACTTCGCAGATCATTTAGATTCAAAGTCAATTGAAAGACTATGCCATTAATATGAGAAAAATTCCCTTGTTCTGTGACTCTCAAAGTGCAATTCGTATATGCCACAATCCAGTTCAACATTCCAAGACGAAGCATATAGCTCTTCGCTACCACTTCATCAAAAGTCATGTTGAGGAGGGGAATATTGAGGTGCACTTTGTTCACACTACAGAACAATTGGCAGATATCTTCACAAAGGCTCTAAATGAAGAAGCATTCACAAGAACCGTTCGTGGACTTGGAATGATAGATGGATCAACTCTTCAATAAATTCCAGATTTGCTCACTCTTACTCTGTTCTGAAAATTTGAAAATAATAAACTCCGCAGACCCCCGAAGTCAATTTTGACTTCGGAGCTCATCGGAGAAAAATTAGCAAAAATTCCGCAGACTCCCGAAGTCAATTTTGGCTTCGGAGCGCATCGGAGAACCTGCTACTTTGAAAATTTACAAAAATTAATAAACTCCGCAGACCCCCGAAGTCAATTTTGGCTTCGGAGCTCATCGGAGAACTTGCAAAAACTTTTGTTGCTTCACAGCAGTATTCCGAAGTAAAATATCACTTCGGAAGTCTGCGAAACAAACTTTTCTTCACAATAAAATCTCAAAATTTGAAAATCACTTAAACATTGGTTGACTCTATGTTTCAATTGTTGTTTAAGTCAAAGGAAATTCAAAAACAAGAAAATTCATTCCAAACGAAAAGAAAATTCTGATGCATAATGACAAAGTCTAACTTTTCTCTCATGAATTAACCAAGTAAAGGACAAAACTTTGATTTTAGATTCTGAAAACCATACCTTATTGCACTAAAAGGTATTTGGGAATCGACTTGAAACATTGGTAAGAAAACAGACTTCGAAGTGAGGTCAAGGCTATTTTACAATTTGAAGCCTTGTTTGATTCCAATAACCTTAACATAATGTCTATTTCTAACCACCCTTCGAAACTTGACTCGCTTCAACCTCAAACCAATCTTGTAGCCTCAAAACTACACAGAATAATTCAAGTGCTCCGAAGTTTTCCTCAAAAATAGAACCAACATTGTTTGATAAGTAAATTTACATCTCTTTTTGTTAAATGGTACAAAATTGAACTATATGAAGATTTTCACTCACAAGGATTGTTTAATACAAAAACAAAAGCACCAAAGAAAGAAACCAAATGGTGATGTTCTATATCTTCGGATAAGGAAATTCATAATAGAAAACAAAAGCAAAAATCAAAATAGAAAACAAGAAAGAAAAATAGAAAACAATTGTCAAAAGAAACAAAGACAAACAAAAATCAAAAGGTAACCAAGGGAATGCAAAAGAAAAATCAGCATTCAAAGGCTTATTCTTCTGCTTTAAATAACGGTACAAGGAGCTCCTATAACATAGTCGAGTACCTTGTAGAAGAATATGAACATTTCAAGTAGTCTGTCTTAAATGATAAAGTAGGAGTGGTGTACGAAGCTCAAAGGCTTGTCATCAGAGCTTAGTATCCAAACACGTCAACTGATGAAAGGGAATAAATTTTTCAAATGAATCTTCAAAACAATTCAATCTAACTTTCAGAAACACTTCTGATGCTCAATTCATGAATGAAAACTTCGTTAAATTTCAAATGCAAAGGATCTTATCTTTATTATATTTGAAAATTTTGAAGCACATAAGCACAGCTCAAAACATATTTCCTAATGCGAAATCAAGTTAGTAATGGGGTGATTAGACTTATACATTCACGACTGATATTGAATCAAACAAACTTCAAAATGAAAAGTGGACTTCCAACATGATTCGAATGATTCTGAACATTAACTCGTTAAATCATCTTTTCATAATATTCATGGAAGTTAAGGTTAAACGACATGTTGCGTCAGTCAAAAGTAAAATAAAAAACTCATAGAAAAACAAAGAGAAAAACATATAGACTTCGGTACATTGATGAACACTTTTCAATCACATGTCAATCACCGAAGTGAAAGAACACTCTTCGGAGTTAAACATAACTTTATGCTCCGAAGCGTATTCTCAACGGTCATAATTTTTCATAACTGCGAAGTCACTGAGATAAATCACAGAGACAAACATTCCTTGAATTATAACCGTTTGGTTACAGCTGTCAATGAGAATTAAATGGAAAACATTAACCATAATGACTTCTCAAAAGGTAATAGTTTAAATTTTGAATTATGGCAACTGACAGCCGTATATTTCTCCTTTTTGCAGAGATAGTGGGACAAGCAAGTGCTGAGGTGTCCACTTTCTACCGGACCATTTCAATCGTGCATTAAATGGCCTAGGGACCACGAACGCTATATAAACTTCTCACCTCTTCCATTGCACTCTTTACGTAAACACAACTCTCATTTCTCTCTGCAAACTTACTCTCAAAGAAATCCACAAACTCTTCGTCTTCTTCATCTTCCTCATCTAACCATCAATGGCGGCTGAAGCATCATCGCAAACCGCTGAAGCCATGTCTGTTCCAAATCTCAAGAGTCAATCATCAAACCTGGTGCTACGAAACGATCTATCTCTTTACCCTAAACCAATCGATGCATTGGTGGAATGCATGAAAAGGTCTGTACTAGGTTACGCCTTAACCTGTACTCTTTCAGTCCGTGCAACTCTGGTTCACAGGACTCACTACACATCCAATGCCCTGTTTGACTCCAACAACCAGGTCAAATCTGTATTCTATGAGGTTGTTGATGCCAAGGGCAAAACAAAGAAAGTACAATTAACCAAGGAAAAGTTTGCAGAAGCTCTTCGACTTCCAATCTATAACTCAAAGGAAATGGTGGTCCCATCTGCTGACCAACTGGTCAATATGTTCAACGAAATGGGGTATGAACCCCCACTTGAAAGAATTAGCACCTTCAAGAAAAACCAACTCCCTGACCTCTGGAGATACTTCTTCAGTATCTTCCCGAGATGTCTTTCTGGTAGAACCTCAGGCCTTGATTCTGCAAGTGTTACATTTAAAGGTCTCCTCTACGGAATTTACTACGATGTCAAGGTGGACTTCGCAACAATTCTATGGACCGATTTCTGCTCCCACATCAATCATAGTATGACGGGGACAGAAATTGCAAATGCAAGATTCTGGGAAATCGTCGTTCATGCCCACTACCAGCAGATAGGGTATGTCCCTGATCCCTCTCTTGGAGAAATGAAGTTCACTCCCATTGCGATTCCTATACTAGACGACAAACCCGCTGACTTCTGTGCTCAAATTCCAAATGTCATGCTCTCCAAAGTTCCCCTGGAATGCAATGAGGTAAACTCCTATCGCAACACCTTAATAATTCCTTACCCAACTCGCGATATGAGTCAGGTTGCACCTGTAAGAGAGCTTCCAAAAGGAAAAGGGAAGAGTAAAATGGCTGGTGGACCCAGTGGTCCTAAGAAAGAAGAGAAGAAAAGAAAGACTTCGGTGAAAACAACACCGAAGAGGAAATAGCCGAATAGGCAAAGGAAAATCATGGTTGTGGATGAGTCTTCGGACTCAGAAAGGACTCCATCCACAGTCCATGAAGAAGAACAAGAAGAAGAACTGTTTGCTGATCAACCTCCTTCACCTACATCAACAACCAGACCAACCTCTCCATTGCAAACTACCATTCCTCCATCTCCACTTAAAATAACCAGACCACCCACACCTACACAAACTATACCTCCTCCTCCACCACCTCCAACAACAGCTCAACAAACTACCACCATTCACACTACTACATCGGAAATACCACCACCACCACCAACAACTGCTCCTCCAACCTCCGAAGTACCTATCTCTGGTATTGATTTTTCATTACCTGAGTTTGACTTACCCACATCACCCTCAAGACAAAACCCCACTTCGGCTACCTTCTTTGAAGCCTTTCATATGGCTCCTTTGAACGTTGAAGGAGTGTCGGATGAAGATTTTCCAGATGAAGGATTTGTACTAATGAAACAGTACAAAGTCCTCAACTCCAAGCTTGACACTCTCATTCAAGCTCAAACTGGCTTTGATCCCACCAAACCCACCTTGGGAGACATCACCGAAGAGATTGAATCTCTGGAGTTCTCCTTATCCAAAGAATTCAAAGATTCCATACAAAAGCTTAAACAAAAGCTCATGGATGAACAAAATAAGATCCAATCTTCCTTCGAAAAGAAGTTGGAATCCGCTGTCACCTCCATCAACAAGAAAGTTGATGCCCTTGCTGACAAGACTGATAAAACAAACTCCGAAGTCATGAAAGCCTTGCAATGACTTCGGAGTGAATCCCAGCAAAGTACCAAGCTTGAAAAACAGCTTGATGAGGCTAGAGCAAAAATCGAAGAGCTCACAGCCGCCCAAACCTCTTCGGATATCACTAAGTTTACAGAGGAACTGCAACGAACGAATGCAGCTCTCACACAAGACTTGATTGCAAAGTTGAGAGTTGCACTTTAACCTCTGATAAACTTTTCTGATAGGTTGTCTAGGCCACAGGACAGGCCTAGACAGATCCCTGCAGCCACAGCAGGTCCTTCAACCTTCACCATTACAACCACTACCATGGGTGCTAGTGGATCGGCTGGAGCTGGAAGCTCAGACCGATCGCTAGAAAACATAATTGCTCCACACATGGAAGAAATATACAAGGCCAGACGAGCAGATTACAATTTGATGATCAAAATAAACGAATTTGCTCGAGATAATGGTGAATGGACTGTTGAGGCAATCAAGCAATTTGGATTCCAAAATCCAAATGTACTTAACAGACTTCCTCTTCGGAGTTTTGCAACTGTTGACTCCGAAGACACCCAGCTTGACATTCCCTTCAATCCGAAGACTTTCGCTTTCCTTCAATTCGTCTCTTCGGTACCCGAGGATCAGAAAGCAAGTTTTTGGACCAACAAAATAAATTTTCATGCCAAATACATTCAACGGCAGAGTTATGTTTGGAGCTTGAACAAGATAAAGAAAATTCTTTCAATTAAAGAAGCTGAAGTCTATTTGGGCTTCAGAAATTATGAATTTCTTGTTCTTAGGGGGCAAATGAAGTTGAATCTAGGTTCTCAATTGCAGACTTCCCAATCATGAATCCTATGGACTTCATCCAGATTCTTGATCTTTTGCGAAGCGGCGAGGCTGCTCATGCTGCAATGTCTGTCCTTGCCATCAAAATCCACATACTGGGCTTTCTTAACAATTATCTTCTCCGGTTTGCAAAACAAGACCTGGAGCTATGTTCCTACTACAGACAACCTTTGAACACTCCTCCTATTGTAGTTCGGAACATAGCCAGATTCAAGAATGGAGAGATCTTAGACGAACCATATGGCGTAGTTTTCAAAGGACTTCGAAATGAAACCGAAGTCACAATCAAGTTCTTTGAAATAGACTATATAGGCCTCCATCCCTCCTCTTTTATCTCAGGGATGATTTCTCATGTGAATGCCTGTCATGCAAATTCCACCGAGAAAAAGAAGTTCATAGATCATATGAACTGGTATCTTGCAGTAAGAAAAACCTTGAAGAGGGCATACAAGAGAAACTTTCGTGTATAGGCTTCGGATGCACTTCACACAAAGGGGGAGATTGTTGAGAACATTTGTGATGAAATGCCGACATATCCGAAGTCCCGCCCGTGAAGTCTATTATATAAGAAAACCCCGAAGTGAATAAACAAGAGAAGACACCACAGTCTAAAGACTTCGAAGTGCTATGCATAGAGGATCCGAAGACTTCACAGACTGTCATCTTGTCTTTTGTGTGCACGCGTATAGTACAATACGTGTTGCATGAATCTTCTATCCTATTCGCTAGTACACTGATAGGATATTCTCTGTAAAAGTTATACTATTGGTATCACTGATTCAGTATAAATATCAGTGATACCATACCGTGTCGAGTGTGAGACTACAAGTTTAGATTACGAGAATTGTATGTCTACAAAATAGAAAACCCAATTGTAAAACCAAAGTTCTAATCAAGCATTCGGCACATGTTATTCATATCACATTGTTCAATTAGCTTTGTTGCATTATCATTGTGTGATTGATTGTGTTATTGATTCCATATCTGTATTAGTTCATCTTTTCTCTTATTTCAACACCCAACAGTTGCAAGTCTGAAACTGTTGAGTAAACATAGACTGTTTAGCGTACCATTTGAAATGGGATTTTGGCGAGAACTAATGGGTCAAGACAAAAGTGGATGGTTGCAATACATGGTTAGTACTAACTTAAACTATAAATTTAGTATTTGTTAGTTTATTAATGTTATTAATTTGACAAATTTTGTTTTATCTTGCAGCATGTTACTCTTTGGATCCAACTATTGTTGGAGAAGTGGGTTGAAGGAGACAACTAGTGTCTTATGCCTTCAAATTTCTTCCCTAATGCTAAACCTCGAATTTGGAGTAAAGTGGGATCTGGTGAAGGTGGTGAAACCCATATGAGCCCGGCTTGGTGGACAGTGGATCGGGTACTATATATATATATATATATATATATATATATATATATATATATATATATATATATATATATATATATATATTAATATATATACATATATATATATATATATATATATATATATATATATATATTAATATATATATATATATATATATATATATATATATATATATATATATATATATATATATATAAGTTTAAGGTCGTTAATATTAATCGATTTTATTTCAGGTGTTTTTTCATGTAAACGTTAAAAATCAACATTAGATGTTAGGAGAATTACGTTTGGACACCATGAAAATCTACCTTTACGATTGCTTCCTACAAGGTCAATACTACAATCGCCTGGTAGAACAAGGGCACATCCAGAAATTCAAAATGGAGGTTGTTGCCCTTTTGGATTCAATAAACTATTGGAATAATCGAGACATCCCTCGAATAGACTTTGATTTGGAGTTCATCATGGAAGCATGGGTGCCTCAACTGTCTGGGCCATTAGGAGATTTTGCTGTTTGGTCTTGTTTATTGTTAGAGTATGCTATATCTGGGGTTCGGGTTCCTGTACATGGGGATGCAGATTATATGCCCACAGATTACGCAGCTAGGGTGTTTCGTGAACGTATGGGTTGTATTTTTTGGGGTTCCTATTCAAGTTATTATTAGACGGTGTATGTGAAAATAATTTGTAAAGGATTTATTTCAATGTTATAATTTTTTGTATTTATGTCATTATAAGATTCTAAAAACTTGCATCTACAAAACGTTTTAGATAGAAATCTTCATTACACATAAAATACGACCATACCATAAACATAAAAACTAAAAATACATATAAAATACGACCATACCATAAACATAAACAAAGGTTTTACGGAAGAATTTGAGATAGGTGCAAGCGGGTAGTGTCTTTATGACATTCAAACAGACTGGTGTACTGTTCAATGAGACAAACTGCATTACGAAGTATTTCACTTCGGTCTTGAAAAGTAGATTGCGTCCCAGATAATTGATTGATTGTAGATATTGTTGACATAAAACGTTGAATATCTACAGGCATTTGGATCACAAGTATTTGCAAATTATAATGCGCTACCTTTATACGCTCATCTGGTATCATACGTGTTATTTGGAAATCAAATTCCTCCAATTGTTCTTGGACATGGCGAAAAGCCCTGGTCATCAATAACACGTGAGTGTCAACCAATCTATTTATACGTTCGTCGAGATCTGTCAACTCATTATGTAAGACATTATCAACGGTTGTATCCTGATATAAAAATAGAAAATCAGTTCAGTGAAAACCATTTTCACATGTTAGAAGATTTAAAGAATTGAACAAAGTAAAAGAATTATGATAGCTTACAACTCTGCTTGAGGAACCCCTTTGGTGATCCATTGATCAATATGAGTAACTGAATGAATGAAATCGGTTTGAAGTTAGTGTATATAAAGGGTAGTACATTGTATGACATGATGAGTTGTCGTTTCAACTATTCCATCTTGCCAGTTTCTTTTAGATAGGGTTGTCACTATTAATGATAACTCAATACTGTACATAGAGTAGTGTGTTGCATTAAAGCTTGAGTTGTCGTTTCAACTGTTTAATATCGTCAGTAATTTATGCAGTCATGTGATAGATGACTATTAATAATTATATAGTTATAATAATTACGTCAAAGGAAGTAAAAGTTGTCATTCAATAGATTAGAAATCAAAGATGATTCCATGAAACTGGTATTACAACCTAAAAATAACGTAATTGTAAACATAATTAAACCCCCATTTAGCTCAAATCCACAGTAGGATAAACAGCTTCACTCTGTGACATGCTACTAGAGTCACCTCTTATGCTCGTTTTCCCTTTATTGTCTGAAACACGACGTTTGCTTGATCCTTCTGGTTTACGGGTTGGAACTAACGCAAGACATGTAGTTCTTGTGTGGCCCCTTTGATGGCAACGAGAACATTCTTTTATTATTGTACCCTCACCTTGTGACGGAATACGATCCGTATTTCTTGGTCTACCAGGTAGACGTCTGTCCATCACTGGGGGTCTCACAAAAATCAAATCGTCCGGTGTCTCCCAATCATAAGGGGTGGGTAGAGGGTTGATAATTGACTCGTACGTCTTTCTATAAAACACAACCTGATATGCATTGTGCACCCATCCAGTACAATCTCCATGGTTTAAGCTGTTTAAAACTCTTATTAGATGGCCACAAGGTATGCCAGAGAGTTGCCACTTTTGACATGAACATGTTGACTCTGCAAAATCGACAATCTCATCCCTAAGGAAGTCTACAACCTGGAATCTTGAATTTGAAATTGGAGGAACCAGCCAGTTGCTGCTTTTAGTCATTCTTTTACGAATCTTTGCTTCCGCCCATGGAGTAAGTGTTGTTTTTATATCATCTAAATAAATATTTCAAGTTAGTCGGTCAATATTTTGGATACAAAGTAAGTACTACAACGTTATTACTGTATCATGAACGATGTAACTCTTACCTCCACGATTGCGGCGCTCAAAATACCATTGCTGCATTGTTGTTCGAAAAAAGTCAATGAGCATCAGCACCGGCATCTTTCTGGCGTATCGGGATAGTGCGTTTATGGACTCCGCGCTGTTGGATGTCATAAGATTATACCGCATGCCTTCAAATCTAGACCGAGCCCATTTTTCTGGACCTGCCCTGTCCAAGTATGCATACAATTCAAGATTATAATTGTTAATCCTTTGCATCCAATCATTAAATTCTTCGATTGTATATGCTTTACAGGCCCCCCAAAAGAATGACTTGATTATTTTCTTGGATCCAAACTTGGTCACTACATTAGAATATAAATGATGACCATAAATTCCATGATGTGAGGTCGGGAAAATGTTTTCAATGGATGCGGCTATTGCCGCATGCCTATCAGATATGAAACTAAGAGATCCCATGTCGCCAACGCAATCGTGCAGTTTTTCCATGAACCAAGACCATGTTTCCGTGCACCCGCTCTTGCATATTGCATATGCTACCGGTAATATTTGATTGTTACCATCCATCGCAACTGCCAATAACATAGTGCCCTTGAAGTCGCCCTTTAGGTGGGCAGCGTCTACCACCAATGTAGGTCTACACCAATTGCAGAAAGCATTTAACTACAAAAAAGTATATTGTGTTAATTATACGGTTACATTTGTATAGTGGTTGTGCAATTGATTAGTTAAAACAATACTTACAGCGCAGCCTAATGAAATATATATAAATTGAAATCGATCGTCAGCATCTTTTCTGATTGATGTTACAGTTCCAGGATTATGCTTTTCCAAGTTGTAGCAATACACAGGGAGTCTTGTGAACGATTCCGCTGGGTCACCCCTTAACAAATACAATGCATATTGTTTCGCCGTCCATGCTTGTTTGTAACTAATATCAATTCTGTACTTTGAATTGATATCACGAATTATGTCGTTGCCACGATATACCCTACTTTGGTTGGCAGCCATAACCTCAGCCAACAGATGACCCAATACTTTCTTGTTTGCGTGGCGATGGTTTGGGTTGAGTTGTGAAGACGAGCACGTTTGTTCATCAAAAATCTTAGTGCAGTGGAACGAGCCGTCACCGCCTTTTTCTACTGTGGCTGTAAAATACCAACTATAGTTATCTTGACAACAAATAGCCTCATACCTTGTTTTTGTTGATCTTCTAACTTTGTATTGAAAGCCTTCGGTCATACTTTTAACACCAAGTGCAAGTTTCATAGCGTCTTTGTCTTTGTAGGCTTGGAAAACTCTAATCTTTTATGATGGGTGGTGGCTGTAAGATGAGGTTTTTATCTTTGATGGTACAGGACATGGCGGCGGCTGTGGCATACCATACAACAATGTGCTTCTTAACCGATTGTGTTGAGCATCATCCGACACTCCTTCGTAGTCTTTTTGATCAGCCATCACTCCTTCGTCACGATCACTTCCTTCCAGGTCCGATAAACGTAAATCACCATCCACGGGATCCTCATTTGGTGCTAGATTACCATCATTTAGAAGAACACAAACTTCATCGTAGTCTTTTTGATTAGCCGTCACTATCTACACAAGTACCAATGTCGTCCTCTCCTACGTACTTGAAATTTTCAGGTTCCACATAGTGGATTGCTGTTTCGAAGACGGTTTCTGGAACATTGTTGGTGGTCATAATATTACATGGAACATTGTTGCTCCCAAATCTGCTGGACTTCTTTTCATGTGATGTTTTGCACAGGTCGTTACTTCGATTCTCGTCATCATCTGCAACAACGTAAATAGGAACGATGGTGTTCACAGCTTCGATAACTTCTATCAAATGCAAGATATCATTGTCATCAACTATCTCCATAACATAGTTATATTCTGGATGTTGAATTGATAATCTAACACTCGATTGAGCATCGAAACCGGCCTTTGATTTTTTCAATAAAGCAAAATCATGAAAATTTATATTAGAACTAAATTTCACTCCGTAATTCTTATGGTTTGGGCTAACGTATTTAGGTTGCCCATCAAATGTGGCCCAATTCCCACCGGTGCACACTAGAACAAAATATTTTTTCTGGGATAAACTCATTGTGTAATGTAGTGTAGATTTTTTTCAGTGTATTCTGGGATGAACAAAATATTTTTTCTGGGATGAACTTATAGTATGTATGACAGCGAAGCTCGCAGTCAATGTTGTACTACTTCGCAGTCAATGTTGTATGACTTCACAGTCAATGTTGTACGACTTCGCAGTCAATGATGTACGAATTCGCAGTCAACGTTGTACGACTTCGCAGTCAAAGCTGTACGATTCCGTAGTCAATGTTGTACGACTTCGCAGTCAATGTTGTACGACTTTGCAGTCAATGATGTACAAATTCGCAGTCAACGTTGTACGACTTCGCAGTCAATGCTGTACAACTTTGCAGTCAATGTTGTACGATTCTGCAGTCAATAATGTACAAATTCGCAGTCAATGATGTACGAATTCGCAGTCAACGTTGTACGAGTTCGCAGTCAACGTTGTATGAGTTCGCAGTCAACGTTGTACGAGTTCGCAGTCAATGTTGTACGATTCCGCAGTCAATGTTGTACGAGTCCGCAGTCAATCATGTACGAATTCGCAGTCAACGTTGTACGACTTTGCAGTCAATGTTGTACGATTTCGCAGTCATTGTTGTACGATTCCGCAGTCAATGTTGTATGACTTCGTAGTCAATGTTCTACAGAGTTATATATACTGTTACAAGGTAGTTAGCATTTGTGGAGTTAAATTATGACTTCTTCTGAAGATGCTACTTGGCATTGTGACGATGAGGATTGTTACATTTGTTCATATATTAACCCTTTTCCCGATGTCTGCCCAGGTCAGCCAGGATATTCTATGAATGATCTATTACCAGATAAAATGTCGGACTATATATTTGATGCGATGACACGCGCAGAAGACGAAAACAAAAGAGACCTGGAAAAAACAAGGATTCTAGATGACCGTATAGAACTCCTTTGTGAGAAATTGAAGGAAAATAAATTTTGGGTTGAAGATACGTCTATGAAGCTAAAAAATGCTAAACGTTGGATTGAGGAAACTGAACAAGAAGTTTCTAAGCTTGTGGAAGAAAAAAATTGTATTGCGGATGTTAGTAGGATAATGGGAGATTTTATCGACCGTGAAAAAACAATGTATCCGTTGCAATTCCCAAATTTGTGGCCTAGTAATTAATATTATGTATTATATTATTCCAATTAAAGCAAATCGCAGTCTATATACTAGACAGTTGATGTGACAATTAAGTAGATCTAGGTAGAGTGGTTTGTTTGTATCTGTATCTTTCCCACTTTTTATCTCTATATAAAGGTGTTCTCTTATGCTCTAACGCATATGTTTATGTTGTATCTGAGTTTCTTCCATCAACAAAATATCAAATGGCAAGAACATGTGGTTGTTGCGATTATCCTACATTAATACGTGTGTCGAATACAAGCAGAAACCCAGGAAGACAGTTCTATGCTTGTAGTAACAAGGTAATATTATAATATCGAACCCACGTATGTTTTATAATATGATCGTACTATATGATAACTTTTGCAGTAATATCATTAATACAGATGCTAAACTGTGGGTTTAATGGGTGGGTCAATGAAGACAATGTTGTTGCCAGAATTCAAAGAGATAGAGAACTAAGAAGGCTTCAACTCGAGAATCGAAATTTGAAGATCGTCCTAGTGCTCAGTTGGATGCTTTTTGTAGCCATACTAGTTTATAAGGTCTAATTACCATATAACGGTGATGAATTGTGTAATGGTAGTAAAGTAAATCCTTATATGACTTTACTAAACCATCTTGTAGTTTCCCTAATGTGTGTAACGTCGTTGGACTCTAATTTCAATTTCTATGTTGTCGTTAACATTACATAGTTCATACACAAAAATCAATTTGCAATCATCAAGTAACAAAATGACATTACTCAGCATTTAGTCAACAACGAAATACATTGATCAAACAACGAAATACTTTTAACACAAAGGTCAAATATCTAAGACAAACCTAATGGGGGTAAAACATCTAAGACAAAGCTAAAGGGGGTAAAACATCCACCATGTTGATACATACATGCCATTCACTTTAAGGGGGTACAGCATGCACCACTTCCGTTTGATATGTAGCTCTATATGCAGCCGTAGTGAAATAAATGTTCACCGTATTAAAATCCTCCTGTGACATCATATAGGTTCGATACGCAGCCAGGCCGTGACGACATGGAATACCAGAACTCCTAAAATTTCCACAATCACAAGTGTGTTCACGCAGGTTAACAAGATATGTTTTCGTGAAGTCGCGGACAAAAAACTCAGTGTTGTATAATTCCGTTACTTCACATGGTTCAGACTTGCGCATTCGTCTGTAAAGTATGTTCTCCGCATACGGGGTGAGTTCATGAAATAGCATGCCTGAAACAAATCATTAGGAAATTAGAATAAGTGAAAGTATCTTACACACAAATATAATTAAATAATAACGATTAACCTCCTAAAGCACCGCGATCAGCATAAATACGTTGCAGCATGTCAACGAAAAACCGAAGGAGTGATATTATTGGTAAATCTTGCTGAGCTGCAGAGACCCAACGAATCTCATCGGGCATTTTTATGGAAAGTATGTTGTAACAGAAATTAGGGAACATCACCCATGCCCATTTTTCTTGAGAAATACCTTCAAACCAGGTGATTATATTTTGGCCCCCGTGTTGGCCCAATACGTTTCTAAGTATAGCAAAGTTCGGTTCAAAATGACGTAATTCATAAGCCTTGCAAGTCTGCCAGAAAATATGTGGACATTCTTGGAAGATTGGCATTCTATCAAGAAAATATTTAAACACACTTTCGCAACAATATCCATGGTAACAATGTGGGAACACCTGAGATAGGGCGACGTCTAAGTGATTGGACAATTTCGTAATGAAAGAAACTTCTCTAGCATTTCTTATGCATTCATTTAGTCTCATAAGAAACCATGTCCACGAATCTAACGATTCTGTAATTCCAAGACCGATTGTTATAGGTAGAGGTTGATGGTTTCCATCTACCGAGACCGCTACGTACATTGTATGGATGTATGGTCCATTCAATGGTAGGCACTCCAGGAAAATGACTGGTAGGGTAGTAGAAAGGAATGTTTGCATCTATAAAAAGGTTTACAACAAATGTTAGTAGTATAGAGTTGTGATCATTACATAAAAATTATGATCAGAATAACAACTTACGACACATCCTACAGCCATAAAACAAAATTCAAATCGTTTCTGGGCATCTTGCTTTATGCTAGTGATTGTGTGTGGGTTCGCAATTTCAAGGTTATGGAATAAGAGGGGAAGGTGTGTAAAGCTTTGTTTGTGTTGCTTGGTTGATGTACTCATTTTGGATAATAATTGAAATACAAACTGATGGATTAGAAAGTATGGAGATATCCACGTATTTATATCCTACTCATTTCGATTACTGTTGACAACACACTGCTCCCTATTGCTAAACACTATAGATTACAATATGGACATGACTTTTCACTGCATTTCGTTGTCAAACACACTTATTTCGTAGTCAAACTAGCAGAAAGTCATGTTGAAAAGACAATACACTACTGCCTATTGCAGGACACTAAACAGTACCCTATGGACATGACATTTCACTACATGGACACTATACGGGCTCCCATGGGCTGCGTTTTCCTCTAGATGGGCTGTGAATTCCTCTAGATGGGCTGCGTTTTCCGTATGCAGAAAATGAGGTTGACAAGACAAGACACTGCTCCCTATTGCAGGACACTATAAAGTACCCTATGGACATGACATTTCACTGCATTTCGCAGTCAAACCCACTTATTTCGTATTCAAACTAAGACATGCGATTTCCCTAATTTTTATATAAATAAATTTTTTCATCTCAAGTATCACATCTACACGATCAATCAAATTTAGTAATTTTTTTGTTTGTAAACATGTCTGGTCAATCTCAGAAGTTAAAACGGGTATTGGAAAAACGCAAGGCTCCTTGTACATCAACAATTCCACCTACTATTGATGATAGGATGTCAGAGGAAATGAAAAGAATTCTCCTTCACAGTGCCTCTGATGTCGACAAACAAATTCAATCAATTGGTGAAGATACAAAATTCTTAAAGGGTCAACGAAGATTACTTGACGGTAAAAAAAGTTGGATAGCTTCAAAAAACAAGAAGTAATAGAAGCTGAGAAATGGATTAAGTCAACCAAAGCAAACATTGATCGAGAGATGGATAATGTATTGTCACTTGGTCAAGAAATTACTGAGAAAAAGTTTTGGGTAGCTAATATGAAAAAAAAACTATCCATATGAGTTTCCTGAGTGGCAAATTAAAGATTAGTTTTATTATTTTGTATTATCTTATATATTTTGTTAAGTATGAATTTCGTAGGTATTAATTATTTCTATTTCAAGGTTGGTATTTAGGGTCTCAGTAGTCATTTGTCGTTTATTGTTTGTATCTCAGTACTTATTGTTTGTATCACTTTATGTATCTCAGTACTCTATATATCTTTATATTTAATGGTCACATCAACCCCCTCCCCTGTATTATTATTTCCCACCTACCAACCCATTCTAAATGTCCTATATATGTACTTTATTTCACCTTAACAATCTTCACACCAAACAATTTTCACTCATCGAAAATATCGTATCCCAAATATGTCTGCTTCATCCTCAGACCGACAAGGAAAACCTTGGCTCATGCCTGAAGACCTTAGAAAACTAGTTATACAGAAAGAAGAGGAGATTGAATCTCAAAAGAAATCTATTAGGCAGCAAAAAAACAGTTGGATGAAATGCAGGAAGAGGTTGTCAAAAAATAAAATGGGTCAAAAAGACACAACAAGATATCAAACAAGCAACTATCTGGGTGCAAAAACAAAAGGAGGCTGTTGAACAGGGCGAGCTGGAGCTGCAAATTAAGGTCAAAGAAATGAAAAAGAAAAACAATTGGGTGCTTGTAGAGAAAAAAATATATCCTCTTGATTTTCCAGATTTATGTGATAGTAATTAGACCTATTGCGTATGTTTCTATTATCATGTAACCTCTTGATTAAGATATGCTTTTATAATATTTGTCTTTGTTTTTGTTTAATATCAGTACTAAATATTAATATTTACACTTTCTATATAAACGTTACCGACAACCTTCTTTAGACCTTCAAAAGTAAATCTTTTGGTCATCAAATAATTTGGTTAATCATGTTTGTGAACACATCTACTAATACACTTCACGTTAAAAAAAATTCAAGTAAATCGGAGTTCGTATGGAGAAACTACGACCGTTCAAAGTTGGACAAAAAAATAAATAAACGTTACCGACAATCTTCTTTAGACCTTCAAAAGTAAATTCTTCCGACATCAAAAAATTTAGTTAATCATGTTTGTGAACACATCTACTAATACACTTCACGTTAAAAAAAACAATTCAAGTAAATCGGAGTTCGTATGGAGAAACTACGACCGTTCAAAGTTGGACAAAAAATAAATAAACGTTACCGACAACCTTCTTTAGACCTTCAAAAAGTAAATCTTTCTGACATCAAATAATTTGGTTAATCATGTTTGTGAACACATCTAGTAATACACTTCTCGTTAAAAAAAATTTCAACTAAATCGGAGTTCGTATGAACAAACAACGAGGGTTCGAAGTTGGACAAATAATTAATAAACTTTACCAACAACCTTGTTTAGAGGTTCAAAAGGAACACTTTCTGACATCAAAAATTTTTGTTGATCATTTTTGTGAACACATCTACTGATAACTTCACGTTAAAAAAAACTTCAATTCAATCCGAGTTCGTATGAACAAATGACGAGTGTTCAAAGTTGGACAAAAATTACAACTAAACTCATGAACCACCAAGAACCTCAAGAACATGTGGGAGGAAAATGGAGGAAAACGCAAGGGAAGGGGAGGAAAACGCAGCCGAGCCAGAGCAAAACGCAGCCGTCGATTGAAGAGAGGAAAAAGCAGCAGGGAGGACGAAAACGCAGCCGACCCCTGCGAGCTGCGTTTTCGTTGGTTAGTTTGGGGCATGGTCCGATTTTTTGGCTATTTTGAGGAAAACCCTTATGGTATTAGGCTATTTTAGTCATTTTCTCTAAATTAATTGATAATTTCCTAAAATCTAAGGATTTGATTAATAGTTACCTAAAATCTAGAAATTTGATTAATAGTTATCTAAAATACAGGGATTTGATTAGTAGTAGAATAAATTATCCTTTAATAGGATTTTTTATTCAAAAAAATATTTTTTTATAATTTAACGTATTAGTGTATTTTTATTCAAAAAAACGTTTGTAATCATGAATGAATAAAGTATAATATAGATATAAAAAATGAAATACATGTGTAATCATAAATGAATACAAGACAATATAATTATACAAAAAAGTTAACTACATTTATAATCATGAATGATTATAGAACACAAAAATGGGAAAAAAAAATACAACATAATTTTAGACATAAATAATTAAAAACAATACAACTTTAATCACAAATGATTAAAGAACAATGTTGTTGTGCTAAATCTTTTGACTTGAAATAGACTGCTTCGACTTCTCATTCATGCAACTCCAATACTCTGAAAAATCTACATTCAAGATGCATACAAATCATGTCAATAAAAAAAGATAAATGCATAAAATGACTCATAATCATCAATGAATAATACTAATAATCATTAATAAATAACACGTATAATCAATGAATACACCCTAATCATCAATGAATACATCAAGTTTTAAGCTCCATTTCTTTACTTTGATTTGCACCCTATTCAAAAAAGATAAAAAGATATAAGCATCAGTGAATAACATATATAATATAAACCCAATTGTAAATATAATCATCAGTTAATAATACCTATAATCATAAATGATTATACCTCTAATCATAAATGATTAGAACTGATTTGTGATTTTCTTCTCATTATAAATAATATTCCCCTAATCATAAATTAATATGGTATTCATTCATGAATACCAAATGATTAAACGACTTAATCACAAAATAATTTTAAAAGTAATAACGACTAATATAAAACTACATGATTAATTACTTACAAATATATTATAAAGCATAATGTAACATTTGAAACTTCATTCGAAACAATTTGAATTAAAAAGAATTCTTTTTATATGATTTCCCACTTAAGACCAAAACTCAATTTCGTTAAAAGTGTACTACTTGGAAAAAGTCATTTTGTAGTAATTTCTGGTTTAAGACAATTAATACATGTCATAAATCCATTGAAAAGAAGATGCGGTGAACGTTTTCTAAGTATAATCGTTGGATTCTTTTTATATATATTTTTACAAATAAATATCTCGAGTAATAAAAATGATTACAAGTTTGATTTTTTTATATATTTTTTTGCAAATAAATTTCTCAAGTACTAAAATTGATTAAAAAACAAAGAGAAAAAAATCACAAAAAAATTCACAGACCTGGATGCTTGATTTGAAGTGTGAGAAAATAAATAAAAAATTGGAAAGGCTTTGATTCTTGAGTCTAACTACTGTCGAAGTGCAGAAGTTATTCCTCTTCTTCCGTTTGAATTAAATGACAGCCACAAAAAATCGAGACAACCCCTTTTTGTCCCTTTTAATAAAATCACAACCATATACAAATCACATGTTCGCTCCTTCAATTGATCTGCATCGATCACTTTTGTTCACCCCTTAAATCGCATTGGTTGCGAGAGGGAGTGTCGGGAGTATTTGCGATTGCAACCGAGAGATACGGAGGGTGATTCTTGATTAGAGGCGGCAACAGGTGATAAGAAACACAAGAAGGACGCGCGGCTTGATGAATTTAAAAGAAAATTAGTGGAAGCCCTAATTGAAAATTAGTGGAAGCAATAAACCAGGGATAAAATATATATTTAAATAATTTGATTTTATGGAATGGTAAACGTATGCTAAATTTAAGGAATGGATATGAATATGATGTGACTAATATACCCTTATAGGCATTTCAAAAGTTACACATTCATATTACTAGTTTTCAAATTTACAAAACGGTCCCTTTGATATTAGCCATAGATTTGAATAATTTGACGATTGAGATCGCGTCTCCAGTTCTTTATCTTTTACTGGTTCTCTAATGAATATATATATATATATATATATATATATATATATATATATATATATATATATATATATATATATATATATATATATATATATATATAGGGGTGAGCGTGGTGCGGTACGGTACGGTTTTAGTAAAATACCGTTACCGTTGCCGCAAAATGCGGTAATTGGAATTGTAAAACCGCAAACTGCGGTAATTATTGCGGTTCGGTAATATGGTAATTTATGCGGTAATGCGGTAATTCGGTACGGTTTCGGTAATCACCGTATAATGCTATTGGTGCGGTTTTTTGAAACCTATAAATATTAAATTAACACCTAGCTTGCATATATGATATATATCGCAAGATTACATATGTGCATTACAACATAAAGCCTAACAGTGGTGATCTTTTGAATGATAGATATGTCACAGAAAATTAATTGATCAACTTATTACTTTTTGATATGTATAATCTAGCATACATGTTTACAAATAAGCAAAACAAGCAAGCCAAACGCTGCTTCAATAATAAAAATGACTTCAAACTCATCATAAAGTCAAAGTTTATGGCTAATAGAATAATACAAGCGGGACATATATTAACAATAACGTTTTATATTATATATATAATAATTATTAACATGTAAAATAATGCGGTACGGTGCGGTAATTTCGGCGCGGTAAAGACCTCTAAAACCGTACCGTGCCGAATAAGTTCGGTTTTTGAGATTCTAAAACCGCAGTTGCGGTTGTTATATCGGTTTCGGTAAATCGGTTTCGGTAATTGCGGTTATTTCGGTAATTCGGTAATTCGGTTCGGTTTTTGCTCACCCCTATATATATATATATATATATATATATATATATATATATATATATATATATATATATATATATATATATATATATATATATATATATATATATATATATATATATATATATATATATATAGGGAGAGGATCAACATAGAACCCCTTTTTTATGCATAGAACCATAGAACCATTCTTTTAACCCTACGATCATTATATGAGTGGCTTAGATTAAAAGGGTGCACCAATACAATCCTAGACATTATACATGGAATCACAACTCATAAGGGCATAATAGGAAAAATCAGCCCTAGATATTTTCTTCACGCCTTGCATCTTGTTCTCATCTTCACCTTTTACGTAAATCTCTCAGAATCGAAAAACTCATACAATCCTCTGATCGAATGTCTCCACTGCCGCCATGAACCAGGGTAGAATCACGAGCTCACGAGCTCACCACCATCGCCAATGGCTATCACAACCACCTTACTACAATCGATCTTATCAGATCCGCCGGCAACAGTGGAGATCTGATTTATCGGAGTTCTGCTGAGAGAGAAAAAGAGAGAGAGATCGAGAACGGAAGAGAGAAAACAAGAGAGATCGAGGTAGAGGATCAAGGAAGAGCTGAGAGAGGGACAGAAAAAGAGAAGATGGAAGCAGTTGAGAACGAAAGAGAAAGAGAGATCGATGCAGAAGGACAGAGAGACAGAGAACAATCGATGTTCATCTATGTTTAGTCAAGAATATTTCAGGTTCCATTATGAACATGTATGAATATGACTGTAATTTCTTAGTTTTATAAATCTTCATTCATGTTCACTACTGAACAGTTGATATCGAGTACAAAAGAGAGAAAGAGAGAGATCGAGACAGAGTTTTTGTGTTTGAGAAAGAGAGCGATCGAGACATGTATGAACATGACTGTAATTTCTTAGTTTTTATAAATGTTTATAAATGTTAATACATGTTTAGTAACGAACACTTGAGTTTTTGTGTTTGATATATGAAGATTCATACATGTTCAGTACTGAACATGTGTGAATATGAACAATATTTTGCAATGTTCACTTATGAACATGACTGTTGAAAATACGATAAATGATCTCCACGAATAAGGTTTTTAAGCCGATTATTGTGTGACAGATATGTATTTTATCTATAATATGCGGAATAAATAAGAGTTGCGGAATAAATATAAACTAAAATTAAATAACTGAAAGCTGTAAATAAATAAAATAAAGCAGTAAATCTAAACTAGACAGTATTTAAATAGACAGAAAGCGGTAAATAAAGTAAATGTTAGAAGTTAGAGGTTAGATGTAATAAACGCCATTATCAACGATAAAGTGTTTTTACAATAAATAAAAAGGTTAGAAGTTAGATGTCTCGGTTAAATACAGTCCACATATGTTTTCGTTGTTGTCACGGTTCAATTTGTATGTCTTGGAATTGAGTACAATTGATTTATAAAGGTTTAAATAAATCAATAACGGTACAGGTAAATTATTGGAATTATAATTTCAAAAGAACTTATCGATAGCAGATGAAGATGGTGATTTTCTTTGATGCGTCGATTCTTGCTCTTTGCTCGGTTTTTCTTGCAGAAATGGTATTTCTTCGGTTTTGTGTTGGTTTGGATGTGGGTTTGCTTGTGTGTGTGTATTGTAGTTGTATTGGTGCTGTATGGGTTTGGTGTCGGGAGGAAGTTCTATTTGGTGTCGGGTAGAGGTTTGTTTAGAGGTTTGAAGTTTGGTGTCGGGTGGAGGTTTTGTTTCTTGCGGTTATATGGTTTGATTCTTGTTGAAAGATTCAGAGATTTGAGTGTCTTGAGGTGTTTGGTCGTGGGTTTCTTTGAGTATATGTGAGTATATGTGTAAGGTATTATTGAGTGTTGTTTAAATGGCAAGAGGTGAGCTTCTTATTTATAGTTGCTGAGAAACAGCGTTCGCGTCGCGACCAGGTCTTCCGTCGCGTCGCGAGGGTGCTTGGCTGGTGGTCGGTGCGCTTTTTGTCGGGTCAGTGCGTCTTCGCTGGTATGTTGAGCTTTCCGTCGCGTTTCCTTTTGGTCGCGTTGCTTTTGGTCGCGTCGCGAAGACTCGTCGCTGAAAGTGTTGTTTTTGGTCGTCTCGCGATCAAGAGGTTGGTGTTGTCGCGTTTGGTGCTTCGCGTCGCGACCAGGACCTTCGTCGCGTCGCGAGTGCTATAGCATTCTGGACTTTTATGTGTTGCTCTTCTTCACGTCGCGACACCTGTGCCTGTCGCGTCGTGATTGCTGTAGCAGGGTGATATTTTTGTATTTTGCTCTTTGGTTCGTAGCATTACTTCCTCAGGTTTGGTTGTTTTCTCAAAGTTTCTCGGGTCTAGATTCATTCTTGTTTTTGATCTCGAATTCATGCAACCTGAAATAAACTAATAATATTTGTTAGATAAAAACAGTTCATCTTATTTCAGTGATGGTCACATACAAAAATATATTTTCAACAATTTTCCCCTATGTGATCATTACTGAAATGAGAACAGATTAAAAGGTAAGGTTGCAAATTCTTGGAATTTGGATAAAACATTTATAAAACCATATCACTTGTTTTGAAAAAGTGTGACTAGATTTTACTTATGTTTTGAAAAATGTTTGTCAAGAATATTTGTTTCTGAATCAAGGTTTCATGTTCAATTATCAAAAGGTTTTTTTGTATATGTACTTTCATAATATTCCTTAAGATTTTATAGCATTTATAAAGACGACAAGTGATCTTAATAGGTCGATTCAGATGAACGCTCATAGGTATAGCTCACACTTGACTGAGGTGTTTGTTTGTTCTGGGTGCAGAACTGGTGTATAATCACTAAAGATGAGTGATATCTCTCAGTTTGAAGGTGTTGACTTATGCTTAATGTGGATTTATACCTATATACTTTAGTCACTTGGTCTTCATATTAGATAATCAATCACATAAGACTGGTTTCGGCATTACTCAGAGGGTTTCTTCATTCATGCCATTGATGTTCACTCTCTCTCCGTCGGGAAATACATGTAGAGGGTTTTAGAAATTTTCGTAGTGCAGTTTGCAACTAAGAATATTCAATTATGATGGCTACAGTATCCCGGTAAGTCTTCGGTTTTGACAGCTATATTTGATAAAGCTTTTGAGAATTCATTGTTTGAGAGATGTCTGTCTTTATGGATTGTTGTAATAACTCTTCTTTTGCTTTGGTGAAGTGTTCACTTTTGTTTTATCTTTTCTTGATTTTCGCGAATACCTTTTGTGTAAAAGATATCTGATGTGGTTACCAGTTGTGATTTGTTGACATCATTTGTTGGATATGACTTTGCGTTTTGAGATTTTGAGTTTTCTTCTGGTTATCTTGGATATGACTTTGTCGTTTCTTCAATTGTCAGATTTGTTATGCCAGATGATGAATCTTTTTCTTTGAAGTGGTTTGATTGAGGATAGGGATAGGTGATATAATAGACAGTTTGTCTAATATATAAGGAAATGATTGTATCGTCCCTGGTCATTTTGATATCTAAGCAAAAATGAGACTAGCATCACGGTATAAGAGTATAAATCCCATAAGTCATAATGAAAACACCTTTGCTCACAGAAATGAATTCCACTTAGCAGTTGAAGACGAGGCACAAATTCTCACATGGGTTTGGTTTTCATCTGAATCTCCTGATCTTATGTCCCTTAATAGATAAAATCGTTATAATTGAAACAAATTCAAAGGGAATAGGAGAATATACATAACGAAAATTTTGAGATTTGAACCTTCACTTTAATTTAAGAATCAATATAACTGAGAACATTCATCGAGCATAAGTATCTGAAAATTTAGTCAAGAAGATGTTAATCACATGGTTTTATAAAAACTTTAAAAGATAAAACTTTATCCTAATTTTTTTTTTTTGTGATTTTAGATTATGTGTATGTTTTTGGAAAATTTTGGTTATTTGAATGTTTTTGGAAAATTTTGGTTATTTGAATGTTTTTGGAAAATTTTGGTTATTTGACTGAAAGTAAACACTCTTTTGTACAAACAAAAAGTAAGAGATTAGGGATGGATGTTATCAGGATTCAACATTCCTAGACGGCCTAGGAAGTATTGAAACTTGGTTTCGTCTAGAGCCTTAGTAAAGACATCGGCAATTTGATCTTCGGTGTTGATGAAGTGCAATTCGATATGACCCTTTTGAATGTTGTCTTTGAGGAAATGATATCGAATGTCGATGTGCTTTGTCATGGAATGGTACACGGGATTGTGAGAAATGGCAATAGCGCTGGTTGAGTCACAAAATATTGGAATTTGTGAGACTTTGTAGCCATAGTCACGTAATTGAGTTTGCATCCACATGATTTGTGAACAGCAGCTTGCGGCAGCTACATATTCAGCTTCTGCGGTTGAAGTGGACACGCATGATTGTTTCTTTGAAGTCCAGCTTACCAGTCTGCCTCCTAGAAATTGGCAAGAACCAGATGTGCTTTTCCTGTCTAGTCTGCATCCTCCATAGTCGGAGTCGGTGAAGGCGTTAAGCTGAAAATCAGAGTTAGCTGGATACCAAAGGCCAAGAGATGGAGTTCCTTTAAGATATTTGAAAATTCTTTTCACAGCTATAGCATGAGATTCCATAGGATTGGCTTGGTATCTGGCACAGACACATGTAGAAAACATGATGTCGGGTCTGCTGGCTGTGAGGTATAGGAGTGATCCTATCATTCCTCGATATTTCTTTTGATCAACAGGCTTGCCATTTAAGTCTGCATCTAATTTGTAACCAAGGGCCATTGGGGTTTTTGCTGTATTGGATTTGTCAAGAGAAAAACGAGTTAGAAGATTTTTGACATAATTTTCTTGATTCATGAAAATTCCATCTGATGATTGTTTGACTTGAAGTCCAAGAAAAGTAGTCATTTCTCCTATCATGCTCATCTCAAATTTGCTCTTCATTAAATCTGCAAACTTGATACTCAAAGATTCATCAGTAGAACCGAAAATAATGTCATCGACATATATTTGAACGATTAACAGATGTTTATTAAAGATTTTACGAAAGAGAGTTTGATCAATTGAACCTCTTTTGAATCTTGATTCTTCTAGAAATGTTGACAATGTTGAATACCAGGCTCGAGGTGCTTGTTTTAAGCCATAAACTGCTTTTTGTAACTTAAAACTGTGGTTTGGGAACTGTGGATCTTCAAAACCTGGAGGTTGTTGAATATACACATCGCGATCAATCTCTCCATGTAAAAATGCACATTTTACATCCATTTGGAATACTTTGAAGTTCTTGTGTGCTGCGTATGCTAGAAAGATACGAATGGCTTCGAGTCTTGCAACTGGAGCATAAGTTTCATCGTAGTCGATTCCTTCTTGTTGTGAATAGCCCTTGACGACAAGTCTTGCTTTGTTTCGACAAACTATGCCTTGATCATCAGTTTTGTTTCTGAAAACCCATCTTGAACCTACTACAGTAACATCGGGAGGAGTAGGAACAAGATCCCATACTTGGTTTCTTTCGAATTCCGCTAGTTCTTCTTGCATGGCTTTGACCCATTCTGGATCTTTGAGAGCTGAATGGATGGTTTTGGGTTCAGTCATGGATAAGAATGCTCCGTATAAACATTCATTTGAGGTAGCGGCTCTTGTTTGAATACCAGAATTGGGATCTCCTATGATTTGTTCTGTAGGATGATTCCTGGTCCATTTGTTTAGGCGAGTTTTTTCAGGTATTTCGATTGGTGTTTCTATGTCCCATTGTTCTTCTTGGTCAGGTGATTCTGTTGGGAATAGATTTTGGTTGATGTCAGATATGTCCTTTTGGATTATAGGGTGAGGATGGGGTGATGAAGGTTCCCCCATAGATGATGCACTGGGATCATTTTGGACAGGTGGATTGGGAGTGTTCAAAGAGGGATTTAGTGTTGGTAGTTCCCCCTCAACTTGATCTGCATTTTCTTGGTTTGATTGTGAAGTTTCTGCATCGGAGTTACCTGTAGGAATGGTAGAAGATGTTAGAAATTCAGAATTATAAGCGGTTTTGGGTTGTTCAAAAAGTAAATCAAGATCAATTTCTATGTCAGTAGAAGGCATTTGTTGAATTGGGTTTTGAAAAATATTATCAATCATTTTAGAACCAAAATGTTTACGATCCAATTTCCTGACATAAAATTCATCGAAATGAACATCGGTACTTTCTTCAATTACTCTAGTACGTTTGTTCAGTACTCGATAAGCAGCTGAGGTAAAAGAATAACCAAGGAAAATTCCTTCGTCTGATCTTGATTCAAATTTAGAAAGGTGATCTTTGTTATTCTTTATGAAGCATCGACAACCAAAAATATGAAAGAATTTGATGTTTGGTTTTCGGTTGTTAATAACTTCATATGGTGTTTTATGAAGATGTTTATGGATTAAAGAACGATTTTGAGTATAGCAAGCTGTGGCTATTGCTTTTGCCCAGAAGTATTGTGGCAGATCAGCAAAGATGAGCATTGATCTTGCAGCTTCGCACAGAGTTCGGTTCCTTCTTTCAACAACGCCGTTTTGTTGAGGAGTGTAAGGGGCTGAGAAGTTGTGTTCGATGCCTTTGTTTTTGAGAAATGAGTCTAGAGTTATGTTTTTGAACTCTAAACCATTATCGCTTCTGATTCTTCGAACGGGTCGTTTGAGCTTTAATTCAATCTGTTTGATGAAGTTGATCATTTCTTCAGGTGCTTCTGACTTTAGCCTTAAAAAGAAAACCGAAGTAAAGCGTGAATATCCATCAATAATAACAAGGATGTATTTCTTCCCTTTTATGCTTTGGGTTTTTGCAGGGCCACAAAGATCAATGTGCAGTAATTCTAGTGGTTCGGATACACTAGATTCAGAAATGCTTTTATGAGAGGATTTGGACAGTTTTCCTCCTTCACAAGCTGCACAAAGGGTTTCATTATCAAGTTTCAGAAGTGGCAGTCCGCGAACAAGATCATTTGCAATCAACTTGTTGATGTAGCCGAAATTGAGATGGGAAAGACGACGATGCCACAACCAACTAATATCAGCCGAAGCTTTGGATAAGAGACAGATGTCTGGTTTTCCATAGATAAGGTCCATATCTAGTGGATACATGTTGCCTAGACGATCAGAATTTACTAGAATGGCTTTGGTCTTGGCATCCATGATTATGCTTCGTCGTTTGGTGAAAAGAACTTCATGATTGTTGTCACAGAGTTGTGATACGCTGATTAGATTGTGTTTCAGGCCGTCAACGTAGGCTACTTTCTTGATGGTGAAGTGACCATTTGTTATGTTTCCATAACCTTTGATTCTTGCAGTCATGTTATTTCCAAAAGTAACATCTTGTTTGGATTCTGTGGGTTTGAAGTCTCGTAGAAAGCTCTGGTTTCCTGTCATATGCTTGGAGCAGCCACTATCGATATACCATGTGCCATCCTTGGGCTCTCCAGCACAAAGTGCCTGCAATTAGACAGAAAGTTTAGGTACCCAAACCATGGTGGGTCCTGATTTGTTAATGGTTTTTGATAAATTGGAATCATTGTAATATTTGTTGATTGGACGGAATGGTTGAGGTTTAAGTTGATTTATTAGATTTTCCCAAAGTGAGATTTGTCTTTGAAAACCTGTCATTTGAAACGATTTCTGATTTTGTGAAAAGTATCCTATATGTGAAGTTCTGTTTGATGACCTTTCTTTGTATCTGGGATTTTGATGATTTTGAAAAACATTATGATGATGGAATGGAATTTGGTGAAATGATGGTCTCTGAAAGTTCCCTGAGAGATTGAAATTTATCTCTTGAAAGCGATTTTGAATTGGTTTTTGAAAAGGTTTTTGTTTTTGTGGCACAGAGACTGGTTTCAAAGGTTTCTCTTGGGTTTCTTTGAAAACTTTGGGCTTGCTTTGTTCTTTTGGTTTAAAGACAGCTTGAATGGGTTGTTTATTTGTCTGTTGTTTCTTTGAATACTTTTGTCCCAGACTGTTCTTTCCAATAAAGGTTGAGTTTAAAGAGGGAAAGATAGTTGGAACAGAAGTACTACCATTTTGATGATAAGAATTTTCTCCATTTAAGAAATTTTCAAGTTTGATTGTGCCATCATTCTTTGTTAGTTTAGTAGATCTCAATTGATGAGTTACTGAACTAGCAGAGTCTGATTCAGATTTTACAACTCTTTTGAATGACTTGTTGAAAAAAGTATCATCTGGGCTGCAGTTGATAACTGTTTCATCATCTGAATCGTCCTCATTAGCAGATAAGAAAAAATCTGGTAGAGGTGATTTAGAATTTACACAAATTGTCCCATTTTTCTTTTCAGTCTTTTCATTTTCAAAGGATTCTCTTCCAATTCCTGGTTTATAATTCGTATCAATTTTGTCAGTTCCTAAGTTGTTTGCTTTAGTGAAAACATCATCACTCAATTTTCTGGCAATATTGATAGAATCCAGTTTTCCTTGAAATATTTCATTTTCGGATTCAAGAAATTTGATTTGCTTTGAAGAATCATCTAGTTTTAGAATTAAACTAGTGTTTTTGTCAGTTAAATCTTGAATTTTTTATTTTAACTGAAGGACTTCCTTTTCTAATGTATCTTTTATTTCAGATGAAATAACAGATTGATTTTTTATTTCTAAGTCCCTTTTTTGTTTTAGAGCTTCATTTAATTGTTCTAGGACGTGATTATTTTCTTCAGATTTTCGTTCAATGTCTCTTTCAAGTTTGTCTCTAGTCCTTGTGGATTCTCCAAATCTGAGTTGCAAGGTTTGTAATTCAGATTTGTAGATATCAGATTTGACTATTGTGTCATGATATAGTCTGAGATCAGCTTTTAGACTGTTCTCAATCTTAGTCATGTGGGACTCAAATGGTGTTCTTGAAAGATCGAGATCTGAGATCATAGACCATACCTGATCGATGACATATGGAGCTCTTGTGGTTGGTTCATTGTCAGCCATGAAGCAGAAGTTTGACTGAGCTGGTTCAGTATCTGTTTCATCATCAGAAGTTGGCCAGTGTTCCACGCTAGGTTCGTAGAATGCCATCAAAGCTTTTTGCTTTGCTTTCTTTTCTTGTTTCTTCAGCTCTTTGGCTTTTTGAGCATAGTAAGCTGAGTCTTTGACCTTGACTTTGGCTCGACAATCTCGGGCATAATGATTTAGTCCTTTGCATTTGTGACAAATGATTACGTCATCATCATCATCGTTATTGTCAGTCTTTTGGCTCTTAACGGGTGGTCTTTCAGATGTTTGAGTTTGTTTCTGTTGAGATGGTTTTGAATGATTTTGATGAAATCCAGAATTTTGGTTATTATAAGAGTTGTGATTATTTTGAAATCCACGATTCTGAAAGTTTTGTCCAAAAGTGGATCTTTGTTGAAAATTTGGTCTATGATGTGGCAAAAATCTTTCGAGATTAGTGTTTGCTACCAAAGCACACAATTGTTGGTAGTCAGCTTCATTATTTGGATCAGACAAGTCACAAGAATTACTTAAGAAAGCTTGGTTTTGATTTAAATCAATTTGACTTTGATCAGGAAAATGTGTTTGGTTTTGAGAGGATGTTGTCAAAAGAGCAAGTGGTCCTCCAAAAGAAGTAGACGTGGGTGGGTCAATCGAGGATTCATACGATTGTAATTCTCCGTACAGATTGTACAAAGATTCAGTATGAATTGCTGGATTTCCCTGAATGATGAGTTTTACCATTTTCCAGCTTTCATAAAGGTTGTTTAAAAATTTGAGATTTATCTCATGCTGTGACTTTTTGATGCCCAAATTATTCATTTTGATGGTAATGAGATTGAACCTGTCATGAGCATCATGGATGGTCTCATGTGAAAACATTTTGAAGTTGTCAAATTCGTTTAAAACAGATGTTTTCTTGTTTCCAATGATTCTCTCATTTCCTTCAAAACGATTTTTCAAAGTTTGCCAAATTTGGTTTGCAGTTAAAAGGATTATATCATTCATTTGGCTTAGAATACTATGGGGTATTCCAGACACAAGTTCCTTTTTGGCTTGAAGTTCAAGTTTCTTCCTTTCATTCAGTATATCCAAGTTACTTGTAAGAGAGGTCATGTTATCTGGTAGAGATCCGTCTACACATTTCCACACATCTTCACTTATAGAGTTGAGATGAAGATTCATACGACCTACCCATGATTTATATTCTTCGGGAATAAGAATGGGTGCTCGAGTACCTGAACCTATACTGTTAGCAATAGATACAGAATTTATGTTTGAGTAGTTTGCGGAAGACATCTTTGGTTTTTTTTTGTTAACGAAAATGTGATGTTAAAATGAAATTTTTAAAGAAAACTTATTGGTGGTTTATAAAAACGCTACACAAACGTTTTCGACAAAAATTTTCAAAATAAATCACACAAGTAATTTTTAAATGTTTTTGTTTGTTTTTAATTTTTTTTTGTTGAACAAGTGATATTAAGATGAAATTTTTAATGAAAACTTATTGGTGGTTTATAAAAACGCTACACAAAAGTTCTCGACAAAAATTTCAAAGTAAATCACACAAGCTCTGATACCGATTGTTGAAAATACGATAAATGATCTCCACGAATAAGGTTTTTAAGCCGATTATTGTGTGACAGATATGTATTTTATCTATAATATGCGGAATAAATAAGAGTTGCGGAATAAATATAAACTAAAATTAAATAACTGAAAGCTGTAAATAAATAAAATAAAGCAGTAAATCTAAACTAGACAGTATTTAAATAGACAGAAAGCGGTAAATAAAGTAAATGTTAGAAGTTAGAGGTTAGATGTAATAAACGCCATTATCAACGATAAAGTGTTTTTACAATAAATAAAAAGGTTAGAAGTTAGATGTTAGAAGTTAGATGTTAGAAGTTAGATGTCTCGGTTAAATACAGTCCACATATGTTTTCGTTGTTGTCACGGTTCAATTTGTATGTCTTGGAATTGAGTACAATTGATTTATAAGGGTTTAAATAAATCAATAACGGTACAGGTAAATTATTGGAATTATAATTTCAAAAGAACTTATCGATAGCAGATGAAGATGGTGATTTTTTTTGATGCGTCGATTCTTGCTCTTGGCTCGGTTTTTCTTGCAGAAATGGTATTTCTTCGGTTTTGTGTTGGTTTGGACGTGGGTTTGCTTGTGTGTGTGTATTGTAGTTGTATTGGTGCTGTATGGGTTTGGTGTCGGGAGGAAGTTCTATTTGGTGTCGGGTAGAGGTTTGTTTAGAGGTTTGAAGTTTGGTGTCGGGTGGAGGTTTTGTTTCTTGCGGTTATATGGTTTGAAGTTTGGTGTCGGGTGGAGGTTTTGGTCGTGGGTTTCTTTGAGTATATGTGAGTATATGTGTAAGGTATTATTGAGTGTTGTTTAAATGGCAAGAGGTGAGCTTCTTATTTATAGTTGCTGAGAAACAGCGTTCGCGTCGCGACCAGGTCTTTCGTCGCGTCGCGAGGGTGCTTGGCTGGTGGTCGGTGCGCTTTTTGTCGGGTCAGTGCGTCTTCGCTGGTATGTCGAGCTTTCCGTCGCGTTTCCTTTTGGTCGCGTTGCTTTTGGTCGTGTCACGAAGACTCGTCGCTGAAAGTGTTGTTTTTGGTCGGCTCGCGATCAAGAGGTTGGTGTTGTCGCGTTTGGTGCTTCGCGTCGCGACCAGGACCTTCGTCGCGTCGCAAGTGCTGTAGCATTCTGGACTTTTATGTGTTGCTCTTCTTCACGTCGCGACACCTGTGCCTGTCGCGTCGTGATTGCTGTAGCAGGGTGATATTTTTGTATTTTGCTCTTTGGTTCGTAGCATTACTTCCTCAGGTTTGGTTGTTTTCTCAAAGTTTCTCGGATCTAGATTCATTCTTGTTTTTTATCTCGAATTCACGCAACCTGAAATAAACTGATAATATTTGTTAGATAAAAACAGTTCATCTTATTTCAGTGATGGTCACATACAAAAATATATTTTTCAACAATGACTAATTTCTAAACAATACTATTTTCTGAGATTTTGAACACAACGTTCATTAGTGAACATACATATATGTTCATCAATGAACATACGTATATGTTCATCAATGAACATATACGTACGTTCATCAATGAACATACGTATATGTTCATCAATGAACATATAGGTATGTTCATCAATGAACATACGTATATGTTCATCAATGAATATATAAGTGTAATTTACCATCATACCATTATCACCCTAATTTGATCTAACGGTCAAGGAGATGGTTCTATGGTTCTATGCATAAAAATGGTTCTATGTTGAACCCACCCCTATATATATATATATATATATATATATATATATATATATATATATATATATATATATATATATATATATATATACTAGCGGCATACCCGCGCGATGCGGCGGCGGGTAATAGTTTCTTTTTGGCGATTAATTACTATTCGGCGGCGAACATTAGTTTCATTTCGGCGAATAATTTTCGATATGCAAATATAAGTGTTTTTATTTCTAGTTGTGAACATTAGGGTACCCGCGCAATGCGGTAGGTGACAAATACGGAAGGGGTAAGGAAGAGGAAAAGTAAGAGGTTAATCGTTTCCTTTCGGCGGGTGGGGAATATTTTTTTTCTCGAAAACATGTATTACCAGTGAATTGAACCGGGGGAGGGTATTGTTAAGGGTTTTTGGTTTTGTGGTTCGATTTTATGTTTAAGGTTTTAGGTATGGGCTTTGGATCGAAACGTATATGTTATGTTGTAAACCGGAACCGTCTGGAAAACGATTAAGCAATTCAATTCGATTATCGATTCTTTGAATTTTATTTTTCAGGTTTCGGTTCGGTTTTTTCGGTCATGTTCAAAAATTGATCTTGTCGTAAATGAGTAAAACAACATTTGGAACCGCAGTGAGTTAACCATCTGAGAATTGATTATGTAATCGGAACCGAATGAACGAAGAAACAAACAAAAAACAAACAAATAAACATAATACATAGATAATGAGATTTACTGTAAGACCCGTATCCTGATTATAACATATACTTAAAATAACAGTGTTAGGAATTATATGATGTTGGTAGTTATAAAGCTAAAAAAAACTTTAGTTACAATTTCATATGAAAATCAGCATTTTGTGTCGTTTTTAGAAAAATCATAATTAATTCTAGGAAACTCGTTTGGACCTCAAACCAATGCACAAAGTTTACAAATTGAGTCTAGTATAATTACCAAAAATAATAGTAAGCTTGAAAATGACATTATCAATGGTAAAAAAATGCAATCTTTACTGATTAGTTCGGAATTGACAGATTAGATAGTCTGTTTTCAAAAATTCATAATAAATCATAGAAAAATCATATAAATACGTAAAATACATCCCTAGAAAGGTATTGAGATAAATTTCTGGAATATCAAATAAAAACATGAATTTCATGGGTTTAAAGTCGGCTAACCAGTCTTGAACAGACTGATTCTAGAAGGTATTAATTTCAACAAAGTTATATTATTAAAATCTTTTGTCAAAAGTGTCATGCCATTTTTTATTCAAGAATTCAAGTATAAATACCCCTCAAAACATCTCATAAACCACACAACTAAATCTCAAACCAATATATAGAGGTTTCTAAGCACTAGAGTGTAAGCAAGTGAGCGGAAGGAAGCTCAATAGCCTAACGAAGGAGTTATAGATCTCGACGACTGGTCATAAGGTAACCACAAACCTTTCTATAGCTTAATTAAGTATTGTAAAATAGTTTTTGTTAAGAAGTAGAATATTTAATAAGTATAACATATGTTATATTATACTCATTTCTAACAATAGTAAACAAAAACCTTAAAATGTCGTTATTATAACAATTCGTAATTTCCGAAAAATAATAACGATTTATTTACTTACGAGGACGGTGACTAGGCCGATTACTTGGGATATGGTTGTTGGATTTTCCGAAAGGCTAAAATGCTGAAAGGATCCTGCCACCCCATCTAATCTTCTACCTGGCCGTTCTTTACTTGATAAATCATGGAGTATCATATTGGAATTATTGAAGGGTTTAATGATGCGACTATAATATAGTTAAGGATTAAGAAATGATAGATTTCTTATTATGTTAACAGTTAAAGTTGAAGGAAATACAAAGCCGAGAAAGATAAACGATATAGTCAACTATAATCAGGTGAGTCTTCTCACTATACTATAGGTGATATTGCATGCATAGGAAGGAAGATATGTTAGACTAAGGTGATCTTACATGTATGGTAATTGTATGAATGATTGCTATGATAATGATTGTTTGTGGATGGAACGGGATAGACCGCGAGCCAATAGGCGGAACGGGAATAGCTTGGGAGTCATTAGACGGAACGGGAAAAGCCTGCGAGCGATAAGAGAGAACGGGAACTGCCCGTGAGTCTTCAGCGGAACAGGGATAGCCCGCGAGTCTCACAGACATATGAATGGTTATGATGTGTTGTATGTTATATGTGATGGATCGTATGGTATTTTGAGGAACTCACTAAGCTCCGTGCTTACCCTATATAAACTACTGTTTCAGGTACATCAGGTACCATGGATGGCAAGGCGTGACGTGTATACACTGTGCTGCTTCATTGGAGGACTGTTTTTGAAAGGATGTTCCGTTATGTTGTGATTTCATTAACTTTTGTTAATCCTGGGATGTTTTCATTAAACTTATAAGTTATGGAATTTTGTCAAAATTAATTAAGTGGCTTTTCTTATATTAAAGAGTTCGTTTAAATTTTTTTTAATTTTACCCTAAAATTTTGGGATGTTACAAGTTGGTATCAGAGCACAGCTTGAGAGAATCAGACTCACTTAGTGAGTTCTGGACTCAAGTTGAGGCTTAAGAGTTTTCTTAAAACATTTTTACGAAAGAAGGATGTTTTATGAAGGGTGAACTGAAGACACAGTGTGTACCGCCAGCCGACGCCAGTATGAGAAAAGGGTTAAGTATTTAATATTGTGGATGTTAAAAAAACATACGGTATATGTTTGCTGAAATGCCTGGTAGAGATCACACATTGTTGTATTATTATCTGATATTTGCTAATAGAACTGTATGCTAGTGCCGATAGGTTGCTTAGAGATTTCCACTAAGTTGTATACAATATGGACTGAATAGTCATAGAATGTGTGAGTTGACCTTATTGCATGTTCCTTGTTTGGTTGTTGCCTTAGGGAAGATTCTCTTATTTGAAAGACTGTTTAGTTCGATATTGTATACAACTACGTTCGCGAAACAACCTGTCATCACTGGAGGAAGTTCCGTCTTAGTTAGAATAGCAGGGTAGGGGTGGGATTCCAAGTATTCCTAGAAGGGTTAACATATGCCTTGTAAGGGCATATGTGTTAAAATTATCGGTGAGAAGCGAATTGGATATTTCGAGACGGGTCTTGGAACGAACATGGATAGGTGTGGAAGGTAGTAGTAGAGCTCCTACTATCGAAAGCACAGGATCCACGTTCGAGTCGGAGTTCGTCACGAAGGATCCAAGGAGCTGAGTATGTGAGTGTCTAGCATAATTAACTTAAATGCTAGTGTAATGTGGTAAACTTTTATCCATTCAATTTTTGAATGTTGATTGTGAGGTTCAGTAGGAACAATTAAGATGCGATCATACCAGTTTGGTTTGACCGATCATGCTTAAGTTGATTACTGAGCTTAAAGACTGTTGAAAGGGAGAATGTCAAAATGCTATTGTGGTAGCTATTTTTCATGCAACTAATGGGCGCAAAAGTCAGACAGGGACTAGAGGATGCAAGGGTGAGTTTTCCAACTCACGGTCAAAGAGGTGCAAGCGGCGCCTGAGATGATGGCGGGTATTTTTGAGTCAACTCTGTACATGCCTAGTGCTATGTAATAGTGGGGCTACCTACCCTTGTATTGATCTTGCTTGAGTGATTGATCAGGTCGTGTGGGTTGAGAGTTTGGATCACTCACTCGTGATTGAGGTAACTGACGATAGAGGTGTTGACTAGGGTCGCAAGCGGATGACTAACATATGGTGGTTGATGCAAACATCTTTACATTATCGAAACATGTTTATTGAGATAGTGTTTGCCCCGATGCAAGTTGTTGGCTGAGCAGAGTGGGCTTGTTTTTGGTTCGAGAGTAAGGGCTCGTAAAAAATATTTATAAATCGAATAAACAGACTTGGACTTTAGTCCAAGTAGGAGAGGAATACAAAATTAAGGGAACAACATGAATATTATATTGAATCGATGAAATTATTAAAATTATAGTAACACGTCAATATATTTAATTCATTACTACAACTTTATATTAATACATTAAGAAAAGTTTACAGAACTACTAACCTAAACCAGAGAATCAGAAAGAAGCGAGAAAAGATCTTCTACACTCCAATCCTTGTCAACATTAGGTTGACTTGTACCTTCCCGAGGATTTGGAAGTGGTATGCTTTCAGTTATTGGAGGAGGAGCTCCAAGGTATGGGGTCTCGACAGGGTTGGAACCTGTAACCCCATGATTAGGGGCTAAATATTGACTCATTTGGGGCGTGTGTAAGTAGGGCAGTGATGAGGAAGGGCTCTAATTCGGATCCAGTTGGGGGTAGCTATAAGAAGGAGGAAACCAGGCTAGGTCACCTACAAAGCCTCAAAAATTCTCCTCACTCGAAGACTCGAGTAAACCAGGGTTAATACTACTCATACCAGAATTAGATGGCAGAGATTGCTGCTGTGTATGAGTTCTTGATGAAGTTTCCCCCTTTTCCTGAATTTTTCTTTTCCTAAATACAACCTTATGAGCAGCTTGTATTAGCTTCTTTGTGCCGTCTGTTAGACCCGATTGTGACCCTTGAATTATCGCTTCTTTTTCTTTTTTTAGGTTGGGTATTAAATCTCCCGATAATTCTGTTGCCTCAATAAATTCATTACCAAATTCCTGTGGCACAAATAACTTTAGTAATTTCAACCTTATGATATAAAGAAATTAAAAAAAAATGTAGTTCTTTACCTCAGCACGATCAATAAGGGTTTGCAAACTCGTAAGTTGTCGTTGGGGCCAATGATTGATACCTAATTCTCTACAACGTTTTTTTAATTGTGTCGTTCCAATGTTGAGTTCCTTCGCAGCTTTCTCAATTGGTTCGTTAAAGTGTTCAGCTATCATTTCCCTACTTAATAAATGTCTGAAACCTCTTCCACTGCCACCTGCTATGTTTTCTGAACTAGAAGGTTCAAATCCAATTGTATTGTTATAATTCTGGATCATTTGAACATGATCCTGATTTTTTGACCCAAAGATGGACATTGATTCATCAAAATTAGTGGCCTCTATCGGTAATAATTGTTGGTTTTCAACTAAAATCTCAGGATTCTGAAATCCTTCTAGATTCCTTTGAATCAACCGAAGATGATCTTGATATTGAAAACCAACCCCAAACTCGGGATTCAATTCAATATTTATGTTATGAGTCCTCTGTAATTGATTCTCATCCTGAATACCAGCCATGAATTCTTGATTCATGGGGACAAACTCACTGCTTGTTGGGTGCACGTCCATGAATGGATTGTACTCAGTTAGACCATCCACAAATGGGTCTACAAATAACACATGTCAAATGATAAAACAAAATAGAATACTTATAAATGGATCATTCAAAAGAATTTAACCTGGTAGAAGGCATGGAGTCTGATCAAGTGCAAAGTCAGATGCATGCACCGGATCATCTGAGTTAATGTTCAACTCGGGAAAAATTTCCGGCTCATCGTGGAGATGCTCTATTGGTAGTATATCTGGAAGACTGTACCATAATTCAAAATCAAACAAAACATTAGAAAGGTAAACGAAGTATGGAGGATAGATGTCTAGAATGTTAGAGTCACCGAACTCTATTAAGAATTCTTGGTTTGAAATACCCTCTCCTTGCGGAAAACCAGGTCCAGGGTTCGACAGATCGCCCATTGAAGATATGTTTTCCATGACTCGGCTTTAAATATGAGTTTGTTTACGAACAAACTAGTGATAAAAGAGGATGAGACTGAAAATGAATGATACTACATACCTGTATATATAGTATCTTGCAGCTGGAACCGAAAGGACACACGGAACTGAAAGGACACCTCACGTTTTAATTACCGAAATTCAAACTAACTACAGTAGATGCGACTTTCCACTACCCCAAGTGACATTTTTTCAAAATTCTCTGCTTGACTCTGGTGAGAACGAGATAATAAAGAGACTTTTGAAATAAAACAAAATTTTATGTCTCCATATAATGGAAATAGTTTAAAGAGTGTTCAGTACTTCAAAAAAAAAAAACTTACAAAAGATGATGTAAATTTTATATTTCGGTGGAACACAAAAATTTGGAGATTCTACAAAAATAGACTTATTTAGCCAAAAAGTATTTAAAAGAAATGTTGAATTGAGGCAAATGTGTGTTGAAATATGACGAATTCATATAAATACGAAATAGTGTTAAAAATTAGGTGTCGCAAGTTAACTAGGTTAACTATGTATATAGGTAGATTAGAAAGTACTAAATATGTACTGTAGATAGTAGCCGGTCAAGTCGATGTGTGGGACTGTGAGAAACAGTTAGAGTTTTTTTTGTACATCTAGAGTAATTAGAAGAAAAGAAGTATGGAGTGAATGAGAATAATAAGACCTTAAGCATTATTACAGAGGTATGTGAATGTTGAAAGGGAAAGATAATTAAATCTTGTAAAGGTTCGGCAATAAGACGAGGAGGATTTTTGAAGGACATAAGGACTCGATGGGAAATACATAGAGGAGTTCGAGAATGCGGATTTCGGGACGAAATCCAAATAAGTGGGGAGACTTGTAAGACCCGTATCCTGATTATAAAGCTAAGAAAAACTTTAGTTACAATTTCATATGAAAATCAGCATTTTGTGTCGTTTTTAGAAAAATCATAATTAATTATAGGAAACTCGTTTGGACCTCAAACCAATGCACAAAGTTTAAAAATTGAGTCTAGTATAATTACCAAAAATAATAGTAAGCTTGAAAATGACATTATCTATGGTAAAAAAATGCAATCTTTACTGATTAGTTCGGAATTGACAGATTAGATAGTCTGTTTTAGAAAATTCATAATAAATCATAGAAAAATCATATAAATATGTAAAATACATCCCTGGAAAGGTATTGAGATAAATTTCTAGAAAGTTATATTATTAAAATCTTTTGTCAAAAGTGTCATGCCATTTTTTATTCAATAATTCAAGTATAAATACCCCTCAAAACATCTCATAAACCACACAACTAAATCTCAAACTAATATATAGAGGTTTCTAAGCACTAGAGTGTAAGCAAGTGAGCGGAAGGAAGCTCAATAGCCTAACGAAGGAGTTATAGATCTCGACGACTGGTCATAAGGTAACTACAAACCTTTCTATAGCTTAATTAAGTATTGTAAAATAGTTTTTGTTAAGAAGTAGAATATTTAATAAGTATAACATATGTTATATTATACTCATTTCTAACAATAGTAAACAAAAACCTTAAAATGTCGTTATTATAACAATTCGTAATTTCCGAAAATAATACCGATTGATTTACTTACGAGGACGGTGACTAGGCCGATTACTTGGGATCTGGTTGTTGGATTTTCCGAAAGGCTAAAATGCTGAAAGGATCCTGCCACCCCATCTAATCTTCTACCTGGCCGTTCTTTACTTGATAAATCATGGAGTATCATATTGGAATTATTGAAGGGTTTAATGATGCGACTATAATATAGTTAAGGATTAAGAAATGATAGATTTCTTATTATGTTAACAGTTAAAGTTGAAGGAAATACAAAGCCGAGAAAGATAAACGATATAGTCAACTATAATCAGGTGAGTCTTCTCACTATACTATAGGTGATATTGCATGCATAGGAAGGAAGATATGTTAGACTAAGGTGATATTACATGTATGGTAATTGTATGAATGATTGCTATGATAATGATTGTTTGTGGATGGAACGGGATAGCCCGCGAGCCAATAGGCGGAACGGGAATAGCCTGAGAGTCATTAGACGGAACGGGAAAAGCCTGCGAGCGATAAGACAGAACGGGAACTGCCCGTGAGTCTTCAGCGGAACAGGGATAGCCCGCGAGTCTCACAGACATATGAATGGTTATGATGTGTTGTATGTTATATGTGATGGATCGTATGGTATTTTGAGGAACTCACTAAGCTCCATGCTTACCCTTTCCCTATATAAATTACTGTTTCAGGTACATCAGGTACCATGGATGGCAAGGCGTGACGTGTATACATTGTGCTGCTTCATTGGAGGACTGTTTTTGAAAGGATGTTCCGTTATGTTGTGATTTCATTAACTTTTGTTAATCCTGGGATGTTTTCATTAAACTTATAAGTTATGGAATTTTGTCAAAATTAATTAAGTGGCTTTTCTTATATTATAGTGTTCGTTTAAATTTTTTTTAATTTTACCCTAAAATTTTGGGATGTTACATTTACCTTATTAAAATATTAGACATATGTTTTATTTCATTTCATCTTATTAAAATATTATACTTTGATTAAAAGAAACAAACATATAATAAATACTATTTAAAGGCTAAAAAAGTGGATATTTTGATGTATTGGTTTTAATTTCAAAAAACTTTATTATTTTAAAGTTTTGGTAATTAGATAACTTAGTTTGCTTGGATTTTGATTGAATAATTATCATCATATGTATAAACAAAACAATATATGAATGTATGCAAATATTGTGCGAAAGTTAAGTTTCTAAAATTATCACCAAACATAAAAAAATTAAATGTTTTAAAATTTTCAAATTTTAAAGGTATGAAAACCTGGGACGTGGTATAAGTTTCAAAAATTATCACCAAATTCAAAATAAAATTCTAAGTTTTCAAAAATTTCAAAGTTTTCAAGTTTCAAAAATTGATCACCAAATTCAAAATAAAATCATGTGTTTTCAAAAAATTTCAAAGTTTTCAAATTTTGAAAATTTAAGAAGCTTGGTCAGGACCTAAGTTTCAAAATTTTCTAATTTTGAAAATCCTAAAAGATTTGGCGGGAAATAAGTTTCAAAAATTTCAAAGTTTTCAAATTTTGAAAATCCGAAAAACTTGGGCGGGAGCTATGTTTCAAAAAACTATCATCAAAATCAAAATAATCAAAATTTCAAAATTTTGAATGCAAAACATTACAAAGCATTACCCATTCTTCTAACAAATTTCTAACTTAATCTGAAAATAGGACTGCAATTTAACCTAAAATACCCTTTCAAAACTCTCCTTTTGAAAATAAAAATCATCTGATTTGCCCGGACATTGTTTCAATATCTTTTTGCACAACAAATTATACAATAGTTTTATCGAGACTTTTGTCCTTTCACCATTGTAAAGCACCATACAAAACTAAAAAATTAATAGTACATTTAACGCTAGGAGATGAAAACAAACATAATTATGTTACATTTAATTAGTTCAAAAATATATCTTTTTAAGCTATTTAAGTTTTTATAGAAAATTTAGAAGAAAGATCTTACAATTTGCCTAGACTATTTCTTGTTTGAGCAAATCAAATAATTTGCACATGCTTCAAATAAGGACAAATTAAAAAAAAACGAATTACACCAAATAACATGCACATTCTTTAAATTAAATCATGATTTAAAAATGTACTAATTTTGAACATCTTAAGGGATAAAGTCATCCACAAGCTTAGGCTCGATTCAGCAGGTTAGAGTTGGATGAACCACGTTCTCATAGGCTCGATCGTTGTTGACATGCAGCTTAAATATTCAAGTCCTCCTGTAATAGAAGATAAAATAAAGGAAATAAGTTCTAATGAAAAACATTTAGGCTAAATAGTTGAACCAAATAAACGATTTTCCTTACAAAGTCAACCCCTTCCAACCCAAGTTAAACATACATGAAGTTTGTCTGTAATAGCATCGTACTATTCACTCTCTCCGAAACTTAGGAAAAGAACTTCAGAAATCAAACTAAAACTTCATCTTCATCTGCAGATACACCATCTCCAAACAATCAACTCCAAATTAGACCAGATGAATAAAAAACGACCCAAAAAGCGTAGCAGCCCCATTTCAACTTTGTCAAAATAGCAACGAACTTTACACCCTCTAAGGAACTCAGAAAGAACTTCAGGGACAAATTAAAACCTGCACCACTTTAAGTGTATTGTACTCAAACAATTGATAAAATGCAAACCGAGAGCAATATTATCCATTCAAAATAGATGTTCAAATGTTTGAAAATTCATATTAACCTTTCTTTTAATGGAAATTCATATTAATATTTTCCAACAACTCTTTTGAAAACCAATATAATTCGTACTAATTTTAATTTCAACAAAATATTAAAGATAATCGAACTTAAAAAACAAAGCCATAGATCCATTGAATATTGTGAACACAAGATGGTAAACACACTTTTATTGTGTGAGAGAGTGAGCAAGAAATAACTGTGTTTGTAGTGAGAGAGATTTGTAGAACTGTCATCTCTATAAATCTGTATACAAAGTTGCGACTTGCAGAACAACACAAGCTGGAGGGTCTTCCATCTACAATGTTGTTCCAAAGGCTTCATTGCAACCAGACAACCCCCACACACATAGAATAAGGATCTGAAAGACTATATACAGATCTTTCTACATAACACTAAAATCAACAGATTTGCAAAGACTAAATAGAGATCCACTTACGTATCTATAACCTTCATTAGTAGATGTAGATTTGAAAACATGAAGCATAAAACAACTAAAGATTTAAATCTGAAATAAGTAAACAGGCGTGTCCACATATAGAATTAAACATACACAAACATATTATACTCAGACACCCAAAGATACTCGAAACGCACACACTCTGACTCACGGACCTACGACATTTGAAAAAACACAGATCTGAAAGATCCATATCCATATACAGAAGCGAAAAATAGATAATCTTTGTACAAATTATTCTTAGATAGAGCAGAATTCGAACAAAGCCAGTTAATACAAAAGCATACAATCGAAAAAAGATACATTACATTCGAACAGGGACAGGTTGGTCAATTCTCTTTGTAGTTTTGGTTTAGTTTCGGAAGCGGCTATCGGTGGTAAAGGGAGAGGACTGTGGCATTAGAGCATGTCGAATACTGGATGAGGGATGTGTTGGTCAAACGGCAGATTAGGATTATAGATTAGGATAGGGTAGCAGGCGGTTGAAGGTGGTGTACCGTGGCAATGGCAATCGATACCTGTGGGTAGCGATGGTATATGGTGGTTCAATTGTGTGTGATGAAGGAGGCGGCGACGGCGGGTAGCGGTGGTGGTAGCTGGTGCTGGTAGTCTAATTTAGGGTTTTTGGATGCTGAAAGAAAATCAGGCAAGTTTGATGGTGAAAGAGACTGCTTAATGTGGATGGAAGATGGTTACGTTGGATGCTGAAAGAAAGGATGTTGAATCTTAGCTTACCAGCGATGGTGGTGACGATGGTGATGGTAAATCCGGCAAGAGCAACTAGGGAAGGCGATTAGGGTTTCTAGAAAATGGAGAGCTACGTTACAGATCCCCGAGAAGCAGAATCAGTGGCGATGAAGCAGTTTTGGGTTTGTGCTTCGCCGAATAATGCTCAGATACCCAAATACAAAGAAGGTTGGGACTGCAAACCTGCAATAAACCCTAAGAATAATCAGAAACCATGAGAGAATTTTCTCTATCACTTCAAAATCACAAAATGCAAATTAGATATACCGAATGTAAGAAACAAATTACAGATTTGTTCATCATTTATTCAGAAATCTAAGATAATGGTTTAATCGGGTTTCTTTTCCGAGAAGATGAGAGAAGCGGCATACCCCGTGGAAGTGAGATAGAGACGATGTGAAGAGGTGCAAAAATCGGAGATATAGCGAGATAGGAGGTGTAAATCACCGGTTGTAGTTGAGCGATTGTGGTAGAAGCCGGAACAACGAAGAAGCAGCGTAGGCGGAATGTATTAGAATTGACGATACAGCACAGAGAGAAAGGTTTAGAACGGTATTGAGATGGAGAGGAATGCGGAATGTGAGGGATTTTATGGAGAAATGCTGGTGAAGAGAGTATAGTCTTAAAAAGGCAACACGCTGGCGATCCAACGATGATACAAATAATCGTATGGCTTAAAAGGAAACACGCTGGCGATCCAACGATGACAGCGTGGCAATCTGTGTCATTTGTGCTTCTTCTACCGGGTTGAAGGATGTATGCATTATTTTCTTGTACAGTCTTAAAAATTAAGACTTTTGTGCATAAATGGGTTGTAATTTATATATGGTTTATATTATAGTGTATATATATATATATATATATATATATATATATATATATATATATATATATATATATATATATATATATATATATACTAGCTGCGTACCCGCGCAATGCGGCGGCGGCAAATAGTTTTGTTTCGGCAATTACTTTTTAGGTTTTAGGTTGCAGATGGGAGGGGGAGTTGGTGAACATGAGAGTGAACATGTGTTCCTTACAGATCTGAAGAACTATACATCTTCATCCAACTTCATCTTTCGGGTCCCTCATTTCAATGTCCTCCCAATTCAGACCTATAAAACACAAACACAATTAGTTTACACATCCGCACACCTTTAATGACAGTTAATACAGAGAGATCTCGGTGGTGCGACGATTGTGGTGTCGTTTAGGGTTTTTATTAGGGTTTTTTCATATACGGTCATAAAGGGGGAAGAAAGCAATAGAGGATGGTTGTGGGTAACATCTCGACCGGTCATCAATGCAAAGTCAAGTCCACGAGGGAGACATTCAGCAGTGGCGTGGTCGAGGGTATATTCACGGCTTCTTCAGAGGCATGTGGTTCGACAGTGGCGTTGTCGAGGGTTTCTTCCAGCATTTGGGAAGCGAGAGCGAAGGTTGGAGGGAATGATATTGAGGGTGAAGATGCCGTGCTATGGTGCTGGTGCAAGTTAGGGTTTTTGAAGAGAGAGGAGAGAAAGTTGGAGTAAGTATCAATCTCTTTTGGAATATATAATCTGTGGGGTCTTCCAAATTTTGAAATTTGAATCGATGTCCGCCTAATTTATTCCGCCTGATTTTTACAACCTGTCAAAAGTAATCAGTTAAAGGAGAGGTGAATAGTTACGCATTAAGTGATTGTATTGTCTTAAAAATTAAGACTTTATACTTTAAAAGCTTGTAACTTATATATGGTTTGACAAATAGCTTTCGGAAGGCGTTTAATTAAGTGGGGAATTCCATCGTCTTTTGTGATGAGCATCAAACAATAGTTTTTCAATGAATAGTTTTTTTGATGATTATTTGTCATTCGAAAACATATAAGATTTCCTATATTTATATTCCAACGAGCATGCAATGCGGTTGTGCCAAAACAATTATCTTAAAGCTACGTCTATTTGATTGTTTTAATTGTTGGGGTGTGGGGGGAAGAGCGGTGGGGGGTGGAAGCGTGGTTGGGGTTAATAACAATGATAAGAGTAATAATTATTTTAGGTTATTGGTGGTTAGTTCATCCTCTGAATAAATAAAAGAAGTTTTTTTCTCGTATAACTCACTCATATTTCTTTTACCTGTATTATATAGCGATAGTGAATATTTTTATTTTAGATACTAGTTTTTTTCGGAGATTAGAGTTTAGGGAGACGGGTTCTCGACCTGTATAAGTCGGGGGACAATTGTTTATTTCCTTTTTAGTGGACGACGAATAGATTAGATTCGTTGAATAGTTATCTTTCGATAATTACTTTTTTTCAAAGACATGTTATATTCCAAATAACACACAGTGCATCTATAGAATATAAAATTTTGATGTAACACTACAAACAGACATAATTAATTTAAGTTGAATTGATAATTTAGAGTTCAGACTATTTTAAAGGTAGATGTGAACAAAAACAATCATCCCAAGCGGATCTTTTATCAACCTTGCGCGAACCAATCTTACATGGACTTAGACCAGTTATAGGATGTCTTTTTTTTTTCGGGTTTTGGTCTATAGTTTTTCGCTTAAGATATGATTTATGTTTTTTTTTAAATAAGATTAACGAATAAACACGATATGATTTTAAATGTAAATTTGATTAGTATCTTATTTAGAATATTAGCTTTTAAAATTTTAGTTTACTTATAAAGAAATTAAAATTTGATTGCGTTTTTTTCGTGTGTATATATTCTTTTAAAAAATTGTCTTTTGTTTATTTATTATTGAGACACAAAAAGCAGTCTTGCACAGCATCCTACAAATGCATAGTAGCTGTTATTTTCTTTAAAAAAATTACTTTAATTTAGTGATTTAAAAAAAATACTAAATACACGTCCATGCATACATAGATATCAGTCTCGATTTAATTTATTAGTTTAATTGGGTACTACAAGTCATTACATTACATGTCATTTGTTAATTTTTGTACAACTAATGAACAAAGCAAAAGAAAACTATTATTCTTTTTTGAAAACACCGAACCCGTTCTTTCTTTTTCCTTTTAAAACTACTAAACGACATTTTATTGATCGACAAATCACCGTCTCCTTTAAAATATTTTTTTAAACTTGAGTCTTAACCACCAACACATGTTTTTAATACACATTCGTTGAATAAAAATTCAACCACACAATTATAATCAAATCACAACTTACATTTCAAAATAAACAATACCAAAAATATCATAAGGTAACTTTTAAATTTTCGATATACACAAAATCTGAAATTTTCACATAATCTTGAAACCCTTATCTGTTCAAAATTATAAACAATAAATAATTGCTTTGTTCAAATCATCAACATAAAATATATAAACAAATGAGATTGCTTTACTGCCAATTAATTAAAGACTTGTACACAAAAAAAAAATATCCAGATCTGTTCAAAAATCGTAAGGTTGTCTAAATCGAAACTCAAAACTTCATATCCAAACATACAAAAACAGAATAAAAAGCTCTTTCCCATCCAGACACAGCCTTCGACATGCTTTTCTACCATACATCAAAGGAAACAAAGCAAGTTCTAAGTTCTCCTTACATAACCAAAATACCCTCAAACTATAAAATGTGAGAAAACAAAGAAAGCGATCTCAACATGTATTCAACTCATAAAAAAGGGATGGGGTTTGATGTGTAGTTGCTTGGTGGATTTTGTGCGTTGGTATCTGTTCATTTTTTTAGCCCTATAAAGGAACGTGTAGTTGCTTGGTCGATTTTGTGAACCCCGTAGATGACACCTAAGCTCTATAAATCTATTCTCACTGATAACCAGTGGTCTGACCCCCATTGACTGAAATTTCAATAAGTATATAGAAAAACATGAACTGTGAAAGAAATTAACAATTTGAAATTACAGAACCTGCAAAATCACTGGGAAATACATGGTATGGTAGTAATCGGCCTCACCTGCAAAATCACTGGGGTTTGAAGCAACCACTACTCTTGACATCGTCATCCCTTTGAATAAAATAAAAAAGTCAGATTTATAAACCATAAGATGCAATTCGTTCGACTTTATGGTTCAGCGTTTGGGTTATTTCCCAAAATGAAATGTTTTTTCTTACAGAAAACAGAAAACAACTTAATCGATTGGGATTGAAAAAGAACAACAAACATCCTAGCATCATCTTTAACATCAATAAGTAGAAAACATACCAATTCCTACGACCAATTGCATCTGATACGTTCTCCTGCAAAAAAAACGATCCGGAACAAAATAAGAAGCAAACAAGATAAAGAAACCTATAACTAAAACAAATCGTCAGCAGATATGGAGCAAAGTATACATGCTTTCCTTATAGGTCTGAAATGAAGAAAGGAAAAAAGAAAAAACAGAGGGAGTTCAAAGTAAACCTATGTTATCTGCGATGCTGTCATCCAAGATACATATAGACAAAGAGGCGGAACCAATGTTGGTGGTTAGTTCGTTGGTGCGATGGTTGATAGGCGGCAACACAAAAACGGCGGCTGAAGTGCATTCTCTAGATCAGTCTTCCCCAAACCTGTAAGCCAACGAAAACCTAAATTAGAAAAGAAGAAAATCGATGATGGTGGTTACGGGATAGTTCCAGATCCATGAAATCGAAACAGTGGAGAGAGTGTGTTGTAAGATTTTGGAAAGTGAAGCACCACATGGTGTGAACGATGGTGGGGCGGTGGGTCAGATGAGCGATCGAACATACGATTGCAGGGGAGGATGTTTGTATCAGCAGGAAGGGGAAAAGGGGGATGGAGACAAAAAGTCAGGAACATATGGGTTGGCTGCAACAAAAAGTCAGGCATGCGTAAATAAAGAGAGAATATTTATGGGAAGCAGCACCCAGTTTCAAAATTTAGGGAGGAACTTCAAAATTTTCGAAATGTTGAAAACGTATTTCAAAAATTTTCAGCGCTCAAAACCAAAATGCATCACTGGTTTGTACACAATGCTTTAATTTTAATACTTTGTGCTTTGCATTGGTACTATCTTAAAAATTAAGACAATTATGCATAAATGTATTGTAATTTATATATGGTTTATAGTATAGTATAGATATAATAAATAAAAATCAATTTTGCCACGTGTCATCTTCTAAGGCATTTTGTACCCTTGTCATTTCTATAGAATTTTTGATTTTATTGTATTTCACATTTCTGTTTCACTTTGAAATGCTCCTGATTTTTCTCCATCAATTTCTCAGCATACCATTCTTCTTGCGATATACAATCGTGTCAATGTTTTAAACATAAATACCTCCATCGATTGCACCATCATACATCGGTCCTATCTATTCCTCCACGAGTCATATATCGGTCGAATCCCATCTAGGGCTCATCACAAAAAACCTAATGGTTTGTCCCATAAGAAACCCTAAATCGTGTTTTTTTTTATTTTGTGTTTGTGGTTATTTGTATGTGTATTTAATTTTTTTCTGTATTTCCTTCTTTTTTTTCCTTATGATTACAGGACTTGTGTGTTCATTGTGTTATTAGATTCAAGTTTCTGAGGAAAGAGACGGGTTCGAGATCCTTGGTGCATGCCCTGCACCTGCACCAGCACCGGCCGTCACACACCACTGCAGATCTACGCTTCCACTGAACCACCAAACAACAACCATCACTCTCCACTCCACATTCTCTATCTAAACCGCCACATCATCTTCGTCTCTTTGTAAATGTGTGTTTTACTGTATTATTGTGTTTAACGCTGGATCCCTATTCCAGGACTACCTTACCGTTGCTCTCTCTCTCTCTCTCTCTCTCTCTCTCTCTCTCTCTCTCTTTCTCTCTCTCTCTCTCTCAACCTTCAAACCTCATCAAGGTTTGTAAGAAATTACATTACGTGCTAATTTTATGCTAATTGATACATATTATTTACATTTTCATGTAAATAGTTGCACAAATTGTTGCACTTCAAGAAAACTCGGGGACTAGATCTAATTTATGGTAATTTCACTCATTCTGAAGTGGGGTATATATATCATTGTACATATCCAGACTCGACTCTGTTTATCAAAATTATTCATTAATCTGATTTTGGTTTCTTATATATATTTTTTGTTATTTGGTTTCAGTTCAACGATTCTTGCTTCATTAAAACATGGCTACTACCTACAAATAAAAGTTGTTATTAGATTCAACAAATTGAGTTTTTATATTCTACGAACTCTATGTACTAACTTTTCTATTTCTTTACAATAATGTATATTTGATATTTTTATATTACAAAAAATTAAGTTTTGTAATTACAAATTCTCTTTGTTCCTTTTCCTATTTCTTTGCATTTTATTTTATCATGTTTGGGATAAATACAATAAGATGCAGATGAACATCACTAAAGTGTCTAATATTTTGGGCATTGATCCTAAACCATTTGAACCAAAGACCTTTGTTGAAGAAGATGCATTTGTTGCTGATGAAAAACACATTCGCTTGGAAAAGAACATTGTTGGTTACAGTGCTTTTACAAATACTAATAGACCAACATGTGTAAGTCATTGATTTTAGATAAACAGAGTAACCTCACATAATTTTTGCACACGAGATTATTATAATTTATACACAATAATAGCATTGTACTTTCTAGGATTAAAATTATAAATTCCAACAATCTCTTGCTGAAACATTGGCCAGGGCTACTCCCGTTGTGCCAGCTGGATCATCAGGAATGGCTAACTACATGGGTCAAATTGCCATGGCCATGGGAAAACTCGATTCACTTGAAAATTTCCTCCGCCAGGTAGACATTCTCATATTTTCTTTTCCACTCTAATGCGACTATCTACTAAAGTAATGTAACTATTTACTTTGTGTATGTGGTGGGTGGGTCCCAGGAGGATCATTTGAGGGAAAATATGTTACAGCAAATGCGTATGATTCTGAGAACCCGCTGTGCCCTTGGTACTCTTTGGCTTGCTCGCCCACAAGAGTAAGAATGAAGGAAATTTATTTGTAGAAGTAAATGAAGTGTATTATGTAGGAGAATGACTGTTGAAGATAGGTGACAGCGATATTGTTTAGTATTATGTAGGAGTAGCAGGAAAGCAAAGTGGATTGTTTTGTGATTATTATGGAAGAAATATGGATGTTGTTGTTTATCTTTGCAAGTCTTTTTAGAGATGGCGGTATATCAGTTACTTTTGTTGTCTTCCGAAAGAAGAAAGGTAAGTGTTTTTATGTTTACAAACTTAATTGGCACTGTTGCTTGGAGTCGACAAATCAAAATCAGAAATACCAACACATAAACTCTTTTCTTATTTGGAAAAACTCTATACCAATTTGAATAATGAGATAGTCAAAGTACCTAAACTTGTCTTTGACTTGCAAGCACAAAAATGTGACGTGTCAACAAGGATCTAAAATCGTTAAGTAGGTATCTAAAGATATATTTTTATAGTCAAAATATATCTTTAGAAATGCCAACATTAAACTTTGGTGGTCGTGTAATTGAGAAGAAATGTGATTTAGTCACTCGATGGTTTAAAATTGTTGAGCCTATAAGGTGATTTGATATAAAAATGAAATTGAGTAGATTGAACGCATTAGTTATGTTAAACCTATTTAAAACTAAATCCAAATACTCCTGTTCATTTTTGGCAAAATTTATATTGAGAAATAAAGATATATTATGGGATTTTGAAAATAGGGGACTGGGTTTTGAAGCCCGGAAAACTAATACGATCCAGATTTAAAGGGTAGTTAATCTTAATTTCAGTTTTGATCCAATATCATACACATTAGAATTGCGTACACACAGTTACACATTCTTTTATTTTTACAAAGTATATATAATAGAAGTTATAAATTTAATAACATTTAAAAGTGTATATATCCTAAATTCTTTTTTAATGACTAAAAATCCATAGAAAAAAATATATAATGTTATCAATATTTATAATTATTGGTATATTTATGTAGCATAAAAAGATGAAATATTGGAGCACCTTACTTTCTTTGGAAAATCAATCACCAAAAGATAATAATTCGTTTAAAAGAAACATTTCGACTACAAGACTTGGGTATATTGAGAAATAAACTAAGTGGGAATATTGGAAAAGGGAGTATAGCTTTCAGTTTTGTTTAATTTTTCTCATTTAAAATTGTTAGCCTAATAAGGTTTTATGGGTTTGGGTTTTATTTAGCCCACTAGTTTTAGTTAGCCTATTATTAGCCCATTGTATTTAAGTGTTTGTTTCCTTGTATTTGCCTAAGAACTAATATTTCACAGATTATGTTTCTCTCTCAAAACCCTAGCCTCTATCATCTTCATCTTCTTTGAAACTTGATCTTTGATAATTAACATGGTATCAGAGCTAGATTGTTAAGGGGTTCTTGTAGCAGGCACGACGATGCGCGGATCGGAAATTTCTGCACTTTTGGTATGATTTTCTGCTTCGTTTATGTGTTCCGATTGGTATTTTCGGCTTGATTTGGTCGATTTCAAGAAGGTTATTTTTATTGTTAGTTTGTTTGTTCGAACGAGTTAGGTTTTCTGACTCGATTTTGAGGGGTTAATATTCTGGGTTGCTGCTGTTTTCTTGGGAAGCTGATATTCTGGGTTGATTGTTTGATTTTGAGGGTTTTAATTGTTGCTGCTATTATTGGCTTGTTTTTTCATCTGCATAAGGACGATTTTGGAATATTTGCTTGACTGTTTGTTGATATTATGGCTCCAAGAGATGACTCTCTTCAGTCCATTAGTACACAACTTGATGGTAAAAACTATGCGTATTGGAGTTATGTAATGAAGAATTTTTTACGGGGCAAGGCTATGTGGGGAATTGTTACAGGTATAAAAGGAAAACCAACAGATGACAAGGCTGCCAATTTTGCTATTTTATTGGAATCTTGGGAGACTGATAATTCCAAAATTATTACATGGATTAATAATTCTGTCATTCAGTCAATTGGCACCCAGTTGGCAAAGTATGACACAACAAAAGAAGTTTGGGACCATTTGGAAAGGCTGTATACTCAATCTAATTTTGCAAAACAGTATCAACTAGAATTTGATATCCGAGCCCTCCAACAAAACAGTCTAAGTATTCAAGATTTTTATGCTTCTATGTCTGATTTGTGGGATCAATTAGCTCTCACTGAATCTGCAGATTTAAAGGCTTTCAAGCCTTACATTGCCAGAAGGGAAGAGCAGAGATTGGTCCAGTTTTTGATGGCATTAAGGTCAGATTTTGAAGGCTTACGTGGGACAATTCTTCATCGTACTCCTCTTCCCACGGTTGATTCAGTTGTTCATGAGTTGATTGCCGAGGAAACCCGTATCAAGTCCCAATCTGACAAAGGGTCTAAGGCAGTAGCCACTCCTACTATCTTTGTTGTTCAACAACGACCACAGACTTCTAATCAGTATAAGCCGAAAGTTGCATTTGATGAGTGTGCCTTTTGTAAAAAGAAAAATCATTGGAAGTCTCAATGTCCATTGCTGTTGGGGAAGGGAAATTATCAAAACCAAACAAGGCCATCTGGACAGTTTCAGTCTCCACAGTTCAACAGGCCCCCTGGACAGTTTCAACAACGTCCACCATTTCGTCCCCCACAGTTCACTGCTGCTGCTACTGTACCTTCTACAGAGAATGATTTGAATATGACACCACCATCAGCTTTGGATCCACAGGTTTTTGAGCAATTTCGACAGTTCATTGCTTCCAATCCTACTGCCATGTCAACATCTATGTCTCTCATAGGTCTATCAGCTTCTAGCCCTTCAGGTATTCCTTCATCCTTATGGATATTGGATTCTGGTGCATCTCATCATATGTCACCACATTTGTCATCCTTTTCTTCGTTATCAGCTAGTTCTCATGTTTCCGTCATGTCAGCTAGTGCTACACCTATGCCAGTAGAGGGTATTGGTCCTGTTGTTACTCCTCATATCTCTCTCACTAATGTCTATTATATTCCTACACTTGCTTTGAATCTTGTTTCGGTCAGTCAGTTGTGTAAATCTGGTTATTGGGTCTTCTTTTCTGATTTCCTTTGTTGTGTACAGGACCCACAGTCTCGGAGGGTGACTGGGATCGGCCGTAAACTTGGGGAGCTTTATGTTTTGGAGCAGCTCCAAGTTTCTGATATTGCGGCCTCTAGTGTTGATTTGTCGTCTTTTCGTTTAAGTCATTCGTCTTCAAATTTTTATCTTTGGCACTCTCGTTTGGGTCATGTTTCAGCTTCACGTTTACAGTTTTTATCCTCTACTGGTGTGTTAGGTCGTTTGAACAATGTTGACATTTCTGATTGTTGTGGTTGTAAACTGGCAAAGTTCTCTGCCTTACCTTTTAATAATAGTGTCACTCGTTCGTTTGCTCCTTTTGATCTTGTGCATTCTGATGTATGGGGTCCTTCCCCGATAACCTCCAAAGGAGGATCGCCTTATTATGTTTCATTCATTGATGATTATACTCGTTATACATGGGTTTATCTTATGAAGCGCAGGTCAGATTTCTTTGTCATTTATAGCAATTTCAGAGCTCTTGTGAAGACCCAACACTCTGCTGTCATAAAATGCTTCCGGTGTGATTTAGGAGGGGAATATACTTCTAATGATTTTACTCAGTTACTAGCATCTGATGGGACTGTTCACCAATCATCATGTACTGATACTCCTCAACAGAATGGTATAGCAGAACGGAAACATCGACACCTTGTAGAAACGGCATGGTCTTTGTTATTATCTTCTGATGTTCCTAGTGTCTTTTGGGGAGAAGCTATCCTTACTGCTGCCTATGTGATTAATCGCATCCCTACTCGCCACAACTCTGGAATGTCTCCTTATGAAAAGTTGTATGGTCAATTACCTGATTATTCATCTTTACGGGTATTTGGGTGCACCTGCTTTGTCTTACGACCTCATGTAGAACGAAACAAGTTGTCTCCAAAGTCGGCCCTTTGTGTATTCTTGGGATATGGTATTGGTCAGAAAGGATATCGGTGTTATGACCCGGCGAGTCAGAAATTGTATGTCTCTCGACATGTTACCTTTTTGGAGCACATTCCTTACTATGCTATTCCTGTACAGTCTCACAACATGTCTCGGTCAGAACTTCAAAATATTGATCCTTTTACCATTGATAGTGATGACACTACATCTAGTGCCCCAGTTGATGATGCTTCCATAGCTCCAGACAACCCTCCTGCTCAGTCTGTAACTGCTCCCACTCCTGCTGCCACTCAAGAAAATCATCCACCACCATCGAGACCTGTACGTACTCATAAGACTACTAAACTGCCAGATTTTGTATATTCCTCTTACTCTCCAGCTTTTGCATCTTTTATTGCAAATATACATCGGCTTTCTGAACCGGAGTCTTACAAAGAAGCTGTTTCTGATCCTCGTTGGCAGAATGCTATGGCGGAAGAGCTTACGGCTCTTTATCAGACTCATACGTGGGATCTGGTACAGCTTCCTCATGGAAAACGTACGATTGGTTGTCGTTGGGTGTATAAGATCAAAACCAAGTCCGATGGCTCAATTGAAAGATATAAGGCAAGGTTGGTTGCAAAAGGATACTCGCAGCAATATGGTATGGATTATGAGGAGACTTTTTCCCCAGTGGCAAAAATGACTACTGTCCGCACTCTGATCGTAGTTTCCTCTATTCGTCAATGGAAGATATTCCAAATGGATGTCAAAAATGCATTCTTGAACGGTGAACTTCATGAGGAAGTTTACATGTCTCCTCCTCCAGGGATTGCTCACCAACCAGGTGAAGTTTGTCGGCTTAGGAAAGCCTTGTATGGTCTCAAACAAGCCCCTCGTGCTTGGTTTGAGAAATTCTCTACTGTGATTACTTCTCTCGGGTTTACTCCTAGTAATCATGATTCAGCGTTATTCGTTAGATGCACGAATGCAGGTCGGATTCTCCTATCCTTATATGTTGATGACATGATTATTACCGGTGATGATCATGATGGTATAGAATCTTTGAAACGTGATTTGGCTTACCGTTTTGCTATGAAAGACTTGGGATTGCTACGTTATTTCTTAGGGATTGAAGTTGCACAATCTTCAAAAGGTTATCTTTTATCTCAGACGAAGTATATCTCTGAACTATTTGAACGTGCTCGACTCTCTGACAATAGGACAGTTGATACTCCCCTGGAGACTAATGCCAGGTATTCTCCAACAGACGGTATCCCATTGTCAGATCCAAGCCTATATCGAACTATTGTGGGAAGTCTGGTTTATCTTACTGTTACTCGACCAGACATATCTCATGCAGTTCATGTGGTTAGCCAGTTTGTTACCGCTCCTTCTACTGTTCATTGGGGAGCTGTTCTTCGTATCTTGAGATATCTTCGGGGCACTCAATTCCAAACCCTTGTGTTTCCTTCCACGTCCTCACTCAAGTTGTGTGCCTATAGCGATGCTGATTGGGATAACGATCCTCATGATCGAAAATCCACCACTGGTTTTTGCATCTTTCTTGGAGACTCATTGATTTCATGGAAGAGTAAGAAACAAGATGTTGTTTCTCGGTCCTCTACTGAAGCTGAGTATCGAGCTATGGCTGTCACCACTTGTGAGATTGTTTGGCTACGTTGGCTTCTTGGTGATATGGGAGTTGACGCTTCTCATCCTACTCCCTTGCACTGTGACAACAACAGTGCAATACAGATTGCCAAGAATTCGGTTTTTCATGAACGAACAAAACATATAGAAATTGATTGTCATTTCACTCGTCATCATCTTCAACTTGGGACCATCACCTTGCCGCATGTTCCTTCAACCCTACAGATTGCTGATATGTTTACGAAGGCATTGTCTGGTTCTCGATTTCGTTTTTTGTGTGACAAACTCTCAAAGCTTATAGCTGTCGCATTGTGAGTTTGAGAGGGGATGTTAGCCTAATAAGGTTTTATGGGTTTGGGTTTTATTTAGCCCACTAGTTTTAGTTAGCCTATTATTAGCCCATTGTATTTAAGTGTTTGTTTCCTTGTATTTGCCTAAGAACTAATATTTCACAGATTATGTTTCTCTCTCAAAACCCTAGCCTCTATCATCTTCATCTTCTTTGAAACTTGATCTTTGATAATTAACAAAAATAAAAATTTATAGTATTTTTGAGAAAAAGTACAATCCTACGTTCAGATCAACATCACATTTGCACGAAAGCTGAAAACATTCATTTAAATTAATTCATAAAAATTATTTGGTACTATAAATAAACGACCATTAAACAAACTAAGGCTTAAAATGAAAACCCAATACTTAAACCCTAAATGAAACTATAGGTCACACCATCTCCACATTGAACACATCACTTACACCTACGTCACAATGTATCTATAAGGGGGTGTTTGTTTTTATTGTTTAGAAGCTTTTGTAACCACGTATGCAAGAAGACGTTTGTATTATATGGAATACTTTTATTAGATTATAAATTCTCTTGATGTTGAATTTTAAAATGTATTCTAAAATATAATCTTTTTTGGAAGCACAATTCTCTTATTGACAATTTAGTTCATAGTTAAGTATACAAGTTTGACATTTTGTTTCTATCACAATCATCGATGTCACTTATCATATCCTTGTACTTTTAATTATTTACTTATTTAGACATATTTCGAAAAATCTGCCAATTATAGACGTCTTTTATTTTCAGTATTATTCATTTATTACTTTTGGTACTTATTCTTAATTTTAAATCATATTTTATTTGAACATAGCGATCGTAATTCCTATACTAAAACCAGCAAAATGTATCTTATCATATAAAATATCAAAAGAAACAAAAATCAAATGATAATTTTATCATCTGCAATATTGATATTTTTCGTATTATTTTATATATTTTTTAATCAACCCGTGTATTACACGGGTTTCTAACCTAGTATGTATATATATATATATATATATATATATATATATATATATATATATATATATATATATATATATATATATATATATATATATATATGATGTACATTTAGAGATGGATAAAATTGCTATATATTAAAACCCATAGTTTCTCTAGAAGCTTTATATATATATATATATATATATATATATATATATATATATATATATATATATATATATATATATATATATATATATATATATATATATATATATATATATATATATATATATATATATGGTGTACATTTAGAGATGGATAAAATTGCTATATATTAAAACCCATAGTTTCTCTAGAAGCTTTCATGGGGGTGTTGGGGAAACGGGGTGGGTTCTTTGTTAGTCATTACAAAAAATTTTACATTTAGTGGCACACATTTTTAGTGGCATATATTTTTTGTGCCACTATATTATGTTTTTAGTGACATATTCTACGTGCCACAAAAAATTTAATAGATTTAGTGGCACTTAATACATTATGTCACTAAAATCCTTATTTATTTGTGTCATAAAATAATTTAAAATGCCACTAAAAATTTATCTTTTATATCCTACAACTTAAAATATGCCACTAAAATTTTTATGTTACGTGAAAATCAATTTTTGTTTCCCTTCCCGCTAATACGTATAACTTAAGATGAGCACTAAAAAATTTAAAAATTAACGTTTTGTTTATATTTACTAAATATATAATAACTAAATATTGATATGAAATCTAATATATAATAAACAAATGATTTTATTTAAACGGATTGCATGTTGACATAATGTCAATACTAAGTCAATCGCTAATACGTATAACACTTCTTTTAAACCTTACAATATGCCACTAAAAAATTGAAGTGAAAAATTGAAGTAAAAAAACCCTTATCTCATCTCGCTGATACGTAAGCGCATCTTTTAAACCTTACGAAGTGCGCCTGTGAACTGCTCATCTTGCTGCTCATCTCGCTTCTCCGCCTCCGCCTTCCGCCTTACTCCGCCCTCACTCGTAAATGATTCCTCTTTATGTTCTGCTTCCCATTTCCATCATCCTGTCTGGACGCACCCAGCCGGTTTAAATTTCAAAAAAGTTTCAAATCTCACTGTAGAACCCTAAAAATATCACTCGATCCACCATTGTTTTCCATCAAAACCTTGGGTTTATTGTGTTTTTAGATTGTTTAGTACATCTGGATTCGGTGGTTGGGGGTGTTCATCTCCATCCACTACTCGATCTGTATCTTTCCTGGTTTCGATCTATTCTCGTGTAACTCTTTTCGACTAGAAGATTCAAAAAATGGAGGCGATTGAAGAATTGGCTCAACTTGCCGATTCGATGCGGCAGGCTGCGACACTGCTTAACGATGAAGATGTTGATGCAAACTCCTCGTCTTCTTCAAGACGCCCTTCCACATTTGTCAACGTTGTTGCTCTTGGCAATACCGTAAGTTTCTCTTATATGAGCTCTTTTGATCCGATCACTTCCTTTTTGCTGATTGACTTAGTCAGTGGATCTCTCTATATGAATTTGTTGCGATCCCTAATTTTGATGGATCTTTTCTAAATGTAGTTCGAAACTATTCTTGTCCACGCCTCACATTCCAATTTAGCATATAGGTTATTCGAAACTATTGCTTGCAGCAGAAACTCATGTACCTGCTGATTAATGCCGCATTTCACAATATGTATTTGCATTATAGTTTCACCTATATCAGGCCCCACTCATCAACTGCTAGAGATCTCCTCCTTAGCTAATCATGGAGCCAATCTACTCTTCTTGCTAGCCTCCCATTGCTTTTTTAGATTTACCAAATTATGGATCTTAAACAATTTTTAATGTGAAACCATTCATCATCTGCATCTGACTATTCCATAGACAATATTATTATTTAATCAAGTACACGGTCATCACATCTATTTGTCATTGTTTGTATTAAGGTAGATTAGATTCTCTATGATAATAAGAAGTAAGAACAGTATCCTTCTAAGAAGTGAAGGCTCTCAACCTAGCACGCTTACATACTTTTTGAAAAGAATGTGGAATGAAAGACAATGATAGTACAATCACACTGTGGGAAAATTTGTTATGTCTCCTGTAGTTATCTAACATTCTTTTTGTTCAATGTCTACTTATGAAAATCAAAGGTATGTTAAGCCAATTTCTAATAATGGGCTACCAATTCTTCAGAGTGCAGGTAAGTCAGCAGTTTTGAACAGTTTGATTGGACATCCTGCTTTGGTACGACCTTCATTTTTCTTTATTTTCATCTTCAACCTTGAAATATATTCAGCTCATGTATTTCCTAATTCATTATGATAACAAACAAGTCATCTTAACAAAACACGAACCATCTTCAGACTTGTGAAATAGTTAATACTTTAATGACCAAAAATGAAATCCTCTAAAAACTGAAAACCGAAAGAAGTTTATTATTGCAATAATTATAATTATAAAAATAATAAATATTTTTGGGTCCCTGAGTATAGCATCTTTTTTCAATGTTGGTCCCAAAAAGTTTTCTTGCAATTTTAGTCCTTGTTTGAGGTTCTTGTAACGTTTTTGAACCTGTTCCAAGTAAAGAAGACTATTCTTGCTCCCCGAGTATATTTTATTTTTGCAATTTTGGTCACAAAAATTAGAATCATTTTACTTGGCAAAGACCAAAAACGTTACAAAAACCTTAAATAAGGACCAAAATTATTGTAAGTAAATACAATGTATACTTTTTAACTATACACTACGAGTCATTTATAAATAATTAATGTTTTCTTTATTTCCAAAAAAAACATAATAATAGCCCATTAAACCCAAATGAGATTATAAGAAGAAAAAAAACACATTTTCTAGTTATTTTTGGAAAATAAAATTGTATTCTAATTAAGATCATTTTTTTAAAAGACTTGTGTCATTATAAACTACATAAATAATATTAGGTTACATTGAAAATTTTGCATTCCATTCCTTCTAGAATGGTCTATTCCTTTCCATCTGACAAAACAAACATTTTTATTTATTCCAATAGAAGTACGTTGCTATTTCTTGCATAATAACCCTACACTTAATTAACTAAAAAGAATTATACTTTCAAAAAACTATAAATAACTCACCTAAATTTCTAAAACCAGAATGTGGAGATCTAGAAGCCAAATCTTGATCAGATTTTGAACCCAAAAGTTTCTTTACAATTGTACCCCTTCCAGGGGTAGAAATGACCGATCTACCCCTATAATTACCCATGGAATACAAAGAACTCCCATGATTAGAACTAGTATTAAAAGAATTACCAAAACTCTGGACAGAAAACCCAGGGGCAGTTGACCGTCTTTCTTGCTCAAAAACCTCGTACACAATCGAAGAAAAAACCGATAAAATCCCGGACTCGGAAACTTCGTTGCCCAAATCAGATACAAGACCATGGTCAGAAGTTTGAAGACTGCCCGGGTCCGATGTTAGGGCAAGGGTGGAATTCGGTTCGGTTTCAAGAATGTGAATTTGATTTATATCGATGTTTTTAGCACGTGTGACGATGTTTGAGGTACCGGATGGTTCGTGTTTTGTTAATGGATCTGGTTGGGTTTCTAGAAGCTTGAAGAGAGGGTGGTGCAACTCGCGCGCCTATATTAACAATTTAGAGATATTTTTGGCCTTACTTCAAACAGCCAACTGGTGAAGGTGGTGCAACTCGCGCGCCTATATGCATTGAACTAAAAAGGGATGGTAACTTAAGCAGCAAATCAATTGTACTGCAAATTGATAGTAAATCCCAACCTGTGTCTGCAAGTGAGTCCTTATGTGACATGTCATTCTTAAGGCAATTTAACACACACACACACACACACACTCTGACACACACCATATACTTTAAATGTGATTTTTGGTCTAATGACATGGAATTTATATGCTCTTTTTTGTCCACTTTCAGGTGCACTTCGACACTCGTTACAAGATAGGCTTAGTAAAGTTTCAAGCAAGAGTCGGGATGAAATATTTTTGAAGCTTAAAACAAGTACAGGTGAGTTTACTTGCTTCAAAGTATTAAGCAATTGGCAAATGGTATCACAGTACTTTAAAATTCTCTTTATAGCAATTAACTTTGTTTGTTTGCTTTAAAATTTCTTAAATTCTATGTTTTTGAGCTCATTTGAGATACAATTCAATTCTATTTTTGATGAATTTCACCATTCCTACGGGAACGTGAAGGAATTCAAATATTCAATTCCATTCTTTTTAATTAAAAGCCGAAAGTACCCTCATTTTGTTTCTTTTCTTGGTTCCCTAACTTACAGCTCATTTTGTTTCTTTTCTTGATGATTCTTTGGTGAGTGGCTGCAAAATTTGTTGTTTTCAAGTTCTTTTTATCATAATTCAGATTTATTTTATAAACAAAATGTTTAATGAACTTACCTACCTACTTGGCACTTTCTTGCATCTTTTCAGGGTAGTGGTTGGAAAGTTGTTGCAAGTTTTGAGGGCAACTTTCCTAAAAATGGCAGTTTATTTGTAAAAATGGCAAAGTATGTTGCCTGTATTGGTTAAAAAGGCAAAGTGCGTTGCTATTTTGTGCAATATGTTTTTATTTTAACTGTTATTTATAATTTTTTTGGGTAGGTGGTGGCAATTGCTACAACGGCTTTGGAGGGGTTTAAGAATGATGCAAAGACTATGGTGACTGCACTTGTTCACATGGAAAGGGTGTTTGTTCCACCACAACATTTTATTCGTTTGGTACAAAGAAGGTATACTCAATAAATAGCAATGTACTTATGTTGATTTGTTTATTATAGCATTCTACTTTTGTTTCTTTCTTTATACTTTGAAAAATCTACCTAACTACAACATTGTCATCCAAATGAAAAGTATTTTTTGAACTACAATGCTGTAATAGAAAGAAATGAAAGTAGGATGCTATAATAAACAAAGAAACGGATGTACGTTGCTATTATGGATTACTTTAAAATCTAATTTTTGTTTTTCTTGTAAGTTTCAGTTTTTGATGATGTAAAATATACATGGAATCTTTTGTTTTTTTTACCTTTTTTTTGTTCAAGATTCTATTACATTATAGATGCGAACAAATGATCATTTTTGTATTTTTACTTTTTAAATTATTGTTTTTTTTTCTTATCAGAATGGATAGACAGAGACGAGAAGAAGAGATTAAAACCAAATCTTCCAAGAAAGTTGTTGATGCAGAACAATCCTTGCTAAATAGGGTACAATTTCATGAATGAATTAATTTCAAATAAACTTGAGAAATTCTTTTTTTTATTTATTTAATTTGGTTTTGTTATGTGTAGGCAAGTAGTCCTCAAACAGGTGGGAACTTAAAATCAATGAAGGATACGAAGCAAGATAAGGATGAAAAAGAGGGGCCCACTTTAAAGACTACCGGACCTGATAGAGAAATTACAGCAAATTACAGCAGGTATGCTTGTTTTTGTCACAATATTATTACCCCATGTGTTAGTGACAATATTATGTTGGATTCGTTTCAGGTTCTGATAATATTTCCATGGTTCGTAATCAAAGATCAACATCTGAAAGCCATAATAACAATGATAATTACTTTCAACTCAGATTACCAAGTTATGTTTTTATGTGTCATGGTTGTTAGGTAATCTTACATGTTTTATGTGATGTCTCTTGGATATATGATAGGAAATTGTTCATAAATTGGATCAACAAGAGAATGCAATGTTCATATGGAATTATGTTTCGTGTTTCTTCCCCAACGACTAGTTACTTTGGTAGATTTATGTTTTGATGGCTATTGGTTCAACATTGAGATTTATGAAACATTTTGAAGACATTAGTGTTTTAAATATTGATGATATTGTTGTTAGACAATTAAACTTCTATTTTAATCAAGGATATTGTGTTTTTCATTTATTATATTTGTGTATTTAGCCTAATCTTGAATATAGACATTTTGTGGTAAAAAAAATGTGTCGCTAAAAGCATGTAAATGTCATTTATTTTACCAAATGTATAGCGGCATAAAAAAGTGTCACTAAAACTATTGAAATGACTTTTACTGTAGCTAGCATATAGTGACATAAAAAAGTGCCACTAAAACCCAAAATTTGTAGCGGCACATAAAAAAGTGCCACTAAAACCCAAAATTTGTAGCGGCACATAAAAAAAGTGCCACTAAAACCCAAATATTTGTAGTGGCATATAAAAAAGTGTCACTAAAAACATAAAAAAAGTGCCACTAAAACCCAAATATTTGTAGTGGCATATAAAAAAGTGTCACTAAAAACATATAAAAAGTGCTACTAAAACCCAAAAATTTGTAGTGACATAAAAAGAGTGCCACTAAAACTCGAAAAATCCAGCAAAAAACCAAGCATATAGTGGCATAAAGAAGTGCCACTAAAACCCAAAAATTTGTAGCGGCATATACAAAAAGTGCCACTAAAACTCGAAAATCCTGTAGCGGCACAACAAAAAAATGCCATTAAAAGCTTTTAGTGGCAGCGCTTATAGTAGCACTTTTTTTTGTGTCGCTGATTCCCAAGAGGGCTTTTAGTGGCACTTTTCCTGGATTTAGTGTCACTTTTTGTGTGCCACTAACTGTCATTTTATTTGTAGTGAGTGCTTTTCATTTATTGCTTTTTTTGTGATTTGCTGTTTTTAGTCTTTTGATTCTCGAAAATGAACCAACCACAGTTTTTACTTCTTAATCTTGGTTATTGATTTACAAATCTGATAACTACAAGTTGTTCAATTAATTCACACATGTAATTCGTTTATTAATCCCGATTAATATTCTAGAAACCTTTGAATGCTACACTAGTGGCGGAATTCTTACTTAGATCTTATGTATTGGAGTGGTTCATCGTCAAAACCCACCGTTCAAAAATAAAAACTAAACACTTCCACTTCCTTGAAAATCTGAAATAAAAATTATCATCCAACATCAAACATTGATTTATTGCTTTCTTTTGTGATTTGCTGTTTTTAGTCATTTGATTCTCGAAAATGAACCAACCACAATTTTTACTTTTTAATCTGGGTTATTGATTTACAAATCTGATAACTAGAAGTTGTTCAATTAATTCACACATGTAATTCGTTTATTAATCCCGATTAATATTCTAGAAACATTTGAATGCTACACTAGTGGCAGAATTCTTACTTAGATCTTATGTACCGGAGTGGTTCATCGTCAAAACCCACCGTTCAAAAATAAAATTAAACACTTCCACTTCCTTGAAAAGCTGAAAAAAAAATTATCATCCAACATCAAACATATTTAAAACAAAAACATAAATATTACCTGCATTAAAAAAAATTAAATTAAGATGAAAGAACGAAACACAGACGATACCTTTTTTACCACAACCTGTCCACCTTTTACAACTACTTTCTCCAAAACATTTGAAACCAAAAGAACACAAACATAACATAACCATTTACATATTAACAAAACGTTTTGCAACAACTTCCACAACAAAAAAACATCAGATCTACGACTAAACTACCACCAGACTTTTCATATTACAGCAAAACCCAAAATATCATCACCAAACACACCCTACCGCACCAACAAACAAAACCCCATAACAGACAACTAACATAAACAACTAAAGACACTTAAAACCACCGATAAGTCCAAACACGAATGAAGTTGACATGATCAGCAAAATGAAAGTCTTGATGTAAACGAACATCTAATGGACGATCGCTTTCATGTCGAAGACCTTCCACCGTATAATCAAAATAAACTCGACAGTACCTACCATCCTCGCGATCAATATTGAAACGTCGGTACCTTCCCCTCCACCAACCGTCATTATGCCAAACGTCTACTAGATCTCCAGGAGAATAAAAACCACGACATTCGCCGGATAAGGTCGAATACTGTCAACTCTCACCGTCTCCTCCAACGACGCTTCACCGCTGTCATCAAACAAGGTTTCGTATCGGACTCTGACGTGATGTCTCGACCACGCGACAATCCCAACACCGTAGTATGAGTTTTCGAATCCGTCACCGGTACCGATGACCTCCACACGATCGCCTAGACGGTAACCTTTCGACGACATTCTACAAAGAAAAACTAACATCAGTTACATAAATAATAAAAAACAAAATCATAAAAATAACATCACATACGTTATGTTTTCTTCAAATGAAAACTGTCCGTGTGATTTTGTCTCCGTAAGTAAAAATGAGAAAATTACAGTGATTAAATACAAGAAACTGATAAGACAAGTAACTGCATTTCTTCATACATATTAAATGGGAGAGTATTAAATGGAAGACGAAAACCGCCGACTGCATCCTTTCTCTGCATTCGATTTCCAACAAAAACAAGCAAATTAAATACATACAACAACACCATTTAAAGAAAATTAATAACTTTAAAAAAAATATTGCCCAAAAATGTGTCACCAAACCCGTACTCCGCACAGGAGGATACTAGTTATAAATAAAAATCAGCTTCGTTAAAGAAAATGTAAACATAATATGCTAAAAAAAACTCGAACATAATCCAACGAATACCTAATTTTTTTTCTACCATCTTTTGTTATTTCTATCTTAATGTTACCACAATCAATAACACATCTTTTTTAAGATTTACGATTTGCAAATTTTAAAACATAAACAATAAAAATAATTACAAACACAAACCAATTTCATCGAAAAATTATTTCATTTCGTCAACCTGCAACGTATTTTCCATTTCCAGCCCAACAGTTGATATATTATTTTTTTTGTCCCAGACACTTTTTTCTCTCCCCATTTTAGGTTTTTGTGATGTTTTTAATCCTTAATCTGAGTAAAATGACTATGTTTCTTGTGTTTTTACATATCAAAGAATTTGAAAAACATGTCTTCTAGATTTTTACAGTCATTAGTTGAATTAATTCTTCTATTCAATACTACAAACCAACCATCAATATCCAAAATCAACCTTTGCTTGCTGGAGTAGTGCCGAATTCTTACCTATATCTTGTATGAGTCAACCGAAAACGTTAAAAATACGGAATAACAACCAAAATTGCAAATGGAAATAAATCAGGTAACTTTAGGAAACATAAATGTTAATTACAATTTAAGTCCTAAAGTTTGTTTTTTTCCAACTATAACCATTCCCACCTTGTCAAACATCTGAAAAATAAATTATGATACCTTCATAACAAAACAAACACAAAACACACTGCTTCAAACCCAAAAAGTTAACTTTACTGCTACTTAACAGACTTACATAATCGAAAACTTCTTTCAGAATAAACATAAAGAAAATAAAATCAAACACACCCATTATACCTGATATCTTATGCACGATTTTTGGTAAAACTACCTCCACCGTCCAAAAATAAAAACTAACCACTCCCACCTCCTCAAACATCTGAAAAAAATTATCACCAAACACTAGACAAACTTAAAACAAAACTATAAACATTACCTGTACCACAAATTGATCCGGTAATACTCCGTACCAAATTCCAAAAAAAAACCTAAGATGAAAGAACAAAATGCTTTCAAATGCTTTTATTGACGTAGAAACGCACACAATACACCTTTGCCATAACCTCTCCACCTTTTATGATTAGTTCCTCGAAAACATCTGAAACCAAAAGACACTTTTCAAAAATACAAATTTAACATAACCATAGATATATTAACAAACCGTTTTACAATGACTTCCACATCCAAAAAACATCAGATCTACAACTCAAATACCACCAAAGTTTTCATACTACACCAAAAAACAAAACATCTTCATTAAACACACCTTACTACACCAAAAAACAAAACACAATTATCCAAATCCATCAAAAACCCAAAACAAGACAACACACATAAACAACTAAACACACTCAAAACCTCCGATAACTCCACACACGGGTGAAGTTCACATAATCACCAATATGAAACTCTTGTTGTAAGCAAACATGTTGTGACCGATAACTTTCATGACGAGGACCCTGCACCATATAATCAAAATAAACCCTACAATACCTACCATCTTCGCAGTCAACATCAAGACGGCGATATGTTCCTCTCCACCAACCATCGTTATGCCAAACATCCACCAGATATCCAGGAGAGAAAAACACCACCCCAGTTGCCGGATATTGTCAACCCTAATCGTCTCTTCCAACGGCGCATCACCACTGTCGTCAAACAACGTTTCATACTGGACTGTAGCATGATGCCTCGACCATGCAATGATCCCAGCACCATAGTAGGAGTTTTCAAATCCATCGCTGCTACCGATAACCTCCACACGGTCGCCCACGCGGTAATCATTTGACGTTATCCTACAAACAAAAACAAACAGCAATTACATAAACAATAAAGAAGAAAATCAAAAAACGAAAATCACATACCTTATGCTTTCTTCCAATCAAGATTCTCTGTATGCTTTCACAAGAAAACAGAAGTAAAAACGAAAGAAATTACAGTGATTAAATACACATACAAACCAGGACACAAATAAGAAGCCGAATTTCTTTCGTTTTTACTTGTGTTTTCTTGTGAAAGCATACGGAGAATCTTGATTGGAAGAGAGCATAAGGTATGTGATTTTCGTTTTTTGATTTTTTTCTTTAATGTTTATGTAATTGCTGTTTGTTTTTTTTTGTAGGATGACGTCAAATGGTTACCGCGTGGGCGACCGTGTGGAGGTTATCGGTAGCGGCGATGGATTTGAAAACTCCTACTATGGTGCTGGGATCATTGCATGGTTGAGGCATCATGTTACAGTCCGGTATGAAACATTGTTTGACGACAGTGGTGATGTGCCATTGGAAGAGGCGATTCGGGTTGAAAGTATCCGGCCATATCCGGCGACTGGGGTGGTGTTTTTCTCTCTTGGAGATCTGGTGGATGTTTGGCATAACGATGGTTGGTGGAGAGGAACATATCGCCGTTTTGATGTTGACCGCGAAGATGGTAGGTATTTTAGGGTTTATTTTGATTATATGGTGCAGGGTCTTCGTCATGAAAGTTATCGACCACAACATCTTTGCTTACGCCAAGTGTTTCATTTTGGTGATTATGTGAACTTCACCCGTGTGTGGAGTTATCAGAGGTTTTGAGTGTGTTTAGTTGTTTATGTGGGTTGTCTGTTTTGGGTTTTTGATGGATTTGTATAATTGTGTTTTGTTTTTTTGCTGTAGTAGGGTGTGTTTAATGAAGATGTTTTGTTTTTGGTGTAGTATGAAAACTTTGGTGGTATTTGAGTTGTAGATCTGATGTTTTTTCGATGTGGAAGTCATTGTAAGACGGTTTGTTAATATATCGATGGTTATGTTAAATTTGTATTTTTGAAAAGTGTCTTTTGGTTTCTGATGTTTTCGAGGAACTAATTATAAAATGTGGAGAGGTTATGGCAAAGGGGTATTGTGTGCGTTGCTACGTGAAGAAAAGCATTTTGTTCTTTCATCTTAGGTTTTTGTTTTTTTGGAATTTGGTACGGAGTATTACCGGATCAATTTGTGGTACAGGTAATGTTTATAGTTTTGTTTTAAGTTTGTCTAATGTTTGGTGATAATTTTTTTCAGATGTTTGAGGAGGTGGGAGTGGTTAGTTTTTATTTTTGGACGGTGGAGCTAGTTTTACCAAAAATCGTGCATAGGATATCAGGTATAATGGGTGTGTTTGATTTTATTTTCTTTATTTTATTCTGAAAGAAGTTTTCGATTATGTAAGTCTGTTAAGTAGCAGTAAAGTTAACTTTTTGGGTTTGAAGCAGTGTGTTTTGAGTTTGTTTTGTTATGAAGGTATCATAATTTATTTTTCAGATGTTTGACAAGGTGGGATTGGTTATAGTTGGAATAAAACAAACTTAAGGACTTAAATTGTAATTTACAGTTATGTTTCCTAAAGTTACCTGATTTTTTTCCATTTGCAATTTTGGTTGTTATTCCGTATTTTTAACGTTTCCGGTTGACTCATATAAGATATAAGTAAGAACTTCGGCACTACTCCAGCAAGCAAATGTTGACTTTGGATATTGATGGTTGGTTTGCAGTATTCAATAGAAGAATTAATTCAACTAATGACTATAAAAATCTAGAATACATGCTTTTCAAATTCTTTGATAGGTAAAAACACAAGAAACATAGTCATTTTACTCCGATTAAGGATTAAAAACATCACAAAAACCTAAAATGCGGAGAGAAAAAAGTTTCTGGGACAAAAAAAATAATATATCAACTGTTGGGCTGGAAATGGAAAATACGTTGCAGGTTGACGAAATGAAATAATTTTTCGATGAAATTGGTTCATGTTTGTAATTATTTTTATTGTTTATGTTTTAAAATTTGCAAATCGTAAATCTTAAAAAATATCTGTTATTGGTTGTGGTAACATTAAGATAGAAATAACAAAAGATGGTAGAAAAAAATTAGGTATTCGTTGGTTTACGTTTGAGTTATTTTAGCATATTATGTTTACGTTTTCTTTGACGAAGCTGATTTTTATTTATAACTAGTATCCTCCCGTGCGGAGCACGGGTTTGGTGACACATTTTAGGGCAATATTTTTTTTAAGTTATTAATTTATCTATTAATTAATTTGCGTATTTTTGGTTCTCTTGTGTAACGTTTTTTGGTAACTCGGGTTTATGTGGATCCGTTCATTGGATCCGTTTTCTTCCACCGCTATTTCTTCGGATCTTTATATTCTTCACCCACGTATCACCTTTCTTTGGACACTGCAATCGGCTACCACCATCTCCATCGCCTCATCGCTCTCACTAACCCTACATCGCACGATGTCGCCCCTTCTCCGACATCGTTTTTTTTGCATCGTCGAAGAATCAAAGGCAAGAATTGATCACTTCATACGATTTTAATCTATAAGATCTTCATTAATTTCTATCTGGTGTTCAGTGCTACAGATTGGGGATACGTAGCTAAGCAATTTGTCAAAAGGCTTCTAGATAAAGTTGTCGTTCACTGTGAGTAAATCTCCATTCATTACATCTGATAAACGATTTCATCGTCTTTCTTTCTATATATTCGAAAGCATATCTTCTTATTGTTCATTAGTATATATACGTTGAACAGGTAGTGAATGAAATTCATCGATTTTGACTTTCGATGGGGTTGACCGGATGGGTGAAAGGTTAGCAGAAGAGGTAATTCCTAATTTTACTTATCGTCTTTCCTTACATCGTAATCATCTTTAAAAAAAGATCAAAATTTTATCAATAATTTTCTTACGTTACAGGTGGTGGCAGTAACTAAACGGTGGCCTGAAGTGTCAAAGATCTCCGGGGCGTTTGAGGCGGTGGTGTAGATGTGAAGCTGCATAGTTTTGTGGAGCGTTGGGTTTATGTTGTGATATCAGCGGTGTATAGGCGGCGAGGGGTTTTATTATTTGCTCCCTTGCTTTATATCTCTGCAATTCTGTTGTATATGGGTACAATGGGTTTTGATGTTGGTATTATTAGTAAAGGGAGTGGAAGTACCAATGGTAAAAAAAGCTCCGGTGGGATCTTCATATCGGAGTCCACATGTTTTTGAACACCTGTGGCCGTTCATGGAAGCTGAGAATAATCGAAGCAATGACTTGGTAATATCCTTTTTTTTCATCGCTCTTTTTAACATGTTTCTTTGCACATGGAAAGTGTGATTCAAATGAAAATAGTCACCAATTCCTAATTCTCCATGAAAAATAGAGTTTGAAATTGGGTAAAACGTTTAATGTGTTTAATGTTTCCTATCTAATTCTTGGTTATGAAAATAAACATTGTTTTTTAATCAGAAAAACTTTCTCACCTCAAATGAGGGTTTACGTAATTAATGCGGGCAAACCCTCATCTCTATGAACTCGAATTTAACATAAGGCGCTTTTAGTTTGTTCATATTACCTAATTTAGAACTAGCACAAATGTTCAAAAGTAAAGTAGGTAATTTCCAATTAGTATAAAATTATATTCCTTTAGGGCATAATAGTTAGCTTAATTAGTTTCAATTTTGGAAATTGCTTTAAAATATCATTCACATAGTTGGTTCATTATATGAAGAAGATATAATCAACTTCTTTAATTCCCCTTTCATCTTTTTTTAATGATAATAGGCTCATAGCAAACACTTACTTTTCTTTAACCTTATAATTTGTAATTGTAGTCTGTGTGTATGAAGAAAAAGCTATGGGTTTCTTTTCTTTTCATAAAAAATTAGTTTTGATGGTGTCTAAAATTGTAATTTTCTGCATGGAAATCACAGATGATGAACTTATGGAACATGAAGACGCGTCAATCTTGGAAACCGTGTCTTCCTCTCCATAATTCTGAAGCAGGTTTGTGCTTTTCAAGTAACTTGATCCATAAAACTGAAATTATGCATTCATAGTGTTTGTTATCTATATTTATGTGCTCTTTGATTCTAATAATATCTTCAACTTTGTTCATTTATTACAACTCCAGAACTACCAAAATCAAATGGCTTCCTGATTATTGAAGCAAACGGTGGGCTGAACCAACAAAGATTATCGGTACTTTTTCTAACTTGGGAATGATGGTGCATTGTGCATATCATGAGCCCGTAAATCTGTAAAAGCCGACCTAACAAGTTAAATCATCAATTCATTTTAATGCTTAAGCTCATATATCAAGTGTTCAGTAATGGGCAAATACTTTACTCTTAGTACGAATATAGGCAATCTTTACTGGCAATAACAATGTATAAACCTATAACCGGAAAGTACTTAGATGAATTTTGAATCTGATACAACCAAAAATGGTTTAATTTACAAGATAATGAATCAATGGTGATTAATTTTCAGTCTTTTGCAGGTTCGTGATTTCAGAATAGACTGGGACCTGCAAGTGAATGAACCAGTTGCTGGAAATTATTACCCGGTACGTGTAATCATTAGATAAGGGTTATTTAGTCATTTTACATGGTTCAGTAAGCTCCAGGGAAGATTTCTGAAACAAAGTCTAAACTTAGGGGCGGAATTGTAAAAAAAGAGGAACTTGGATTGAAACTGCAACATTTTGCCAACAACAGGGATTGTTTCTGTAATTTACTTTAATTAATATGGAAATGATCTCATTTTTTACTTGATTAGATAAATCTTGGAGCTGATGTTAGATATGAAAGTATGGAAATGTCGGCGTTGGTGGATCGTGCAGTAGGTCGTGCGAGTTTGGTGAATGGTCAAATTCAACTAATGCTACATAGGTATTTGCTTACTTGCACATTAAATAAAAATTTATAATTTTGAAACTATGATTGGGCCAATCTTGTACAAGAATGCATAATACTTTTAATGAGTTTTGACGGACTATATTGTTCTTCAAGTACATATGTAATAGAGTAAACAACAATTTTGGTCCGTCAGTATAGCTGATTTTTTTTTTCAATTTTGGTCCAGAAAAAAACTTCTTCGGCCATCTTTGTCTTTATTTAAGGTTTTTGTAATCATTTTTGTCCCTCTTCCAAATAAAAGAGTAAATTACATTTTTAGTCCTCGAGTATAGCTGATTTTTTCAATGTTTGTCTCAAAAGTTTTTTCTTTCAATTTTGGTACCTAATTGAGGTTTTTATAACGTATTTGGTCAATGTTCCAAGTAAAATGACTTTATTTTTGGGCCAAAAATGCAAAAATCAGCTATACTCAGGGACCCAAAATGGTCATTTTACTTGGAACAGGGACAAAAATGTTACAAGAACCTAAAATAAAGATTAAAATTGCAAAAAAATAGCTATCAAAAATGTAATTTACTCCAAAGAAAATGACGATATTTTTGGGACCAAAATCACGAAAATCAACTCTCGATTTTGAAACCGGCGGTGGTCGCGAAAAGGGGAATTTTGGACGTACTTCTGGTGGGCCATTTATCACCACAATTTATGATTATGATGCACCAATTGATGAATACGGTTAGGCCATTGAACTATTTACCATGTTTTTTTAGCCGTAATAGCATTGTACTTTCGTTTCTTTACTGATATTAACATTGTACTTTGGTTTCTTTTCAGAAAACAGGAATCTAAAGTGAGGGTTGGAGTAATAGCATTGTATTTTGGTTTCAGAAAACAGGAATCTGAAGTGAGGGTTGGAGGTATGGGTTGGTGGTATTAGGTATGGGTTTACACTTAATGAAATTTTTTTACAAGTAATCTAACAAATGGTAACATACTTTCATTTATTTCGTTAGGGCTGATTGCAACTAATAGCAACATAATTTTGGTTATTTGTCTGTTATGGCTAATTATAGCATTGAGTATTCTTTTCTTTTTTAATTAACTGATTGTAGTTTAAAAAATCTACTAGATTATTTTGCAAGTACGCAATAGCTACGTACTTAGCACGTAATGGTAACGAACTTCAACTATTATTTCTACCCATAACAACCATTAACTGATTGTAGTTTAAAAAATTGCAATTGATACGCTGTTTTTTCTTGCATTTTTCGGGACCCGTGCTCCAGCAATACCGAACCCGTGCGGAGCACGGGGTCCCACTAGTTTTGTTTAAATGGTGTTGTTGTATGTATTTAATTTGTTTCTTTTTGTTGGAAATCGAATGCAGAGAAAGGATGCAGTCGGCGGTTTTCGTCTTCCATTTAATACTCTCCCATTTAATACGTATGAAGAAATGCAGTTACTTGTCATATAAGTTTCTTGTATTTAATCACTGTAATTTCTCTCATTTTTACTTACGGAGACAAAATCACACGGACAATTTTCATTTCAAGAAAACATAACGTATGTGATATTATTTTTTTGATTTTGTTGTTTATTGTTTATGTAACTGGTGTTAGTTTTTCTTTGTAGAATGTCGTCGAAAGGTTACCGTCTAGGCGATCGTGTGGAGGTCATCGGTACCGGTGACGGATTCAAAAAACTCATACTACGGTGCTGGGATTGTCGTGTGGTCGAGACATGACGTCAGAGTCCGATACGAAACCTTGTTTGGTGACAGCGGTGAAGCGCCGTTGGAGGAGACGGTGAGAGTTGACAGTATTCGACCTTATCCGGCGAATGTCGTGGTTTTTTTTCTCCTGGAGATCTGGTAGACGTTTGGCATAATGACGGTTGGTGGAGGGAAAGGTACCGGCGTTTCAATATTGATCGCGAGGATGGTAGGTACTGTTGAGTTTATTTTGATTATATGGTGGAAGGTCTTCGACATGAAAGCTATTGTCCATTAGATGTTCGTTTACATCAAGACTTTCATTTTGCTGATCATGTCAACTTCATTCGTGTGTGGACTTATCAGAGGTTTTAAGTGTCTTTAGTTGTTTATGTTAGTTGGCTGTTATGGGGTTTTGTTTGTTGGTGCGGTAGGGTGTATTTGGTGATGATATTTTGGGTTTTGCTGCAATATGAAAAGTCTGGTGGTAGTTTAGTCGTAGATCTGATGTTTTTTGGTTGTGGAAGTTGTTGCAAGACGTTTTGTTAAAATATGTAAATGGTTATGTTAAGTTTATGTTCTTTTGATTTCAAATGTTTTTGAGAAAGTAGTTGTAAAAGGTGGACATGTTGTGGTAAAAAAGGTATCGTTTGTGTTTCGTTCTTTCATCTTAATTTAATTTTTTTAATGCAGGTAATATTTATGTTTTTGTTTTAAATATGTTTGATGTTGGATGATAATTTTTTTTCAGCTTTTCAAGGAATTGGAAGTGTTTAGTTTTATTTTTGAACGGTTGGTTTTGACGATGAACCACTTCGGTACATAAGATCTAAGTAAGAATTCTGCCACTAGTGTAGCATTCAAAGGTTTCTAGAATATTAATCGAGATTAATAAACGAATTACATGTGTGAATTAATTGAACAACTTGTAGTTATCAAATTTGTAAATCAATAACCAAGATTAAAAAGTAAAAACTGTGGTTGGTTCATTTTCGAGAATCAAATGACTAAAAACAGCAAATCACAAAAGAAAGCAATAAATGAAAAGCACTAACAAAGAACCCACCCCCCGTTTTCCCCCTTATTTTTAATGCAGGTAATATTTATGTTTTTGTTTTAAATATGTTTGATGTTGGATGATAATTTTTTTTTCAGATTTTCAAGGAAGTGGAAGTGTTTAGTTTTTATTTTTGAACGGTGGGTTTTGACGATGAACCACTCCGGTACATAAGATGTAAGTAAGAATTCTGGAATTAGTGTAACATTCAAAGGTTTCTAGAATATTAATCGGGATTAATAAACGAATTACATGTGTGAATTAATTGAACAACTTGTAGTTATCAGATTTGTAAATCAATAACCAAGATTAAAAAGTAAAAACTGTGGTTGGTTCATTTTCGAGAATCAAATGACTAAAAACAGCAAATCACAAAAGAAAGCAATAAATGAAAAGCACTAACAAAGAACCCACCCGACGTTTCCCCCCACCCCCATGAAAGCTTTTAGATAAACTATGGGTTTTAATATATATATATATATATATATATATATATATATATATATATATATATATATATATATATATATATATATATATATATATATATATATCTATATATATATATATATATATATATATATATATATATATATATATATATATATATTATTTTATAAATAATTCAATCGGCTTTAGATTTTTTTTAGAAACTCGATCCGTATTTGTAATTTTTTTTTGATAAAAGTGGTATAAGTTTGCGTTTTTGTAATACAATTGTGCATATTTAAATTTTTTGATAAAGTGTATGGATGGTTTTGTCTTTGTGACATATTGGTTCGTATTTGGAAGTGTTTTGTTAAAATTCGTTGCGTTTTCTGTTTATTTGATACAATTGTTTGTCTTCATGTTTTTTTAATGAAACCTGTTAGGATTCTGATTGTGATGAAATTTGACATCTGAAGTGCACAAATTCCTGTCCGAAGTTGAAGAAAATGCGAAGTGATAGGTTGATACGAAGCGGTTAAAGATACGAAGTCTACGTGCTTATCTGAAGACTGTTATGTTTATCTTTACTATAGATAATGTCTAGGATTTTATACTTATCTGTAACTAACACTAACAGGATTACGTGTTTATCCTGTTAGATCTTAGTATTTAAACACCCTCTATGCTAGATGTTTAGAACGTACTTTACACAGTCGCTTTATTCTTTGTAACGTTCTTAATAGTTGCTCATCATAAAGATTTGGAGCACTATCTTTTTACATTGAATATAATCATTCGACTGCTTGAATATACTTGCGTTCTCGTTGTTTGCATTGATAATTTATTCTTACAAGTGTTATCAGAGCACGTTGCTTGCTGATCTGATTTTGGGATTAAACCCTTTCTTTGAATCGTGGGTTCAAATTGTTCTTGAATCCACTCTTCAGCTGTTTCAGATATTTTTATCTTGATATTTTTACAGCAACGATCTAATCCTTCAATGGCCTACAACGCGAACAACGCCGTGATGAAGTACGCAGTATTGCTCGGCTCTAACAATAAGGCACCAATGCTAATTCCTGAACATTACGATCAATGGGCTGATCGTATGGAGGATCACTTATCAGGGATCGATGAAGATCTTATGAGATCTCTGAAGGAAGGACCTTTTACTGCCAATGTCCAGACCAGATTTGCTGCTAAATCTGGTGAACCTACTACTCCTCCTATCGAAACCGAAGCCACTATTGCTTCGAACAAGAGGAAGATCGAGAATGATAAACGGTGTATGCGAGAACTGAAGAGCGGTTTGCCTCCTGTCTCTTTAAATCTGATCCGAGGGTCCAAGTCTGCTAAAGAAATTTGGGACAGACTGAAGATGCGATACAAATGCACTGATGTCATGAAAAAGAGCAAAGTCAACAACATTCTGGCTGACTTCAGCAATTTCAAACAACTGGAAAATGAGAAAATTGATCAGACATTCGAAAGGTTTACTGACCTGGAGAAACATGGAGTTTCAAAAACTTCGCATGAAAATAACTTTCGATTCATGCAATGTCTCCGAAGGGAGTGGAAGCAAATCACCATGATGGTGAGGGCTCATGAGAAGATCAACTCCTACTTGCTTGAAGAACTCTACAATTTACTCAAGTCATATGAGTATGACGTTCTGGATGAAGCTGGTGATCCACCAAATGCAGGTACTCTTGCCTTCGTTTCAAAAACGGAATCTGATGATGTTACTGAAGCTGATGATGAAGGAGAAGAGGATGAAGAAAGTGATACGAAGGCTCTATACTCTAATAACATCAAGAACTTTCAGAAAAGACCATAGAACAAAACCAACTTCAATAGAAACTCAAACATTGGAAAACAGCCAACTAAACCGGCTGAATACTCTAAACCGAAGTCTGAAACAACTCCTCAGCCTGAAAAAAAATTGTTGGGTGACTCTGGATACAACTGCAATTACTGCTATGGTAAGAATCATTTAGCCAAAGACTGCATGCTGAAGAAGGCTAATGAGAAAAAGGAAAGAGTCATAGATGAAGCATACTATACGAAGAAACTGGAAGAGGTAAGGGCGAAGAATCAAAGCCTGTCACTCATTGCTCCTAATAATGGTGATGGCACTTATCAGATTTGGTCATCTGGTTCGGATGACGATGAAATACGTAAACCAACCCATGGGGCGATGTTTGCTGCACACACTGGCCATGGAATATGGTCCGATGATGAGAGTTCAGATGAAGAAATGGAAAGCAAGATTACTGGTGTCTGTCTGATGGCACAAGGAACAAACACTTCGTCCAAAGCTCGTCTTACTATTCCAGAACAGGTATCATTCTTACTACAAAACTTTAATGTTCCTGAAGAACTTTTTATTATTGACCTTAACGAAATTACTTCTGACTGTCTGCATATGAATCAACTACTTGTTTCACCAAATAGTGATGCGTGTCAGGCCAAGGAGGAAGTAATTTCGCTCAAGGGAAAGCTTGAAGGAATGCGTGGAGCACTAGAAAAGAGTCAATAGAGAATAGGAATTTTAGAAGAAAGTAGGGAACAATATGTCACACCCCCGGCCGAGGCGGCGGAATACGCCGGGCTGTGCGACTTAGTTCATGGATCTCAAGCAATTGAATATACAGCCCAAGTACAACGATAAACAAAAGGATAATTGTATTTCATCTTGAAGTTTGAATACAGAGTTATTACAGATAATAATAGTAAAGTACATGAAATGCCTTAAACAGATAGGTAGATATAAAATAAAAACAGTAAACTAAGTTGCCTGATATCCGTGAACATTTCCATCTTCTGAAAGGCTTACTGATCTCCTGAGAATACATGTAGTTTTGAGGGTCAACGCAAGGTTGGTGAGAGTTACAGGTTTTCTGCTAAACGCAACAGTAATACTTTTAAAATAACTAAAAGTATTCCTTTTGTAAGTAAAATAATACTTATAAATGAAATGTATAGAGTTGCTGAAAATCGTAAGTAATACCATACTTATAAATGATATGTACGTTTATGAGAAAACCATCAATGCGTATAGTTGAGTCCTATAACCGAGCTATTCGACTGAAATGTACCCCCCTACAACGCTTCATGGACGTCGTAGTAATGAAAAAGATAAGTATCACCTACATCGATTTGCAAGTCGAAGTTGTAGCTAACAACCATAGGTGGGGGTGTCAACCCGTATAGATCTATACATATGTATCTCGCTCTGCTTGATTAACGGTTATAGTAGTGTGGGGTCTAAGTATTTCTACTTAGTTATGAATAGTGTCTCACTATCTAAGCCATTGATAAATGTAGGATAGACAAGTCTAATTGAGTATGTTGATAAGTATATACGTAAAAGAGTACAATACTTGCTTATTGAAAACATTTTATAAAGCGATAATAACATTTATAAAACTTGATATGAAATTGGTAAATGTTTATATTGCACATGTATTCTCCCCCATAATATATAAAAACATAGACAAAGGGGCCGTAACACTCACTTTTGAAGCGTGAATTTAGCGTAGATATAAGAACGATCGTGTTTGAGAAGCACCGCGAAATAACACCACAAAACAACAAGGTTTTGTGCGGCGAAGTGATGGTGCGACGGTAGTGGAGCGATGACCAATGGTGGTGGTGTTCTTGGCCAAAAGGAGAGCAATTGGAGAAAGAAAGAAAAAGCTAGAAGCTTTGGTGAATTGGTGAAGAAAAATGAGATGCAAAGCCTCATATTTATAGTCTCATGGAGTAGTTGGGGTTGGTGAATGTGATGCCATGAATGACATAATTTGTGCGCAAGATCCCGATGTCTAATAATTTTTTTGAGACCGGAGAATTGTCGAGCCGAGTGCACTGATTCTAGAAACCTAAACAGATAATTTTTTCGAGTTGCAGAACATCGGGAAATCGCGTTTAAATATTGCGTTCATTTATCCGCAGTATCCGATTAGTTGACTTTTATAAATATTTTTAATAAAAATATTTCGAGTATGGAATCCTATAATAGACCATTGTATGAGTCCAATAATGTTCTCGGAATTTCCATATGAGGTGCGTAAGTGCCTCAACGGATCGAAACGATTTATGTAGTTAAATAAAATCAGTGTTACACTGGTTTATTTTGGCTTGTTTTCTTATAACAATCGTAACTTTTGCATATGAGCTCCGTTTTGAACGTTATTTATATTTTCGGAATCAGGGAAACATGTACTCTGAGGTTAAAATGCTTGTTTTGTTTCACAAATGGTTAATATTTTTTTTCAGTTTTTCAGACGTATTAACTAGGGTTTCAGTTTGTACTTGAGATATTCCATTATAGGAAGTAAGATTTCATCTCGTGTCTTAGTTTGATCGTAATGACACTATATTTTCCAAAGTATGCATTAAAGCTCAAAAGGTCAGGTTACAAAGAGGTTTGCAGTGAATTGACTGTTTCTAGTTTTAGACCTAAATTTCCGGGATGTCACATTACCTCCCTGTTAAAGGAAATTTCGTCCCGAAATTATTTCGTTCCACTAGTGGATGGAGAACCTTTGAATAGTTGTGGGTACTTTAGCTTCATTTGATCTTCCCGTTCCCAAGTAAACTCCGGCCCTCTACGAGAGTTCCATCGGACTTTTACTATAGGTATGCGGCTTTGTTTGAGGCTTTTGATTTCTCGATCCATGATCTCCACCGGTTCCTCTACGAAGTGAAGTTTAGTGTTGACCTGAATCTCATCGAGAGGTATAACAAGGCTCTCGTCAGAGAGACACTTCTTGAGATTACACACATGGAAGGTATCGTGAACTTTGCTGAGTTGTTGAGGTAACTTGAGTTTGTAGGCCACCGGACCAATCCTTTCGAGAATTTCAAAAGGTCCGATGTAGCGGGGATTTAGCTTACCTCGTTTTCCAAATCTAATGACACCTTTCCATGGTGCGACCTTTAATAGGACACAGTCTCCTACTTTGAACTCTAAGGGTTTACGTCTTACGTCAGCATAGCTTTTCTGACGACTACGTATGGCTTTTAATCGTTCCCTTATCTGAACAATCTTTTCTGTTGTTTCATGAATGATCTCGGGGCCAGTAATTTGAGTATCTCCAACTTCTACCCAGCATATTGGAGAACGACATTTGCGTCCGTACAAAGCCTCGAATGGAGCAGCCTTTATGCTAGTGTGATAACTATTGTTGTATGAAAATTCAACTAGCGGTAGATGAATATCCCATGCATTACCGAAGTCTATCACACAAGCACGGAGCATGTCTTCCAGAGTTTGTATCGTCCTTTCACTCTGTCCATCTGTTTGTGGATGATATGCAGTACTCATGTCTAGCCTGGTCCCTAGGGACCTTTGCAATGACTGCCAAAATATAGACATGAATCTGGTATCTCGGTCCGAGATAATAGATGTCGGTATCCCGTGCAGCCTGACAATTTCCCTGAGATAGGTCCTGGTGAGTTTCTCCATTTTGTCTGTCTCTTTGATGGCTAGAAAATGAGCTGATTTGGTCAAACGGTCAATCACTACCCAAATGGTGTCATAACCACTTGAAGTTCTTGGCAATTTTGTTATGAAATCCATGGCTATGCATTCCCATTTCCATTCCGGGATTGACGGTTGTTGGAGTAGGCCAGATGGTTTCTGGTACTCTGCTTTGACTTTGGAGCAAGTCAAACACTTATTGACATAGGTGGCAATCTGTGCCTTCATGTTGGGCCACCAATAAAGTTTCTTAAGATCGAGATACATCTTGTCCGATCCGGGATGTATCGAATATCTCGACTTATGAGCTTCATTTAAAACCAGATCCCTGACTTCACTAAACTTAGGAGTCCACATTCGGTTCATGAAATATCGTGTACCGTCTTCCTTGAGGTTGAACTGTTTGTCCAGTCCTCGTAGGTTCTCTTCCATGATATTTTCGGGTTTGAGAGCTTCCACCTGAGCGTCTCAAATTTGGGTGGTGAGATTGGAGTGGATTGTTAGGGTTAGAGCCCTGACACGAAGTGGCTTTGCTCGTTCTTTCCTGCTTAGAGCGTCTGCTACAACATTCGCTTTACCCGGATGATAACGAATTTCGCATTCGTAATCATTCAGCAATTCGATCCACCTCCGTTGTCTCCTGTTGAGTTCCTTCTGATCAAAGATGTGTTGCAGGCTTTTGTGGTCGGTGAACACGATACACTTTGTTCCGTATAGGTAGTGCCTCCAAAATTTTAAGGCAAACACTACAGCTCCCAATTCTAAGTCGTGAGTAGTATAGTTGGTCTCGTTTGGCTTAAGTTGTCTAGATGCGTATGCAATGACCTTATTTCTTTGCATCAATACGCATCCTAACCCTTGGTGAGAGGCGTCACAGAATACAACAAAATCTTCTATTCCTTCCGGAAGAGACAAAATTGGCGCACTGCACAACAATTGCTTCAATTTCTGAAAGGCAGACTCGTGTCTGTCTTCCCAATCAAATTTCTTTTCCTTTTGGGTTAGAGCGGTGAGAGGCTTGGCTATTTTTGAAAAGTTCTCGATGAACCTTCGGTAATAACCTGCAAGCCCTAGGAATTGGCGTACTTCGGTTGGCGTTGTTGGTGCCTTCCAATCCTTAATTGCTTCGATCTTCGAGGGATCGACATGAATCCCTTTACTACTGACCACATGGCCGAGAAAATGCACTTCGTTAATCCAGAACTCACATTTAGAGAACTTCGCATAAAGTTTCTCCTTCCTTAATAGTTCTAGGATTAGTTGCAAGTGTTGAGCATGTTCTTCTTTGGTTCGTGAGTAGATCAATATGTCATCGATAAAGACGATCACAAATTTATCCAAATAAGGTTTGCACACCCGATTCATCATGTCCATAAATACGGCCGGTGCGTTGGTCAGTCCGAAGGGCATAACCAGGAACTTGTCGTGACCATACCGAGTCCTGAATGCTGTCTTTGGGATGTCTTCTTCTAGAACTCTAAGTTGATGATAGCCGGACCTCAGATCAATCTTTGAGTAGACACAGGATCCTTGTAATTGATCGAACAAGTCATCAATCCTTGGGAGGGGATATTGGTTCTTGATGGTGAGTTTGTTTAACTCCCGATAGTCGATGCACATCCTGAACGATCCATCCTTCTTTTTGACAAATAATATTGGAGCTCCCCAGGGTGAGAAACTTGGCTAGATAAAACCTTTGTCAAGAAGTTCTTGGAGTTGACTAGATAGTTCCTACATTTCTGATGGAGCTAGACGATAAGGAGATCTTGCGACTGGTGCGGCACCCGGGATTAGGTCGATTCGGAGCTCGACCTGTCTGACTGGAGGTATTCCAGGTAGATCTTCTGGAAATACTTCCGGGTAGTCGCACACTTGCGGAATGTCTTTGATTTCCTTACCCTTTCCTTCACATTCACCACGTGGGCCAAGAAAGCAAAGCATCTCTTCGGTAAATACTTTCTTGCCTTCATGCACGAGATGACCCTTAGATCTTTCCCTGATTTATCTCCGTAAATCACAAGAGCTTCGTTGTTGGGTAGGGGTAGTCAAATGGCTTTTTCGTAACATAACACATCTGCTCTATGGGACGATAAACAATCCATTCCGATGATTACATCGAAACTTCCAATGGTTATAGGCATTAGGTCAATGTGAAAGATGTGGTTATTTAGGGTGAGAAGGCATTTGGTGAGTATTTCTAAAGTGCTTTCTATTTGTCCGTTTGCTACTTCTACCATGTAAGCTTCATTAAGTTTGCATGCTTTATGGGTTATCATACTTCTAAATGTATGGGAAATAAAGCTTCTATCGGCACCAGTATCAAATAATATGGAAGTAAAAATATTGTTAATAGGAAATGTACCAGTAACCACTGTCGGTTCCTGGCGAGCATCTCCAGTTCCAATCACAAATGCTCGTCCCTTATTCTTCAATTTCGGGCAGTCCCTCTTAAAATGCCCTGGTTGATTGCATTCGTAGCAGTTGCGGCTTCCTTCTATAGCAGGGGTTGGGGTTGTAGTAGTTGGGGCCTTTCTGCAGAACTTGGAGGTATGACCTTTCAAGTTACAATTGTCACAAAACATGCAGTTTCCGACATGGTGGAAATTACACTTGGTACAATGGGGTACTTTTCCAGAGTAAGGCTTGGATGAGGTGGGAGTGTTTGTGATTGCGGCATAAACTGTCACAGGTTCTGACTTAGGTTTGTGATGCTTGAAGTTCCCTTTTGACTTCCCATGGAATTTCCGTTTCGTACTCTCGGTCTGGTTCTTCTCCATTTGTGGGGTCATGGTACCCTGACGGATACATTGTTCAGTCAATTGATAGGCCAATTGCTTAGCACTATCAAAAGTGGTAGGTTTAGATGCAGTAACCAAACCTTGAACAGGTGAAGCTAATCCCCAAATGTATTTTTCCGTCTTCTTATATTCTGGGTTTACCATCCCTGGACAAAGGCTTGCAAGATCGTTAAATCGGGAGGTGTAGGCAGTCACCTCTGATCCCTTCATGGTAAGATTCCAGAGTTCTTGCTCCAGAGTCTGGATTTCTTGTCGGGGGCAATATTCTTCGATCATTATCTGTTTGAAAGATGCCCAGCTCATGCCATATGCCACATCGATTCCCATGGACTTCGCATGATCGTTCCACCAAGTCAGGGCGGAATCCATCAGCGTACAAGTAGCATATTTGACTTGGCAGTCATCAGGACAAGAGCTGATGCAGAACACGGCCTCCATCTTTTCTATCCAGCGGGATAGACCGACAACTCCTTCATTGCCGAAGAAGTTTCGTGGTTTGCAGGCCATGAAATCCTTATATGAGCACTGTCTGGAATTGTTTCGATTAGCAATTGGAATACCACTACCATTTCCGCTGTTCCCAGAAGATTCGTTTTGGGCAGCCGTATATGCAGCTAAGGCTGTGGCAATCCCTTGTGCCATCAAGGTCTGCACTTGAGTGAAATCCATTTGGAATGGTGGGGTTACAGTGGTTTCGGTTGGAGTTTCTCTAGTATTTGGGTTTACCGTTGGTACTACTCTTGCATTGACTCGATGAGTTGGTGTTTGATGGTCTCGCGGACTCCTTCGTGGAGGCATTGTCCTAATACGTTTAGAATAGAAATGTTAAGTCGTTTTACACTGTTTAGTTCTGAATAAGTATGTATGTGTTGTATCTTATGGTAGTGTATCAGTGTACTTTGTTCCCGAAATTCTATATATTTCCAAATTTTGGAGTGACAGTATCAATTGATGTTTTGAGTAATGATCATGTTTTACACATAATACAGATAAGGAGATCCAACATAAACACTGAAAATAGTTTTCCGTAGATTGAAACTGCTTGCTTTCGGTTACATTGATTACAAAAATACTAAAAATAGTTTTTCATAGATTGATACTACTTGCTTTAGGCAGTGATAAACACTTGCAGTAAAATAGTTATTCCATAAAAGTCCTAACCCTACCCTAGGGCACAAGCCACCCTAGATGAAATGTCCACTATGCTAAACGAGTAACCAAATAACGGACCAGCTCATCAAACTGCTCCTGGAGTTGGCATTGCCTTTGCTCAGCAACAACCGCTCGGTTCTCGGTTGCATCTAGTCGTCTCTCTGTAACAAGAGCCCGGTACTCTAGGGCCCGGATATGAGCACCCAAAGTGTTTGCTGTGGCGCGACTTGCACCCATGCGATGGTAGAGGGTCTGGATAGCATCAGTGTCATCCTTCTCCTCTTCTTCGAGTCTTTCGACTCGCTGCTCAATTGCCTTGGAGGTAGTGCCAGTAGCTCTAAGGAGTTCCTCCAAATAATGGACTCTGTCGGCTAGTAATCTGTTGCCCTGAGTCATTGGGCCGTTATGTAGCAGAAGGCGGCCGTTAAGTAGTCGAGAAGTAGTGTAATTAATAATAATACTTTTATTAGAATGCTGTTGCTATAGTTGTATTCCTCTTTCGAGGATACGAGTTCTCTATAGCCAATTTAGCTCTGATACCATTCTGTCATTACAATCTCATGGTATTAAAATTGTGGAGAAAGAAATACAATTCTTAACCTGAGTATGGTTAATAAGAGTTTGTAGACTCTTAATCTGTCGTCGAGGCCAACTTTTGATGCCTAACTTCCTACAGCGTTGCTTCAACTATGTTGATCCAACGTTGAGTTCCCTTGCAGCTTGCATAAGTGGCTTGTTAAAGTGCTGAGCTATTTCTTCCTTACTTAATGGCTGTCTAGGACCACTTTCACTGCCAATTATTGTGGCTCTTGGATTCAAAGAATCAAATCCGGTTGTACTATTGTCATTCTGGATCATTTGAGCATGATCCTGATTTGTTAAACCAAAGATAAAATTTGGTGCAGTAACATTAGAATCTGCCGTCGGCAGTAACTGCTGATTTTTAGCTATGAACCCAGGGTTTTGAAATCCTTCCAGATTCCTTTGAATCATTTGAAAGTGATCCTGGTATTGAAAACCTCCCTCAAACTCGGGATTTATTTCAACACTGTCGTTATGAATCGCCTGTAGCTGATCATCATTCTGCATGCCAGCCATGAATCCTTGATTCATGGGGATAATCCCACTGTTCGTTATGTACTCGTCCATAAATGGATCTTTAAAAAAAATGTTAGAAGATAAAAACCAAACTGACATAAAAGTACTAAAATTCGACCTAGAAGTAAGTTTTGATATTGCTCATAAGCAAAGCCCAAAGATGAAGGTCCTGGATCTTCTGAGATAATATTCATCGGAGGAAGAACTTCAGGATCATTTTGAAGCTGATCCAGCGGTAATATATCTGGAAAATCTATACCTCACATAGTTTAAAACAAAATCAAAACGCTAAAGAAATGAATAAGAAATAAAAGGAGTTAAGGATATTATAATTACCAGACTCCAGTAGAGGTATCTGATTAAACGATAGAGAGGTACCCTCTTCCCTTGGGAAATTCCGCTCAGCGTCTGACAAGTTTTCCATATGAGATATGTTTTCCATGCCTCGATTGGAAATCTGAGATTATATAAGAATAAACTAGTAGTAAGAAAGAATGAGACTGAAAATATGTAGATATGGATGATACTACATACCCGTTTATATAGTATCTTATAGCAGGAACTGAGAGGACCACTCACGTTCTTAATACCAAAATTCAAAATATCTACAGTAGATGCAATCTTTTCACCACCCTAAGTGATATCTTTTCCAAATTCGCGGCTTGACTCCGATGAGGACGGGATAACGAAAAGACATTTTTTTTAAATATATATATATATATATATATATGTATGTATATATATATATATATATATATGTATATATATATATATATGTATATATATATATATATATATATATATATATATATATATATATATATATATATATATATATATATATATATATATATATATATATATATATATATATCTTCTGATAACGGAAATAGTTCAATGAACAGTTGATTCAATAATAGTTTATTCATAAATAATGAACTAGAACCTACTCATCTGACATCGGTACAGCTCATGGTTCACCTGTATCTTACGTACTTCCTTCCATCCTACGAGTATCAACTGTAAAATGAAATCACATATCATATCTTAAACATCCTCAGGCATTTCCATAATACTTAACTCAAATGATTAAGAAATCAATAGCTAATACAAATCACAATTAGAGAATTTCATATGCTATCAAACCGAAACCCCCAATTTCACGGTTTTACCAAATCAATCGTTAAAACATCACAATATTCACAACGAGGACTCAATACAACATATATTAGCAATCCACTAACAACACATGAGATGAATTGAAGCATACTTTCAGATTTGGACATCTAGAGTTTGAAACCCTAAAACTCAAAATAACTAACCTTGTGAATTAAGAATTAGAGAACGCATTTCGGGTGTTAAATCCAACCTCTACAAACTTTTACTACACAAAATCCTTGATCAAAATGACCAAATTTCGCACCTTTTGCTATGAAAATAACCTAGGAGGATTTTGGTTCGTAAATGGGGTAAATAAGGAAAGCTGTCCAAATAACCCCACTGAAGCAGGTCAGCGACACTAATCTTTAAAGTTAGCATCGTTAACTTTTAAAAATCCGACCCGTGCTCTGAAACCCGACCCGTGTAAGTCTACTTGATGCTACTGGAGGCTATAGTAACTAGAACACGACCCGTGTGACTTCTACACGATCGAACAGAAGTGTTATGTTACGAAATAATTTCGGGACGAAATTCCTTTAACGGTGAGGTAATGTGACATCCCGAAAATTTATACCTAGAACTATAAACAGTTAATTCACCACAAACCTCTTTATAACCAAACCTTTTGAGCTTCAATGCATACTTTGGAAAATATAGTGTCATTACGATTAAAATAAGATACGAGATAAAATCTTACTTCCTATAATGGAATATCTCAAGCACAAACTGAAACCCTAGTTAATACGTCTGAAAAACTGAAAATAAGTATTAACCATTTGTGAAACAAAACAAGCAATCTAACCTCAGAGTACATGTTTCCCTGATTCTGGAAATATAAATAACATTCAAAACGGAGCTCATATGCAAAAGTTACGACTGTTATAAGAAAACAAGTCAAAACAAACCAGTGTAACACTGATTTTATTTAACTACATAAATCGTTTCGATGCGTTGAGGCACTTGCGCACCTCATATGGAAATTCCGAGAACATTATTGGACTCGACTATGGTCTAATATTGGATTCCATACTCGAAATATTTTTAGCAAAAATATTTATAAAAGTCAAACGCTGGATGCTACGGATAATCGAACGCACATATTTAAACACATTTTCCCAGTGTTCTACAACTCGAAAAATAAATCCGTTTGGGTTTCTGAAACCGGTGCACTCGGCTCGACAATTCTCCGGTCTCGAAAAAATTATTAGACATCGGGATCTTGCGCACGAATTATGTCATCCATGGCATCACATTCACCAACCATTCACCAACCATTCACCAACCATTCACCAACCCCAACTACTCCATGAGACTATAAATAAGAGGCTTTGCATCTCATTTTTCTTCACCAATTCACCAAAGCTTCTAGATTTTTCTTTCTTTCTCCAATTGCTCTCCTTTTGGCCAAGAACACCACCACCATTGGCTATCGCTCCACTACCGGGCTGTGCGACTTAGTTCATGGATCTCAAGCAATTGAATATACAGCCCAAGTACAACGATAAACAAAAGGATAATTGTATTTCATCTTGAAGTTTGAATACAGAGTTATTACAGATAATAATAGTAAAGTACATGAAATGCCTTAAACCGATAGGTAGATATAAAATAAAAACAGTAAACTAAGTTGCCTGATATCCGTGAACATTTCCATCTTCTGAAAGGCTTACTGATCTCCTGAGAATACATGTAGTTTTGAGGGTCAACGCAAGGTTGGTGAGAGTTACAGGTTTTCTGCTAAACGCAGCAGTAATACTTTTAAAATAACTAAAAGTATTCCTTTTGTAAGTAAAATAATACTTATAAATGAAATGTACAGAGTTGCTGAAAATCGTAAGTAATACCATCCTCAGGCATTTCCATAATACTTAACTCAAATGATTAAAAAATCAATAGCTAATACAAATCACAATTAGAGAATTCCATATGCTATCAAACCGAAACCCCCAATTTCACGGTTTTACCAAATCAATCGTTAAAACATCACAATATTCACAACGAGGACTCAATACAACATATATATTAGCAATCCACTAACAACACATGAGATGAATTGAAGCATACTTTCAGATTTGGACATCTAGAGTTTGAAACCCTAAAACTCAAAATAACTAACCTTGTGAATTAAGAATTAGAGAACGCATTTCGGGTGTTAAAACCAAACTCTTCAAACTTTTACTACACAAAATCCTTGATCAAAATGACTAAATTTCGCACCGAGGCGGCGGAATACGCCGGGCTGTGCGACTTAGTTCATGGATCTCAAGCAATTGAATATACAGCCCAAGTACAACGATAAACAAAAGGATAATTGTATTTCATCTTGAAGTTTGAATACAGAGTTATTATAGATAATAATAGTAAAGTACATGAAATGCCTTAAACAGATAGGTAGATATAAAATAAAAACAGTAAACTAAGTTGCCTGATATCCGTGAACATTTCCATCTTCTGAAAGGCTTACTGATCTCCTGAGAATACATGTAGTTTTGAGGGTCAACGCAAGGTTGGTGAGAGTTACAGGTTTTCTGCTAAACGCAGCAGTAATACTTTTAAAATAACTAAAAGTATTCCTTTTGTAAGTAAATTAATACTTATAAATGAAATGTATAGAGTTGCTGAAAATCGTAAGTAATACCATACTTATAAATGATATGTACGTTTATGAGAAAACCATCAATGCGTATAGTTGAGTCCTATAACCGAGCTATTCGACTGAAATGTACCCCTCTACAACGCTTCATGGACGTCGTAGTAATGAAAAAGATAAGTATCACCTACATCGATTTGCAAGTCGAAGTTGTAGCTAACAACCATAGGTGGGGGTGTCAACCCATATAGATCTATACATATGTATCTCGCTCTGCTTGATTAACGGTTATAGTAGTGTGGGTTCTAAGTATTTCTACTTAGTTATGAATAGTGTCTCACTATCTAAGCCATTGATAAATGTAGGATAGACAAGTCTAATTGAGTATGTTGATAAGTATATACGTAAAAGAGTACAATACTTGCTTATTGAAAACATTTTATAAAGCTATAATAACATTTATAAAACTTGATATGAAATTGGTAAATGTTTATATTGCACATGTATTCTCCCCCATAATATATAAAAACATAGACAAAGGGGCCGTAACACTCACTTTTGAAGCGTGAATTCAGCTTAGATATAAGAACGATCGTGTTTGAGAAGCACCGCGAAATAACATCACAAAACAACAAGGTTTTGTGCGGCGAAGTGATGGTGCGACGGTAGTGGAGCGATGACCAATGGTGGTGGTGTTCTTGGCCAAAAGGAGAGCAATTGGAGAAAGAAAGAAAATCTAGAAGCTTTGGTGAATTGGTGAAGAAAAATGAGATGCAAAGCCTCATATTTATAGTCTCATGGAGTAGTTGGGGTTGGTGAATGTGATGCCATGAATGACATAATTCGTGCGCAAGATCCCGATGTCTAATAATTTTTTTGAGACCGGAGAATTGTCGAGCCGAGTGCACTGATTCTAGAAACCTAAACAGATAATTTTTTCGAGTTGCAGAACATCGGGAAATCGCGTTTAAATATTGCGTTCATTTATCCACAGTATCCGATTAGTTGACTTTTATAAATATTTTTACTAAAAATATTTCGAGTATGGAATCCAATAATAGACCATAGTCTGAGTCCAATAATGTTCTCGGAATTTCCATATGAGGTGCGTAAGTGCCTCAACGGATCGAAACGATTTATGTAGTTAAATAAAATCAGTGGTTTATTTTGGCTTGTTTTCTTATAACAATCGTAACTTTTGCATATGAGCTCCGTTTTGAACGTTATTTATATTTCCGGAATTAGGGAAACATGTACTCTGAGGTTAAAATGCTTGTTTTGTTTCACAAATGGTTAATATTTATTTTCAGTTTTTCAGACGTATTAACTAGGGTTTCAGTTTGTACTTGAGATATTCCATTATAGGAAGTAAGATTTCATCTCGTGTCTTAGTTTGATCATAATGACACTATATTTTCCAAAGTATGCATTAAAGCTCAAAAGGTCAGGTTACAAAGAGGTTTGCAGTGAATTGACTGTTTCTAGTTTTAGACCTAAATTTCCGGGATGTCACACAATATGTGAAAAACAATGAATTATTATTGAAACAAAGGAATATTTTTTGTGAAACTGCTAAAAGGTTATATTCATATATTACACGTATTTATGATTCTTCGGATATTGCTTTGGATCATCACAAAAAATTATTACCTTTTATTGAGTTTAAATTAAATGATGTAGATTCTCCTTCATACGAATGTGAATCTATTGTTTCTTCAATCGAATTACCAAACCCAACTTATGCTCATGGTGTTATTCCTTTTGAAAATTTTTTGAGTCCTAATGATCTGTTGAAAGTAATGGATAAGTCACTACCCGCATTTCCTCAAGCAACAAAAACTGATTCTGGGAATGTTATTGTATATGCTTCTGATAATGATACTGATTCTGACATTGAGGAAATAGACTGCAGTAATTTATCACACCAAAAATCTTCTTCTATTTGTTCTTTATCTAAATTCGAAACCTGTGCAACTAAAGAAAGCACCATTTCTTCTAAGAAGTGCTCTTCTGAGGAAACATAATATTCTTCGATTAAAAAAACTAAAACTTTCCAAATACTAAACACTTCGGTTAACTACTCGAAATACAGTGTCGATAAAAGTAAAAGACTTGTCGAACTAGCATGTACGTATCCTAAAGTTGCTAACTTCAAAAATACTGTCTTTATTAAACAAGGTGTCTCACTCGAAGAGAATTGCGAACTTCTCTCACTTATAAAAGAGGACAATATGACTATCACAGCCGAAGGTTTTTAATCATCTGATAAAATGCTAGATAATTCTTTAAATGCTGAAATGGATTTTAAAATTAATAAAAGAAAACAAGAAATGTATCAGATGAAGAACACATTCGGACGTCATCAAAATTATTCACATAACCGAAGTTTTTCCAACAATAGAAGTTTTTCAAACAATAGAATCTTTTCAAACAATCGAACATTTTCGAATAATCAAAGTTTGTCATATAACCGAAGCTTCAAAGATAAGAGAAACCAGATTAAATTTCAAACCCCTGCTGAAAAACACAAACCATTCTACAATAACAGAAGAAGGAAAAACTATCGTGATTCTCAAAACAAAAAGAAGGCTTTTCAAAAACAACAAAAATCGCTTTCAGTCAACAACTCTTCGAGGAAATCACAAAAGATTATTTTTGAACAAACTAAACCCATCTGTTCTAACAATAAACATGAAAATCCAACAAAGAGAAACTTTACCAAGGGTAGCAACCTAGTAGACACGTTTCATGTTTGGTTAGACAAGAACATGGATTTGTTCAAAGATAAAAGCTTAACCATACAAGAATTTAAACTTGCCTATGAAGAGTTTCTATGCGAATCCACAAAATGTAGCACTTCGTCTGGCAACACTCTCTTTTCAAAACAAAAATGGGTTCCTGTAAAATCGAATCCACTTTCTCCATTGACTCCTAAAGTTCAAAGTACAAACAAAATTTTAAAATGGGTTCCGAAAGTCATTAAATCACAAATAGACAAAACCACCATCGAGTCAACAATAGCTTCAATTTCTGGAACCAAAAAGGACGATATGGTTGCTTCATGGATCTATGATCCGAATACTTACCCACAAGGACCCAAGCCGTGTTGGGTACCTGAACTCTATCTCTAATTTGTAGGTAATGATCGATGAGCAGTACGACAAGGAATGGTACATCGACAGTGGCTGCTCACGACACATGATAGGGAGGATAGAGTACTTAAGGGATTTCAAAAGCTTAGAAGATGGAGGAGATGTTAAGTTCGGAAACAATGAAACATTTCCAATTAAAGGATATGGGAAAATTACAAATGGAAAATTTACGATTAACCGAGTTGCCAATGTAGAAGGACTCAAGCACAATTTGGTTAGTGTTTCTCAACTAGTGGTGGGAACTGGTCTAAAGGTCAAATTTGATGAAAATGGTAGCGTCATCAAGAAGATAAAGACTAAATAGGGTCTACTAGAATCTACAAGAAAAGGCGAAATGTTCCCACTTGATATGAAGCCAATCGTCGAAGCTCCTTCAATATGCTTACTTTCAAAAGCTCCTTCGGATATGAGCTGGCTATGGCATAGACGACTATCTCATTTAAACTTCAAGAATATCAACAAGCTTGTAGCACTTGATTTAGTCAGAGGAATGCCTACGTTAAAGTTTGATAATGATACCTTATGTGCTGCATGTGAACATGGTAAGCAGAAACGACAAGCACATCCCATCACCATTGACTCCAAAATAACCGAACCACTCGAGCTTCTACACATCGACCTTTGTGGTCCATCTTGGGTTGAGTCACTTGGAGGCAAGAAATATATACTAGTCATTGTAGATGATTTTTCAAGATTCACATGGGTTATCTTTCTAAGAAATATATCTGATACCCCAACAAAACTCATTGCCAAACAAATCGAACTTCATCTCAAGAAACCAGTTCGAGCCATCCGAAGTGACAATGGCACGGAGTTTAAAAACCATACAATTGATTCATATCTAAAGGAGAGGGGCATCACTCATAATTTTTCTGCCCCTTATACTCCACAGCAAAATGGTGTAGTTGAGAGAAGAAATAGATCTCTATGCGAAGCTACAAGGACTATGCTTGACTACGCAAATCTACCAATGTACTTCTGGGCCGAAGCCATTGGTACAACATGCTTCACTCAGAATCGATCTTTCATCCATCGACGATTTAACATCACTCCATACGAAGTCATAAACAAAAGGAAACAAAATGTAAAATTCTTCCATGTATTTGGCTGCCGATGCTTTATCATGAAACTCAAACCTGGAACTACAAAGTTTGAATCCAAATCCGATGATGGGGTCTTCCTGGGCTACTCACATTCTGCGAAAGCTTATCGCGTTCTAAACAAAACAACAAGGAAGATTGAGGAAACTTTTAATCTGACATTTGATGATCACTATGTTAAGAAATTAGCAACACTCTTTCCTCGTATCCCTATTTTTCCAGAACCACCAACCGACGTTCTACCTTTGGACTCCTTCAACCTTGACTTCTCTTTCCTATTTGATGATCCATATCACGCAATAAATGCTGAAACAAATTCGAAGGACAATAATGTACCAGAAGTCACCAAGCTCTCCGGTGATCAATTCGCAAAAGAACCATCACCTCAAAAAGATACTTCGGTTGAAGGGGAGTCAGAATCTACAACGCAAATGGCTCCCTCAGTTGAGGGGGAGTGTGAAAAATCCATCCCAAAGGATCCTTTAGTCAGAAGAACTCATCAAAACCCACTACTTCTAATCCGGTGCACGCTCACTCAACTGAACCACCCGCATCTCATCTCGAGGGGGAGTCATCTGTCAAGCCCGCTTCGGTTGAGGGGGAGCAACCAATTCCTGACGACATACCTGAAGACAATCAATCATCTTCAGATTATCCATCTGATACTGAAGAGGTGCACGGAGAAACATTACTAGAATATGATCCTGCCTACCCACCTCTTGAAAAATGGACACGCGATCATCCGAAGACTCAGGTAATTGGCAATCCGAATGAAAAGGTACTTACTCGATCCCAACTCAAAGCAAAACAGCATGAACTGAATAAACGATTTGATTTTTGCATGTTCAATGTTTTTATTTCCAAAATTGAACCAAAAAATGTGAAAGAAGCTTTTCTACACTCTGATTGGGTGGAGGCTATGCAGAGTGAGTTAGCCGAATTTGAAAGAAATAAAGTTTGGCGCTTAATTCCTAAACCTGCTAACTCCTCTGTAGTTGGTCTAAAATGGGTTTTTCGAAATAAACTTGATACAGAAGGTAACATTGTACGAAACAAAGCTAGACTTGTTGTCAAAGGGTATTGTCAACAGGAAGGAATCGATTATGATGAAACCTTCGCTCCTGTTGCAAGACTCGAGTCCGTCCGAATTTTCTTAGCCTTTGCTGCTCATAAAAACTTCGATGTTTTTCAAATAGATGTCAAATGCTCATATTTAAACGGCGAACTCGAGGAAACACTATATATGGAACAACCACCTGGCTTTATAAATGAAAAATTTCCAAATCACTGTTATATCCTTGACAAAGCACTCTATGGGTTAAATCAAGCACCAAGAGCCTGGTACGAAACTTTAACTCAGTTTTTGAAACAATCAAACTTCAAACAAGGCTCTGTTGATCCCACTCTCTTTCGAAAGAAAGTTGGTAATCATCTCATGTTAGTGCAAATCTACGTGGATGATATCATCTTCGGATCAACGGACCCTGCTCTTTCAAAAGAATTCGAAACCTTGATGAAAAGTAAATTTCAAATGAGTATGATGGGGAAGATAAACTTCTTTCTCGGATTACAAGTCAAGCAAACCTCTGAAGGCATCTTTATAAATCAAGAAAAATACACACGAAGCCTGTTGGAAAAATTTCTAAGGGAGAACTGCTCCAATGCGAAGGTTCCGATGGCTGCTTGTACACGACTCACACCTTCGCTTGACAAACCTGCTGTTGATCAGAAAGTTTGTAGAAGCATGATTGGGTCTCTACTCTACTTGACTGCAAGTCGCCCAGACATCATGTTTTCAGTATGCAATTGTGCAAGATACCAGGCGAATCCTCGAGAACCCCACTTAACAGCCGTCAAGACCATTTTCGCTATCTACATCGCACACCTTCTCTTGGACTATGGTACCCTGCCAACTCAGGCTTCTTTCTACAAGCCTACTCCGATGCTGATTTAGGAGGATGTGCACTTGATCGCAAAAGCACTTTGGGGGGATGTCAGTTTCTAGATGGCAAGCTCATCAGCTGGCAATCGAAGAAGCAAACATGTGTTTCCATCTCCACAACCGAAGCGGAATACATAGCCACAGCTGCATGTACCTCTCAGATGATCTAGGTTCAATGTCAACTTCGAGACTATGCTATCCACATGCGAAGAATACCGTTGTTCTGTGACTCTCAAAGTGCCATACGCATATGTCATAATCCGGTTCAACACTCGAAGACAAAACACATTTTCCTCCGATATCACTTCATTAAAAGTCATGTAGAAGAAGGAAACATTGAAGTTCATTTTATTCATACGAATGATCAGCTGGCGGACATCTTCACCAAAGCTCTTGATGAGAAAGCCTTTTCACGAATCATCCATGGGCTAGGCATGCTTGAGTCATCAGCAGTTCAAAATACCTAATCAACTAAGTACCTATACCTTACAATCTCCGTAATTTTTTTTTCTTTTCCTATGTTTAAACTAGGTTTAAGTTTTTTTTTTTGTTTTTTTTTTAAATTTTTTTAGTTCCTTTGGTTGTCATCAGAAGCGATACTATTCATAACCGAACCTTCGGTTCAGTTTGGATAACTGTTCATTTACTGGAAAACATTAAGATCGTTTAAGACACTATTCACATCCGACGCTTCAGCTCACTTCTGATAACACTGACTTCTGCACATAGCATTGTCCAAGTCCTTCACATCCGAAAACGAATCTTGCCAAAATAACATACTCTATTAAAAGGACAAAACAAGGTTTTTCGAGTCTGTTGAGCATATCTCATTGCACTAAGGGATATTTGGGACTCGCATTGCAACATTGGTAATACTTTGGATGACCTGATCATGGTTAAAGACCTCTTGACACGTCCACACTTCGCACAAGCCTACATGTACTCCTCATGTCTTACTTGCACTCAGTGGTTCTTCCTTCACATAAGCATAAAACTAATCAAAAAGACTTAGTCTTTTCAGGATAAATTCCAAGTATTGTGAGGTTGTAAACATTTGGCATTTCCTGATACAAAGGAACTTCAATTTCTAAAAATTTAACAATGGGATTCCAAATGCCTATATTGAACAATTTCCTAAAAAGAATAAACTAAATTAAGGAGAGAATAGACTCCATGATGTACCAAAGAAAAAGCAAAAGTAAGAAAAACACTTCAAACATACTTCAAGCTTATCTTCGGATACACTAAAGAAGCAACACTACAAGTAGCTATATACGAAACATTCAAGGCGTACTCCCTGTCTTCAATGCACAAATCAGGATCTCCTGTGACACAGTTGAGAACCGGGTTGGGAGTATGAACATCTCAGTAACCCGTCTTCAGTGACACGGGTGGGATAGTGCACAAATTTCAAAGGCTTGTCAGCCGAAAGGCGTGTCCAAATACTCCATCTGGTGAAACGAGATAAATTTTTTCTTCTCAATCCCATTTAAACTCAAAGACTAAGAAGCGTACTAATTCCTATCAGGATATGTCATCTAAGGTTACTCCAAGTAATATTTGGAAAATTAAAACAGCCAACTATGTTTACATAAGGGCGAAGTAGGAATAATCACACTGGGTTCAGCTATAGACATGAATGCACACTACATTACTCTTGTACGAATGTGTATATGTCAAAAGGACTTCCTAGAATAATCAGCTCTCATCCACTAAACTAAACCAAAAACCGTACTTTTCAAATAATGAATGAATCTTTGTGTTATCTCTTCGGATAAGCAGCATGACAACAAAATGAGCAGACTTCGGTTGTATTAGAGTATATTCTTCTTGTCTTTATTTATTTATTTTTTTTGGTAACTACTCGTCATAATATCAGTTGGGATTCAGCGAGATTTCAGGGATATCTATGATTATTGTTTTACTTTGGGATATGCAGGAACCAATGAGCATCAAGCACAACGGTTACTTGGGATGATGCATCTGTCACAACGATAAAAAGGGAATGTCCCCTCAACTTACGGATGATGTGGCAACACCCTATTCGACCATTCAAACACGCGCATTAAATGCACATTCTCTCTCCACTCATCAATCCAGTATTTAAACAAGGCAAACCCTTCATTCATCCCTTCCGTTTCCATTCTCTCTGCAACATCAATACAAAAATCCCAAATACTCCCAACTCTCAAAACTCTCAAACGATTCAAATGGCCACCGACAATATTTCCTTCACTGCCGGAGATGCTGATTCCGTTCCGGATCTTAACCCCATGTCTGCCAACCATATTGCAAACCTTGACCCTAAAGCTTACTCGTCAACAATGGCGATGCTGGTGGTATGTTTGCAACATTCACCCATGTCATACGCCATGACTGAACAACTCAAGTTCCAAAGATTTGGGTTAACAGGGCACATCATACTGCACGTCTGAATGCAGATCGTAACTCAGTGTCCTTTGAAATTCTCACCACTGATAACAACAAGAAAACAATTACCGTCAAGAAGGAGCAATTCGCAAGGATCCTTCAACTTTCGGTGTCTGGACGGTTTCAGATGGCCTCTCAGTCTGAGATTTTGAATATGCTAAATGAGATGGGTCACACACCAGTCACACGATCAATGAGTTCCTTCAAAAAGAACAAGTTGCCATCAGTCTGGGGTTACTTCTTTAGCATTCTTCTACGCAGTCTCTCTGGTAGAACTTCTGGCCTTGATTCCGCCTCCTACACCTTCCTGCAACTACACTACGGTATCTACTATAATGTTCCACTTGATTATGCATCTACTCTTTGGACCGATTTCACCACATACTTAAATCATGCGAAGAGGGCAACAGACATCGCATCTACTAGGTTCTGGGCACTCATAGTTCATGCTGTGTATGCACACGAAAAGATACCAGTGCCTTCGGACCTACCTGTCCATGACTTCCATCAAGTTCAGACTCCTTCTAGCTCCTCTTTGGATGACAGGATGGAATTTATTGCTCAAATACTTGAGGCAATGCTGTGCAAGGTTCCCGAAGATAACCTAACACTGATTGAGTATCGCAAAACAATTACAACACCTGCACCCCTCTGGGTTTTCACTAGGGTCATTGAGTCCGAACTTCCAAAAGCTAAGGGTTGAAAACGCAAAGGCACAGCCGAACCATCCGAAGCACCAGCCAAGAAACCAAAAACTAGGAAGAAGACTCAAGCAGTGAAACCTCCGAAGAAGAAAGCCGCTCAATCTTCTAGACCACAAACACCTCGATCCGAAGAAGAAGAAGAAGCAGAAGAAGGCGAGGAAGAACTAACGCATCAGGAGGATACCAACATTCTTCCATCACCAACCGAAACAACAACCACTACGGTACCTCCCTCTGATCCATTCATTACTTTAACCGAAACCCCTGTAGTGTCCGCACATTTGACCTCTGTTGAAATATCTAATGTGGAGACAAGTCAAATTGAGACCCCTGTGCATACATCTGATGTGGACACAAGTCTCACATCGGGTAATCCAACTACAACAAATCCACCATCCCCACCTCCAAAGAATACCACACCTTTTTTCAAAACAACAACCGCAGTTCCACCGCCGCTTCATTCATTCTTCATGGATGATATGGCGGATTCCTTCTCTCCTGATAAAACTGACAAAGAAGAGGAAGACTATTTTGAAACCGCCCCAATCCAAATACAAGATGACGATGAAGACGAACTAGACACAAGCCTGGTATCCATGAAACAATTTCGCCAGTTAAATGCGAAGTTAAACGTTTTGATACAAGCCCAGACTGCTTATTCCTCTGCCAAAGGTTCTAGGGTTACTAATGATCACTTGGCAGAATCCCTCACATCCTTTGAAGAAGCCATCACAACGAAAGTCACTAAGAAAATTGATGAAGCCGTCAGAATCGTAGAAGCGGATGTCAAACAGCTGAAGAGGAACGTCCTGGAGAAAGTAGACTTAAGGTGTAAAGCTGTTGAGAAACAAGTCAAAGAGAAAACACAGCAAATCCAGGAACAACAAAATACCAAGCTCTCCGAAGTGGTCACCAAACTCAATGCTGCCCATACAGAAGTTCTAGCTAAGCTTCAAACTATGTCCACTTCGGTTGAGAATCTCTCAAAACGAGCTGCTGAAGAGTTTGACGTAAAATTGAAGAGTTTAAGGAAAGATGTCGAGGATGCCAAGAAGACAATAGCCGCATATGAACCAAAGGTACAAGAGCTCAGCGCCTATAAAGAAGCCCAGTCAATCAGTAACCAACAAATGAAAATTTTGGTCTCTCAAACCACCGACTCCATCCGAAAGGATATTGCACCACTTCTGACACTTGTTAGTCGTTTATCGGGTGCTCCGAAGCCTTCAATGCCTTCTTCACAAGGGGGAGAAGGACCTCGACTAACAACAAGACAAATAAGAATCACCTTCGCTCCAACAGCAACCATCACAACCCTCGCACCACTCACTCAAACATCGACTACGACTGATCAAACGACAAAACCATTCTTCGGATTCACTTCACCACCAACAATCACCACAACGACAACTGTTCCTCCTGTGTGGGGAAGAACTACACCAATGACAACCGAAACCACTTCGAGTCTCATCAAAAGATTCTCTGGTGGAATCAAAATTGGAGCTAGTTCTGCACCGGCTGCAACATCAACGAAGACAACTACTTCCCAAACACCTCCTGAGACTGGCCCTTCTGTTGATAAGGGAAAGAAAATTGCTGAAGTATTGTCTAAGACTGAAGAGAAAAAGAAGAAAGAAGAGGAATATGAGAAGCTAACGCATTTGTATGTGATCTCAAGAGATAGAGCAGGGAAGAAGGAAGTCTTGGGTCCAGTGAACAAAATCTGGACATATGAGACAATAATGAATTTGGCATTTACAACTGTTGAAGTGTTTGATCGATTGCCTCTTGTCTCATTAAGTGATGAGAATTCAACAGATCTACAACTGGATATCCCTTTCAATCCAAAGCTATTCGCTGCAAATTTCTATGATGTCGAGTTTGATCCAGCAGAAAAGAGGAAATTTCAAGAACAAAAGGCCAGGTTTCATGCTAACCTTGCTGTTGAAGAAACTGATGTTTGGTCCTGCTTGAAGATAGTCAGGATTGAAAAGATTGAAACCGGACCACTCTTCGAAGACATATATCCGAACTACACCTATCATGTACGAAGAGGAGAACAAAAGATAGAAAGCACTTTCACTGTTGCAGACTTCCCACTGATGAATCCAAATGATTTCGTGGTCTTAGTTGAAAGATTTTACAGCCGAATTCAAGTAAGAATCTCCTAGCAAGTTAGTCTTACTAGAGGTCAGAGGCTTATTGGAAGATTTATGGGTTCATATCTTTGTAACTTCTCCCAGTATGACTATGAAATTGCAAAACTTTTTAAGCAATCTGTTCCAGCTGCTGATAAAGAACTAACTGGCATAACCAAAATCAGCGATGGAAAAATTCTACATAAACCTTGGGGAGTAGTTTACAAAGGAAGGTTGACAAAGAAAGGAGCTTTAAAGAAGTTGTTTTTTGATATGGATGAAAAGGAAAAGTACCCTTCAACAATTTTGGAAGGAATGATTGCAAGGGTGACAGTGAACAATGAAAACTCAGATGATGCGAAGCTTGAGCTGTGCACTCATCTGAAGTGGTGGCTACAGATTAGAAAGGAATTAACTAAAGCTTTTCGTATGTTATAAACTTCGGATACCTGTCATCTTCACCACAAAGGGGGAGAATGTTAGGATTCTGATTGTGATGAAATTTGACATCCGAAGTGCACAAGTTCCTGTCTCAAATTGAAGAAAATGCAAAGTGATAGGTTGATACGAAGCGGTTAAAGATACGAAGTCTACGTGCTTATCTGAAGACTGTTATGTTTATCTTTACTGTAGATAATGTCTAGGATTTTATACTTATCTGTAACTAACAGGATTACGTGTTTATCCTGCTAGATCTTAGTAGTTAAACACCCTCTATCCTAGATGTTTAGAACGTACTTTACACAGTCGCTTTATTCTTTGTAACGTTGTTAATAATTGCTCATCATAAAGATTTGAAGCACTATCTTTTTACATTGAATATAATCATTCGACTGCTTGAATATACTTGCGTTTTCATTGTTTGCATTGATAATTTATTATTACAAAACCGATTGATGTATTCGTTTTTTTTTTAATTGATGGTCTGTATTTGCATTTATGTAATAAAATTGGTGAATGTCTACATTCATATAAAACTGATGTTAAAGCTGATGTTGTATGTTTGCATAGTTGGTTTGTGATGGTAACAAACTGATGGTAAATACAATTTTACATTCATATAAAACTGTATTTACATTTATTGAGAAATTTTGTTCCGGTTAAGTGGTAAGTATGGTAATGTTGTATTTTTCTTACGTGCGTGTTATGTATATTTTGCTCGAAACTTTAGCAAATGAATTATTCTAGGTGGGTGGTAAAGGTGTTTAATTTTTTCTAACATAGTGAAGTTGGAGCCTTTCAGTTCCGTAATTTTTATTTTCTTTTTTATAGTCCATTGCTTTTGCTTTTCATAGTTTTAGCCAATACTTTAAACATAAGGTACGGATTTGGTCATAAGTAAAATATTTTTTTTGGTACAATTTTTTTTGTTTTTATTATGATTTTGATTACATTACTTTCTAATTAAATTTTTTTTTACAGTTTTACCCAATGTTTTTAATCTTATTATCAATGTGGTCGGAAACTTTATTTTTATTGTTTCTTAAATTTTTTTTGCTAAATTATGGTTTAAATTTCTTTTACAAATGTTTGGATTTTTTTGAGACAACTTTAATGATGTTGTTTTATATTTACATTATTTTGACAAAGTTTTGGTGTTTATATTTTTCTAATGGTAAGGGACTCTATTTTTGCAAGTATATATATACCGGAGACGAAATTTTATTTTTCATATGGTTGAGAGTATAATACAGACATAAAACAATAAAAGGTATCGAAAACTTTTGTTGCAGTGATAGACGGTAAGGTGGCTGCGTTGACCAACTGTTTGAATATCTACTTGTGATTTATATCTTCAAAAATTTTGTTGATCTTTCTTTGTATGGAGGTTATTTCTTCGATGGCTTTATTTATATTTTTCTAATAGTAAGGGACTCTATTTTTGCAAGTGTATATATACTGGAAACAAAATTTTAATTTTCATACCGTTGACATTACAATACAAACATAAAACAGTAAAAGGTATCGAAAGCTTTTGTTGTAGTGATAGACGGTAAGGCGGCTGCATTGACTAATTGTTTGAGTATCTACCTGTGATCTATATCTTCAAAAATTTTGTTGACCTTTCATTTCCTTGTATGGAGGTTATTTATTCGATGGCTTCATTTATTTGCGTTATGATATTGTGTTTCAGCTGTTGCAAGCCATTTTTCGCAGCCTCTATTGAAGTTGGGTCGACACTTCGGTTTAGAATTTCGATAACTTCTGTGGCTATGTCATCGTTCTGTATTGCGGTGCGTATGAAGTCGTGTGCAGTGTTAAGTTGTTGATATAGTCTATCGATTTATCTTTTTTGTTTCTCCGTGGCTTCATTTTGATTTCCAATTTGGTTATTACGCGGATTAGAAGGAGAAGCCATGGTGGTAGCAAGTGATTGTAGATGGTTGCTGATGTTATTGAAGGCTTTGGTTTGTGGATTCTCATGTAGATTGTCTTGGTTTATACGCGAAAGTGTTTGTAGATTGTATCGAAATTTTGAAATTAGGAATCATTTCTTCTATTTTTTTTTGTTTTTTCTGGACGGCATGTGATACGTGCACATTTGTTGTTGTATTGTTTGTCATCTTGTGCTTTGTAAGTTTGTAGAGGCTGCATGTGAAGCTTTTTTAAATAATTATTTTTTACTACAAACTTTTTATATAGATAGTGGTTTTATGTGAAATTTGTTTCTCGATCTCAAAAAGACTGTATATGTTTTGTATATTGGTATTTTGTGAAGTTTGACACACCGTATACACTGGGATGATAGGTACATATATTACAGATAGTTAGCATTTCTGTTACAAAATATTTGTATATGTTAACAGAACATACACATTTTAAAGCTATAGTCCTGTCAATCATTCATTAAGTACTTGCTTCATTACGTGGTACGACTACGCTTCATCTTCATTATGGGAATCAGATTGCTTTTTTTTTTGGAGTTGTCTTCTGTGAAAATGATCCGAAATTAGAATTTATTGTATCGAATTATGTATTCTGAATGAGTAAATATTAGTTACCTTTAGAGTCATACTGAAGACACTTAACAGGACCGCGTTTTGAATTATCAGAAGATTGCGTTTGTTTCTTGGTTGCTTCTTGTTGGGTTGTCGATGTATAAGAGGTGGGAGGCGGTGTTAAATTTGAAGTTGTAATTGTCGCCATTTCCATTGCTGGTGGGGGTGTAGTATCTTGAATGGAATTGGTTAACAATGGAGTAGGATTTTGAATCAGATTATCTAAGTTTGAGATTTCGATGGCATCGACTATAGCAAATCCAATTGATTGGGGAACTGAACGTTTTGTCATTTCAATCAAAAGACTTTGGGGTCTTCCTATCACTTCTTCAATCGGTGGAGGCATGGTAAATTGGTCTTCATATCCTTTTTCAATAACCAACTTTTCGCAAGTGCATCCAACCATTCTTTCTATAAAGGCATTTGTAGCAATGGCGGTCATGATGCTGGTATCATCAATAATATTTGCTGAAAAACTGTAGCTATTTTGTGAAATAAGAAAAAAAGCAAGTTATATTTTGCATATTGTATTTTATGAAGTCCATATAAATGCAGGAACTTACTAAAACTTTGGCGGATTGACTTGTCCATCGCTAACGCAAAACCAAATATCTCCTTGTTTTGCAACTCGTTCGTTGCATTTTTGACATATTGCTGTGTACCGTGAATCAAAAATTCTATAGCTCTCTATGGCTGCTTTGGTGAGGAATTTCTTAGCCTGCAACGTATAATTAGTTTTGTTTTAACAGCAATGTACTTTAATTTTTTATTTGTAATATTAATATATTTTTATTTTTCTGTTTATATACTTACCAATTCTTATCCGTTACATACTATTCTTATCTAGTGAAAAAAAAATTATAATATAATAGTATTGTTTTTGGTCCATGACTCGGATGGGCAGATACTCATATAGGTAGTGCACTTACAATCAGTTCAGAGTGTTCCTTAGTTAGAAGGTCGACTATAGTGATTGTGGTGTACGGTAAGGGGATAGCACCGGAGGAGCTAGATTGGGAACTGCAGTACATTTGAAAATTCAGAATTCTATGAATATATAATGTATTTGCTATAGTGTAAATCATACATTTGAAGATCAAGAATTCATGGTGTAAGAGTTGGATTGACAATAACATAAGTAGCGTCTGTAGAAGCTAATTTCAATCATCCTGTTTCAGTAAATGTTACCGATATAAATGATGGAATGTTATCGTAATGTTAAACATAAAAGTTAGACAGTAAAGAGTAACCATACCTCCATAGGTTATGACTTTGATATTAGTAACTGCTATTGTAGTACCTATAACTGTATTTAACAACTGTTGGTGATTGAATCTATGCTTGGATTGGTAACAGTCTTTCCAAAGTGTAGTGACAATTTCATGTCCACTGGTGTGTGTTGTCAAGTGTAATAGTTTTAGTAATGAACATCGAAACGTTAGACAATGTAATTAGGGTGTTATGTTACTTACTCTTTTCCTACTAATGTTAAGTACATTAATCGATCGCCTTCGTTCTTTTTCCCAGATTCATAGGATTTAAAGAATCCCACATAGTCTGCAGTACAAAAATACAGCAAAGCAATTCCAGTATTAAACTGTGACATTATCAAAGGTATAAAGTTTTAGCTGGAAAGAAACCTGGGAAGTAATCTGGACTTGCTAACAGGCTATGTAATTCTTCAATGGTTGCTGGGTGGTACCATTCTTTCGGTATGTCTGGAATATCTTTTAATTCGTCAATTTTGGATGCCCGTTCAACATTAATATGAAACTGGTTTTTTAGCATTTTCCTGTGGATTTCTGTGTTGGAGCAGGTATAATTTTGGATGGCAGCAACGTAAAATCTGAAGATTTGATTCTCCAAATGCTTGATTTGTTTTCTCGGCAAGTATATGGATGGCATCGCCCTGTTGCGTATAAACAGTTGTGATCAGCAAAAAGTTGTAGAAGACTTGTTAGTGTAAAATATACTAAAGATCTTACCTTTTCATGTACTACTAAAAACCATGTTTCATGTGTTCGAAAATGAGGAACCCATTTCCGAAGTACGGGTATTTCTAACTTATGCGCTGGACAGCCACTAAAAAGTTCAGAAATTCCTACCATCCCTGTAAATCTGCAAAGAAAAAAAATTACAGAATTGTATGTCACCAAAAATTTATGTACAAAGCATATTGTCTCTCCTTATGAACCTCAACATTTTCAATAAGTGTTTGAAGATTTTTAAATACTATATTTATGGTGGTGTCTGATAGATGACCATCAGAATTTTGTAGGAGAATCTTTATAGAATCGGGCGATGTTGCTCTTGAAAGTGCAACATAAAGTTGACCGTGCATAAAAACAGCCTGTGGCGAATACACCCCGATTTTTTCCAATGATTGACCTTGACTTTTATTGATAGTCATTGCGTAGCATACTTTGCATGGAAACTGTTTTCGATGAAGATAAAAGGTAATTATGTTGGATTTGGTGTCTAAGCCATGACTTATAATTGTATTTATCTTGTTAATTGAAGCAAAGTCCATTTGGGTTGCCCTCATAGTTGGAGGATTAATGTAAAGTTCAGTAGAGAGATATGTTGATTTATTAATTGTTTAATAAATCAGTAGAAATAAATAAATAGTTTATTAATATATTTAAGTGTTAATATATTAATTAGAAACTATAATAATTAATTAGAAATTAATCTGGAATTAATTTGGATTTAATTCAGTGATTAAATAAATTAATTAAAGGTGCAGGGACTGGTTTGTATTTATTCAATTGTTGAATGACTGATAAACCAGAAGCCAGGGGACTTGATTTAGCGCCACCTTGGAGGCTCCTTCCAAGGGTGGCGAAAACCCTAATTAGGGTTTAAGAAGTCTGGTCCAAGTGGTCAACAGGCTTGCCCACTAAGGAGGCTCCTTAGGGTTTCAGCTGTAACCCTTGGAGGCTATAAAAGGAGACTCCTGGCTCCTCCTTTTCTGTGCCAACTTTGAACCAGAAGAACTCTGCTGGATTTTCTCCTCCTTGCTTTGGGTGTGACTACATTTGAGGCAGGATCAGTTTGCTGCTAGCTTCAAGAACAAGATCAAAAGGTTGGTAACTCTTAATTTGATCTTTAGAAATAAATGTTGGCCTTAGGTTTTGTTATTATAGCTTCATAGAAGAAAACATAGATCTTCTTTTTAGGGTTGCATGTGAACTTAGGAATTTTGTAGTTCATTGATTGTGTAAAACCCTTCAATTCTTCATCTTTATGAGTGAGCTTGAATCTAGGAATGTAGACACATTTGCCTACGGATGTTCCTGTCATGATACAAGCTTCTATAACTAAATGAAGAAGTTGGTTGACAGTAAGTCTTGTGTCATTACAAAGCCCATTAGCAAGATCCATGTTCCTTAATAAGAGGATGGGTGTATTTTATTTAAGTACCAATTCGTGTAATGGAAGACCCGGAAACGACAATTTATTTAAGTATTCTTCTGGATAAAGTAGATCAATATCAATAGATTTATCCGCAAATGGGGTAATTGTATCGGTACTGTGATAAACTCTTAAAGATCCGATGTTCATATCTAATACCATAGCGTTAATTTGGTTTGTAGTTTCGTTTTTTGGACATACAATTGCTTTGTTGCACAAGTTGAAGATGTGGGGTTTATGAGAATGTCGGATCCGTATACAAAATCGATGAGATCCTTGATGCAATTTTTCGGCTCGGTAATCAGCATATGTGGAGGAATATCGATAACAGAAACACTTTGTGGTTTTTTCGGATCTGGTGTTCCAAGTCGACCATTACCAATGTCTAGAAGCCATGATGCAAACTCTGCACATCGCTGAATTTCGATTGCATTACCATTATTTGATAACAGACGCATGTTAGAAGACAATCTATAAACGGAAAAAAGTGGCCATAGAAAAGAATTAGGTAAAGTAGAAGCAATGATTTGCGGATACGAATTTTTCCTTTTAACCGGAAGCGTCTGTCTAAAATCTCATCCTAAAAGAACGGATATGCCTCCAAAAGGAATACCAGGTTTGTCTAATATATATTGGAAGGATCTATCGACTGCTTCAAAACAAAATCGATCGGTCATGGTAGCTTCGTCCCAAATTATTATGGTTGTCAGCTTCAAGAGTTCTGCAAGTTGAGAATTTTTTAATATTGCATATAGAAGTGGTGGATACATCTATAGGTATATTAAACCTGGAATGTGCTGTCCGACCAGAAGGTAATAGAAGAGCAGCAATACCAGAAGCTGCCACAGCCGAAGCGATCTTTTCGATGGATCTAAAATAAGCAAGTACCATAGACCACAAAAATGTCTTACCTGTTCCTTCGTGTCCATATACAAATAACAATGATTGAACACCATTATTGGCATCTTGACGTATACGGTTATAAACAGCCAACTGATCAGAATTTAATCTAGAAAACATATGTTGATGGTATTGATGTAAAGCCTCTTTATCATACCCGATTTCTTCTAAAAGTAATCTATTTTTAAGAACTACACAAACATTAGAAGACGGATTTGGTAGTTGAAAATCAGAAAGGCTTTTCGATGGTATACAACCATTTAGATGTTTTTCAATTTCCAAAAGTACTTGTTGCTGAATAGTGTCATCTGGAACGGAATCATTTGTGGATGATGAAACCGAATGGAATCTATATCATACATCATCGCTCATCTTTGACCATGTATATTCCCACATCTGCAATAGATTGGAGATGTCACAAAACAACAATAGATGCCAGAATAATATTCGAAGCTGCAAACATGAAGCCAATGACAAACCATCATCAAAAGCGGATTGCCATTCTCTATCATCTCCGATTAATCCTAGCGCCTCACACGCTAGACGAAAAGATGGATATACAATTCCGTTTACCTTTCTTATATCAGAGAATGTTCTGCAACCACTTTGATGGTATAACATCATCCGCAAGTAAAAAACTTCACCATAAGTTGGATGAATATATGCGAGTCAACAAACAGGCGGCTGTTTCTTTGAAGTTCTAGGCAACCACTCGCGTAAACTAAGATCCCATTTAAAAAGTTTGGAATATTCATAATATTTGAGGTTCCTACCGGTAATATCGTGTCGATTGCTGAGTAGCCAACCAGTAAGCGAAGTGTTCCTGAACATTGGATTTCTAACAACAGATTGGAGATTATCATTATCCCTAAACGTAGTATTCTGCATATTTTCTAGATGAACAGCAACAATTTGAACTGATGGAAACCGTTCATGAATAGAAAAGTTGAAAAGTTGCCATGCAGCCTCATGTGGACATATGAATCGACCATCGAAATTTTTTTTAATTTCATCTATTGCAACTGTATCAGTAATATAATGAGTTGCGGAAGCGGATTCAGAACTGTGAATACCAAAACTAACACGTTCGACACCTTTAGAAATGTACTTGAAAAGATACTTGATGATCATATTCCATCCGCAATATTCAACATTGATATGTGCATTAAATTTGCTGCATAAACGTCTGTTATATGGAACCACGAACCCATTGTCAACTCGTATCCCATTGCTAAGAGTATGAAATTTGCTGCATAAAAGCCTATTATATTCCACCCGCAATATTCAACATTGATATGTGTATTTTTTAAATTAAGTTAAAGGCAACAAATAGCAACCTACTTTAAATCATTTCCTGACAAATCAGAACTTGAAACCGTGTTAATGATAAAGGAGAAATGCAAAAAATAGTGTGCAAGTTTAAGTTATTTATGTATATTTTTCAAAGTAAACTAAACGCAACAAATACCGACTGACAACGCCTAGTAATATCAAGTATTTTAGTCGTTGTTAAGCCCTATTCTTGGTGAATTTATATCATATATGCTGTGGTATTCTCACTTTTTGTGTCAGTGCTTGTTTGGAAAGAAAAGATGTAAACAGGGGCTAAATGCATACAAAATGGAAGAAGTTTGGAGAAAAAGACAAAAGAGTCGAATAAGCACGCGCGCCGCGGAAATGTACAAGGGCGCGACGCGCTGAGTCATGATTGAGGCGGTGAGAAGAATTCAAATGCCGAAAAAAGGGGATAAACTCGTACGCGCGCCGCGGTTTCTTAATGAGCGCGACGCGGCCTCTTATTTTCTAAAACTATAAATAGAGGGTTTTAGGTCGAAATCAGTAGCAAAGACCTGGCATAGGAACGACACACAAGGCTTCTTTGACTCCAAGTTTCAGTTTTCAGTCGACCATAAGTGGTATTTATTGTTTTCTCATTTAATTTTCAAGTAGTTTAGTAGTTTTTAGTAGCTTGGCTAGTGTTATTGGGTGTGACAACCATTGTCATTAGATTTAAGTTTCTGAAAATTTATGTTTTCTGTTTTGAACAAGTCTGGATCTGAGTTTTTATACAAGTAATCATTCGGTTATGTTTAATTGCTCTTTTTGCATTTATTTCATGATTCGGTGTTTTGGAATGAGCAGGATGTTTGATTGTTTGGTTTGATCTTGATTACTTCTGTTTCTGAATTGCATTTCTGATTTCAGTAAGTAATTAGGTGAACTTTTGGTTTTGAGTTTAGTTTAAGTTTATGCTTGAATTGAGATTTGTTGGATTTTGCGATTTTAGACTGTTTTCGGTAAAGTTAGAAACTAGATCCTCTGATTGTAGAGTGACACTGCAATTGGTAATCTGTTGCCTACCTTGACCACGTAACTCCTATGGATCGACCCTGACTACCACTGTACTAGTGAGAGTGAGGTATTTTACTATTTTTGACCGCACGACGACCTAGGCGTGTCAAATTTTGGCGCCGTTGCAGGGGAGTTGTGAGCTTGAGAGTAGGCGATCTGTAGGACTTTTAGTTTCTGATTTTTGGTTTTAGTATTGAGATTTTAGTTGGTTAGTATTTTTCTTGTTGGTTTTGACGGACGTGTTGCACTAGTGCATGCGTACCCGTCGGGGTGGGCAGTTATCACCCTTGCGTTTTGACTCAGAGATCGAACGAACCGCGTGCAAGAACCTTGCACGTAGGCGTTTAGATACAATGAGTTTTAGTTATGTTAGTAGTAGTTTAGAGGATGTTACCCAGGAACCTTCGGGTGAGGTAACGGGGATGCCATTTATTCCCCCAGTTTCAGAATTTCAGTTTGGGAGCACGAGTGTTACTGGTGGTGCGGTTTCAGCCCCCGCATCAATACCAACATGCACTCCGCCTTCTGTTCCACCATTTCAACCACAATCTACAAACCCTTTTACATCTGCTATGTCTTGGGGAGTGCCGACCCGTGATGGCACCCCAATGCCTAGGCAACACACTACCATTTCTCAACCACAATCACAACCATTACAACCACCATTAATCTTTAAACCACAAACCACTTTTCAAACCATACCACAACAACCACAACAACAATATCAACCACAACCTCCTCAGCAGCAATACCAGTACCAGGAGTTTGATCAGAGATACGATGATGAGGAAGAAGGATGGGTTCCACAAGCATCACCACAACCATGGAACCGAGGTCGGGGACCTCCACGAAGAGCACCACAGCAACAACAACCACAAGGTCAGCAAGTTACAACAATGATCATCACTATAACGGTAATTTTGTTCAACCTTTATACTTTGCACAACCGAGAGGGCAGTCGGTTGCATCGCACTTCCAACCGTGGGAGTACGATGATTCATCGCCCATTTTTATTCCAGAAAATGTAGACGCTCAGGTAGAAATTCGACCACAGCTTTTAGGAATATTGCCTGAATTTAGGGGATATAAACAGGATGATTGTATCTCACAGCTATTTTGGTAGACAACAGCGATCACTGACCCAGAGTTTCGATGTTTCATCAATGCGAGGTAGAATCACATTGAGTCACAAACATCTCCATTAAAAGAAAATTTAGGGTCAAGAGTGGTATGAGCGTGTAATATGTCTTGGTTACTAGACATACCCATCGGCTAGACTTTCGAATTGTCATCAATGTATGGTTTATTACATTGAATCATCCAACTCTTGAATTAGAAGATTTGTAGGTAAGAATGGTTATTGATGCCTCACATCTACCACCGGTGTTGTAGCAGAGATCACTAGCATAGATTTTCGAAATATCATCACCACTTGGTTTAAAGTGATGAGTCGTCTATTTCTTGCAACAGAAAGATAGAGGTGGTTGAGAATGGATTGGTGCGTGTGATAGATTACAGTACGCAATCTAACCATCGGCACAAAATTGTAACTCTCGACTCTGAGTGGCGTTACTCAAAGTGTCTAAAAGTTTGTGTTGCAGAAATGACTTTAGGTTGAGATAAAAGTTGTTAGTGCTTCATAACTCATTGTGGTCTACCAATGAGAATCATCAGCACAAGTATTTTGTCTCAGCAGTGAGTGGTATAGCTTTGTGCGTCGTTGACAGGTAAGAAATGTCTTAGCGAGTCACGGTAATAGCGAGTCACATCTTTGACATAAGGATTTTGGATCTGTATTCCTGATTGATATTAATAAGGAACATTGGCGATCGTGCAAATATTTTTATTTTTTTAATTTTCTGAAAAGTAAGGCATAAGAAAAAATATTTTTTTATTTTTGAAATTTTATGATTTTTTTTTTGTTTTTGTTGTTTTTTTAATTCTCCCCCAATATTGTGCATGGAAGAGAAATTTCGAACATAAAAACATGAACAAATTTAACTAAAAAAATTGTACAAAATTTACATGAACTGATTTAGTCATCGAAACGAATCAAATCCGGTATGGACTGAAGTTACCTTTTCAATTCAACACATTGTTAGATACGATCCCCACATGATCTTGCCTCTCTCCCCTCCCACAAAGGGCACATACTCTCCGTTAATGATTTGAATGTTGCGCAATTGAGAGATGTCTCCAATCATGTGCCTGGAACAACTATTATCAGCAAACCAAGGTCTGATCACGATATTCCTCCATAGCTGCTCCTGCACAAGATGTGGGATTAATTCACTTTTGGAACCTAGTCCATCTTGAAACTGGGTTGACCATTGCCATCCACATAGTTTACTCTTTCCCATGACATGTCTTGCTGATCAGATATAGAACATGAAGAATTAGCAGGATAATGGGAGGAATTGGAAACGAGGCCTTTTGGTACCCATCGGTAATTTGGTTTTTGTCGCTTATTGTTTAACCGGATGGGTGTATCAGCACTTGAGTTTGAAGCAGAACTCCCCTTGATTTGTGCTTATGTTGCCAGTGTGGACTCGATGATGATCCTTGAGATGAGCTCGACCTTACCGATTTCGATTTGGCAGAGTCATCTCTCGAATCAGTCTTCTTGTCCTTGGGGGCCTACTTCTTGGCCTTTGCTGCGTTCCAATTACCGTCGCGTGACCGTGACCTCGAGGGTTTTCTTTTGCAAGAACTCCCTCTTGGCACATTCTGCCAGTGTTGTGCATAGAAGGGAATGTACGGATGATTTGGACAATTCTTGGCGAAGTGACCTACAATCCCACAATTGAAGCATCTTGTCTTTTCAAGTAAATGAGATTGTGACTTGGTCCTTGTCCTTTTGAATTTTTCAATGAGTTACCATACGTACAAGCACAACCACATTTACTCGGACTCGGTCTTTATCCAACAGAAGTTCACCTTCTTTCACAAACTTCTGTGGTTTAAATTTTCCAAAATTTGGAATTTTTTAATTTTGAACATCACCACAAGAAGTTGCAGAATCAGAAGCAATGGTTTTGGTGCAATTATTAGGAACAGCAGAAGATGAAGCATCAGATTTTGACGAGTCTTCAATAGAACTAGGACCATTTTTGTCCTCCTTGCTTGCATCTTCCACTATTACTTCATCTGCACAAGAAGTAGAGACATTAGTATCATTTACCTCACCCTTTTCAGTCGAGCTGGGTTGTTCAGCTATAAATATTTCGTTTATCTCGAGGGGTGGGGTATAATTGTGATTGAAAGGAGGTGGGACCCTTTTATACCCCAGACCCTGGTTACCATCCCATTTAATCTGATGCTCGATCATTGATTCGACTATTGCACTTGACCCTTCGAACTTCTTAAAAATGAAACCAGTATCTTGAAGTTTAGCTTTCAAAGAGTCAAGCTCGGCAGTCAATTTAGCAATATCTTCATTGGCGAATCTAAGGTGACAACTGTTAATGTTGTACTCTTCTTGTAATTTATTAAAATCTGACGTTTTAGCTTCCAGCTTTTCTTGAAGGGGTTTCAGCTTCTTTTTAGAATTGTAAACAAGATTTTCAAGATCGAAAACTTCCCTTACTAAACGTTCGTTTTGTTCACGGTATATTTTAATATTATCTTCGCAAGCTTTGGTGCATGAGACTTCACAATTTTCCTTTATCGTGGTGGCCATTTTAAGGATTCAAGTTGACCGATAAGCCTTCAAATGCCCAAAAGTTGATCGAAAACTCAAAAAAGTTCGCCGAAAACCCAAAGTTTGACCATTCGAAACTTTTTGACCCTATAAAAATTTGACCGAGAACTCCTCTGACCGAAATCCAAGGCTGACCGAAAACCAGGTTCTTGACCGAAAACCCAGACCGAAATCAAGGATTTCTGCCGAAAACTCAAGAGTTAACCGAAATCACCACAAACCCTACCAGCTTCCACCGAAATCGTTATTGGGCTGACCGAAAACCCATAAAACGGACCAAAATCTCCAAGAAACCCTAGCTGAAAGATGCGCCGCCACCAAAATCCTCAGATCTGGACCGAAATCGCCAACCAGATCTGAAAAACGCCGATTTTTGTGCGAAAAGTTGAATTTTAAGATCAAAAACTTGATTTTTGCCCAAAAAATCGATGAACACAAAGAACACTGACAACGCCTAGTAATATCAAATATTTTAGTCGTTGTTGAGCCCTATTCTTAGTGAAATTATATCATATATATCGTGGTATTATCACTTTTCGTGCCAGCACTTGTTTGGAAAGAATTAATGAAAACAGGGACCAAAAGCGTGCAATTTGGAAGAAGTTTGAAGATCAAGGCAAAATCAGGTGAAGATGTACGCGCGCCGCAGGATCCACTTATGCGCTGCGCGGCTTCGAGATTTTTGCAACTATAAATAGAGGCACTTAGGTCAAAAAAGTAGCGAAGACCTGGTGTGAAATCGACCCCCAATGCTCTTTGACTCCGAGATTTAGCTTCAGCAACCATCTTTTGGTATTTTCATGTTTTTATCTTTAAATTTCAATTAGTTAAATAGTTAGTGATAGTTGGCTAGTGTATTTGGGAGTGACAACCATTGACATTGAGTCTTGATTTCTGTTTTTGATAGTTTGGTTACTGTGTTGGACCCTTTGGATCTGATTTAGTTAATGGTAATCATTTGGTTTATGTTAATTGCTCAGTTTTTCGGTGTTTATGCTTGTGAATGAATTTTTGAGTGATTGGATTGTGTTTGATGTTGGTTTGACCTTGATTGTACTGAATCCCATTTCTGATTTCAGTGATCAATTAGGGTTAGTTATTGATTTGGATTTTAGTTTAGTGAATGCTTGCTTGGAATTGTTTTAGTTTATGATTTTTGGGATTGTTTGGCAAAAGTTAGGAACTCGGTCCTCTGACTGTAGCGTGACACTACAGTTGGTAATCTGTCACCTGTCTCGACCACGTAACTCCTGTGGATCGACCCTGACTTCCACTGTGCTAAGAGTGTGTGTTAGGTATTTTCTTATTTTTGACCGCATGACGACCGCTGCGATGTCAACCAAGATCCAAAACGTCCAAAACAGCAAGTAATCTTCCAAAATCGCCAAAATCTCTAAGATCCAAACAAAAGTTTCAAAAGATTAATACCAAACCACCCAAAAATTGAGTTTTTAGGCTCTGATACCAATTGTAAGTCTGAATCTGATCACACGGTATCAATCTAACACTCAATGGTACGGAAACCCAATGAGTGAATCAATCAAAACACAAGAACGAGGAGATTTACTACCAATCTTTAATGCACTCTATTAATGATAATAGACAGGTACATAAGATTCTTGATTGCTTGAGTGCTAGAATATTCTCTCTATAATGCACGCCCTCCCAAAACAACCAACATAGACAATGACGGCTACCTAGTCTATATATACCTACACATGATATCAGCTAAACCCTAAGCCCATAAGACAAAATCCCACCGAAAACGTGAGCCTGGCCCAACCGAAAACTAAGTGACTTCGGTCATGATGACCGGAAACCCTGTATGATTTCAGTCCAAGCCAAAAACTAAATTCAGCCCAAATAAATCTTCATTTTAGCCCAGAAACTCTTGGATTTGGTCTGAATAAATGCAAAAATTAAACCAACAATAAATATGGCCTAACATTTTCGGTTTTTGTTATTTCATGCGATTAAGGGTTCTGGATTGTAGAACACCGTTGACCACGTGGATTAGATTTCATTCCTGATTTTAGAAGCATTCGACTTTGATTCGGGGTTTTATTTTAATGCAAGTTTGGTTGGAAGCTATTTCATGTTCGTTTATAATTCCGGTTCGATAATCGTTGTCGTTTGGATTGATTGTGTAGATTTTTCGGGTTCTGATTTCTGAGTTGGATCTCGAAATCAGATTGGATCGAGTGTTAATTGGATTTAAGTTTAGATCAATAGTTCGTCTTTTGCATTTTTGAGCTTTTTGGTTCTTTAAGTGTATGAACAGAAACCATCTATAGAGTGACACTATAGGTTGGTCGGGTTTTGAAACAGATTGTCGTCCACTGACTCCACGGTTCGACCCTTAATTACTGCTAGCTTGTGGGTTGGTCTATAACCATTACGAGAATGATTGCCATAATGAATCATTTAATGACAATGGGTATGGAAATCTGGATCAGTACGAACAAAATGGGTACACCAATCAGAACAGATGTGAGAAATATGGGGGTCCGGCCAATAACTATTATGAGAGTGATTTCAACAATGGATCATTCAATGACAATGGATAGCGGACCGATGAGCCGACTCAATCTGGAAATTACAATGAGTCATGTTTTGTGAACAATCAGGATTGAGACCCTTTCGTGCAAAGCGATGTTGGACCAAATATTGGAAATAATAGCCGAAATCCTTCAAGTTCAATTAAATATGGATATGGTGAAATCCCTTTTGTTAAATGCAAAGTTGGAGCTGGCTTGGGAATTGGCGATCGAAATCGGTCAAGCAGTGGATGGTCAAATCCCTTTTGTTCAATACGAAGTTGGAGCTGGCTTGGGAATTGACGATCGGAATCCGTCAAGCGGTGGATGAACAGACCAATGCTCGCCAGAAATATGGGAACATATGGGATTTCTGCCATACTCGCCAGAAACTAAGGCGAGTGATTTTGATACCAATGATATTGTGTGTGAACATGCATCACTTGAACATGTGATGGAAGGTCATACACCTTGGGAAAGTCAGGAGACTACCGAGGTGGTTGTTGATGAGGAGACTGTAGATGACAATACTACCCTTGACTCAACAACTTTTGATTTTTTTGAGAAATTTGAAAGTCGAGATCTTGTGATGAGTGAATCTATACAATCACCAGATTATTTGTGCAAAGAGAAAGTTGAGGAGAGGATTGTAATTGACAATACTAACCCCTACCCAACAACTCCTGAAATTGTTGAAATTGCTAATACTTTTGAAATTCAAGATCTGGTAATGAGTGAATCTATACCATCACCAGATACATGGTCGAGACGGTTATTGAGTGAGGGGCCGTAGATGACAATACCACCCCGACCCAGCGATTTTGAAAATTTAAAACAATTTGAAAGTAAAGATTTGGTGATGAGTGAATTTGTACAATCACCAGACAAAGCCAGTCGCTCATTCTTGGTACCGATCCACTTATTGGACGATGACCAAGAAGATGATAATGATGATGTGGTTTTTGAAAACGAGAAACATAATTTTGTCGCCACTCATGACCCATTAATGAGTGGAAAGTTGGATGTGATCAATACCATCGATGAGGACATTCGGGACCATACAAATATTATGCCCTCCGATCCCATCCGATTAGAAAATTTTTATTGGTGCTGCAGGCCAAAACCGCAAGCTGCAGACAACACGCAATATGCGATCAAAAGACGATTCACAAAACAATTACTGGGAGCGGAACTGGATGCGCTCCACGTCAAACTGGTGATTTTGAAGAGACACCGTGGAAAAGACCGAGCTTGGAGGTTTAAAGAAAACTCCAAGCATTCACAGAGAATAATCGGAAGACGGCGACCGGGCAGCAATAGTAGAATCGGCAAGCCATTTGGTCCAGGAAAGCTGGAGGAGTACTGGGTCAACGAAGGAACGGTAGAGGCTGAAATTTAGCGGAGACAAATGGCATACGACCCACCGTAGCCGCAGAAGGACGATCCAGCTAAAATACCAAGCAAAAGTAGCGCTTTCGGGAGGCAACCCGACATTCTCGATAAGTATTTTAATTTTTAGTTTAAATTTTTAATTTTTAGTTTTTAGTTAAAATATCACTCGGAATAATTTTTCAAAAACGACACCGTCTGGCCAGAGTGTTGGGTGGTTCACGGTTTTTAAATAATTGACAAAAAATCACGTACGAACGTTCATCATGCCCCTACACTTGCATTATGCCGACCTATTCACTGCTGCGCCCCGACTCCTAGATTTCATCGAGAATGGTACGAGCAATCGATTTTGTTACGTATGAACCCAACAAGCAAGAAATTCACCGTTCTTAAGGGGTAAGTCTTTTCTCCCTTGTTTTGAAATTTTTATTTGTACAATGGGGACGTTGTACGGTTTAAAGTGTGGGGTGGGACGATCGAAAAGAATTTTTGAATTTTTGCAGAAAAAGTCATAATTTTAAATTTTTTAGCAATTTTCAAAATTTTTATGAAGTTGTAACTTGGAAACTAATAGATTTTGAATGTTATAGCACTATGATATTTTTCAAGAAATATTGTTTAGTTGTTATCATGCTAGTTTTGAGTTAAAATAAGTTTAGTGTTTTAGAAAGTTATGAAATTCTGGATTTAGAATATCTTAGGATTGGGATTTAGGAAGGAAATATCAATCAGTGGCCTTTGTTGTTTGAGCCGGTGGCCTTTGTTGTTTGAGCCGGTAGGTCTTAAAAGGGTGTCATGTACGCCATTTATGCACCTCACTACCTAAGATCGTCTGATTTGGGATAGTATTTTCGAAATCTCGTTACGCGAACAACATCGAAAGTCATGGATAAGTCCTTAACGGCCTTTAGAATCTGAATAAGTAAGTTTGCACAAGTGTGAACAGAAAATTGTAATCAAGGGTTCTTTAGAAAGTCGTGATTCCCAAAGGGTATTTGTTAGAATTTGTTAAAAACTTTACTTGCTTAGGGACAAGCAAGGCACAAGTGTGGGATGTTTGATAACGCCTAATAATATCAAGTATTATAGTCATTATTGAGCTATGTTTTGAATGAAATATACTTCTGAAAATACGATATTACTCACGTTTTGTGTTGAAGGTACTTGTTGCAAATTACAGTAAATACAGGGTAAAAAGTGAAAGTTTTGGCAAAGTTTGGAATGCTTCATCTTTGACTTAAGATTTCTTCTCGTTCTTTTTGCAAAGCATACAGTCTTTGGCAAAGTAGTTCTTGCCATGGCAGTAATTGCAGTCATACCCAGAATCACCAGAAACCTTCACTTCAGTCTTCTCAAATCTAGCTTGTGGTGTTTCTGAAGGCTTTGGAGCAGCAGGCTTCGGAGCCGAAGAGTTTTCACTTTTTGGAGATGGGTTAGAAACGAATTCAAGTTATGGTTTCGGAGTGTAAGTGGGTTTGAAATTGTTCGAGAAGGGTTTTCCAGTTCCTTGACGATTAACAAAGGGTTTCTTAAACCTTTGTTTGTTTGCATCATACAAAGCAACCGATTCACCATTTTCATTTATCATGAAGCCATTGGGTTTGTCTTCATCTTCAACATCCTCAACATTCGAAAGAAGATACGATATTACTCACGTTTTGTGTTGAGGGTACTTGTTGCAAATTACAGTAAATACAGGGTAAAAAGTGAAAGTTTTGGCAAATATACTTATGAAAATACGATATTACTCACGTTTTGTGTTGAGGGTACTTGTTGCAAATTACAGTAAATACAGGGTAAAAAGTGAAAGTTTTGGCAAAGTTTGGAATGCTTCATCTTTGACTTAAGATTTCTTCTCGTTCTTTTTGCAAAGCATACAGTCTTTGGCAAAGTGGTTCTTGCCATGGCAGTAATTGCAGTCATACCCAGAATCACCAGAAACCTTCACTTCAGTCTTCTCAAATCTAGCTTGTGGTGTTTCTGAAGGCTTTGGAGCAGCAGGCTTCGGAGCCGAAGAGTTTTCACTTTTTGGAGATGGGTTAGAAACGAATTCAGGTTATGGTTTTGGAGTGTAAGTGGGTTTGAAATTGTTCGAGAAGGGTTTTCCAGTTCCTTGACGATTAACAAAGGGTTTCTTAAACTTTCGGTTGTTTGCAGCATATAAAGCAACCGATTCACCATTTTCATTTATCATGAAGCCATTGGGTTTGTCTTCATCTTCAACATCCTCAACATTCGAAAGAAGAGCCATAGATCCAGCATCTGCAACTTCACTTCTTCTACCAACGATATCTGGTTCGTGAGATTTCAACAAGTTATACAAGGCAGCAAGTTTGTATTCCTTGATGTTCTCATAGGATTTAACCATCAGCATGATAGAACGCCATTCCTTCCTGAGGTTGTGCGGGAATTTGATATTCACTTCCTGTTGACTTCAGAGTTCACCATATTTCTCAAGAGTGTAGATGATGTTGTTGTAGCGTTCATAAGCTTGTTCTAAGGACTCGTTCTCTTTCTGCTGAAAATTTCCAAAGTCAGCAAGAACTTCAGTGATTATGCTTGATTGAAGAGTTGTATCACCAGCGAATCTCAAAGAAAGATTATTCCATATTTCCTTTGCAGATTTAGCATTTTGAATGTGGTGTTAGACATCAGGACCAAGGCCACTTCTGAGTTCTCTCATGGCTCTCTCATCATTTGAGATTTTCTTCAGATTTGCTGCCATGATCACCTTAGCATTTCTCCTTCAGGCACAACAAATCTAGCACAAATATCTGTGTGAGGTCCTTCCGTCACAGATCTCCACAAATCATTGTCGAGACCATTAAGGTAGTCCTTCATACGACCAGTCCAATAGTCATAGAAGCTTGGAATAAGAATAGGAGCTTTAGTTAATGAACCGATTAGGTTGGCATAGTTGAGCATATTTACATAAGCAGTTGTTAAATCAATCATTGTATAGAAATGCTTGTTTAGAATCGTTTTTCAGAAAGAAAAAAAACTTGTAGGAGAGAGTAGGAACAACTTGCGGAAATCTAGATCTAAGAACAATTCAGATCTAGAAGTTGTAGTGATGAACAATGAACTTTCTCTCACATGTTTTCGAGCTGAACCCCACTCTGATACCACTTGTTGAGTAAATATTTCGAGCAATGAAATAAAGAGTATGAATAATATAAAGGTATGATTCAATCAACAAGAACAAGAACAAGTAATAAGATGAACAGATGAAAATGAGTAAACAAGGTGTCGAATGCTTGATTAATCTTTTAGGGTTTTACAAGTTTGGTGATAAAGAAGCACACCCATCCCAGATCCAATATCTTGATATTTATACGTGATCAGGATATGGATAGTACAAAATAAAGTAATAATACAATGAGAGAATATTCTAACAGAGTACTAGCCAATCAGAGAATGTCTACGTGCACCACTAATTCTGACATCACAACGTGGGAAATGGATAAGGTTGGCTACGCGTATCTTCGGAACCTCCAGTGCTGATATTGCAATCTTGTTAAACCAATATCTTGATATTTATACGTGATCAGGATATGGATAGTACAAAATAAAGTAATAATACAATGAGAGAATATTCTAACAGAGTACTAGCCAATCAGAGAATGTCTACGTGCACCACTAATTCTGACATCACAACGTGGGAAATGGATAAGGTTGGCTACGCGTATCTTCGGAACCTCCAGTAATGATATTGCAATCTTGTTAAAACAAATTACAATTAGCTTAGGTACCTACGAATAGCTACATATAGATTGGTCCCTTGTGTTCCATGATAACTTCTTTTAAGTATTTGTAAATTTTGCAATCACCTATTAGAGAGTAGGATTATTTTTTGAAAAGTTGTTTATTTATACTTAAAGAATTGGGATGCGAAACTTAATCCAATAAGCCGCATATTAATATCTTTTTAACAAACTTGTGATATGTAAAAATGTCATAATCGTTAAGTAAAAAAATCACTTATAGAATTAACAACAAATAAATAAATAACTACTGTTGTAGGCACATGTATAAGCATTTTTGTTTAGATGAAACAATACACTTTTAGTTTTGCACGATTACAAAAGACTTCATGGCATAACAAAATATGGCGAATACATTTCCACATAGGATGTCATCTTCCCAAAAGTACGTTTCTAGATAAAGCAATTTTTGGCTAAAAAACATTGGTCTTGAAAGTCGGGTTGATAAAAAAATGCTTTGTTTAAAAGTAAGTTGATAAAAAAACTATGTTTAAAAGTATTTTGCTAAAAAAAACATTTTTGTTTAAGTTTGTTGCTAAAAATGGCGTTACTAAATAAAACTGTTACATAAAACTACATCATTTTAAAGTAGGTTGCTAAAAAATACAATTATTAAAAGTAGGTTACTAAAATAAACATTTTTTGATAAAAAACATGGGTCTTGAAAATCAAGTTGCTAAAGAAAGTTTTGTTTAGAAGTTGGTTGGTAAAAAGACCATTGTTTCAAAGTAAGTTGCTAAAAAACCATTTTCTTTAAAGTTTGTTGCTAAAAATATATTTACTAACTAAATTTGTTATTGAAAAAACATCGTTTGAAAGTAGGCTGCTAAAAAATACATTTTTTAAAAGTAAGTTGCTAGAAAAAACATTTTTTTGATCAAAAAACATTGGTGTTGATAAAAAAACTTTATCTAAAATTAGGATGATAAAAAAATTCTTTTAAAATAAGTTGCTAAAAATACACTTATTAAAAGTAGGTTGCTAGAAAAAACAATTTTTTTCCAAACCCACATTGGTCTGGAAACTAAAGTTGATAAATAAAGCTTTGCATCAAGGTATACTCGATCATCGAGGTATACCACTTTTAGTTGCCAAATGTTATGTCTCTAAACAGGTGGCCAAATTTGCATCATCAGTACGGGTGTTGTGTTATTAATTAAGGGATTCAGAGCCACACAAATATTTAGTTTTAGTTTTGGTCCCCATTAATCTATTTTCATGTTTTAATAGCATCAAGGCCTTGATTTTATTAAGGTAGGGACTTAAAGTCGACAACTAAACAGAAGGGAAGGAAACAAAGAAATGTCTGATGATGCATATCACAAAGAGATTCACGATACTTATGGTGAAATAATACATGGAGGCGTGATTGGATAATTCTTTGTTTTGTTGTAGGTACTTCCATTCCACGACCTAACACTTACAAAAAAATAATCACAATTTACTTTATGAAAATAAAACATCAAATGCACATTGAAAAAAGGGGGTTAAACCTGGAATCAGCTTCAGGAACTATGAAAAAGCTTTTGGATATGTTTAGAAAGTAGCCTTAGATAGGGTTTTAAAGCGGTACTTGGTGTGTTTAGGGAAAATGACTTAAATGGGTAACTATCTTTTCGGATTGTTCACATATGGATAACATTTTATTTTTTGTACTCATTTACCCATCGAACTTCTTGACGGTGTTCACATCTGACCATTATGACCGTGTATCTCCTGTTTACTGCTGAGTTGGCATGTATGCAGGCTTATGTGGAGTCTATGTGGAAAATTAAACTTTATATTACACTTTTTTGCCCTATACGAATTCAAACCACAGATCGAAAACAGCCATGGCGGCTTCTTCTTCTTCATCGACTTCTTTCTCTTCTCGCTAAAAAGACGACCTTCAATTGAAACATCCATGTGGTTGTGGGTTACCCTTTCGATTGAGGACTTTGCGAACCCCAGCAAACCCTGGACGAAAGTTTAGAGTTTGCCCTAACTCACTGGTAAAGATGAAATTTTTGACATTAGGTTTAATTTGTCTTGCATAACGATGCAGCTCATTGTTACAGAAGGAAAACACTCGAAAATGCGACTTCTGGGAATGGGTTGATGATGAAACGCAAGAGATCAAGAGGGACAAAGAAGGCATTAAAGATTCGAGTAAAGGCACTGAAGATTCGAGTAAAAAAGACGAATTTGGAATCTCCAATTTGATGTTGAAAATGTCTGCTTTGGAACACGAGATTAACATATGCAAGATGAAGATGGAAGAAGAAAAATTGACTGTTAGGCAAGAGTTAGGGAAGCTTAATTCCAAGATTTTTACTCAGAAAATTGTAATTGTAGTGATGTTTATTTTGTTAGCTTATAATGTATTATAGAGAAGGTTTTAATGGAAGATGTTTCTTTTATTACCTTAATTCCAAGATTTGGTTGTATCAGAATGTCTTATTAGACTAAGATGTGTGTTAAGAACACTGAAATATGTTAAGAGGACAGAATGTATACAGATATCATTAAACAACATTTAGCTTAATTTAACACTTGTATGTTAAGAAGTATGTTAAGAGGACAGAATGTATACAGATATCATTAAACAACATTTAACACAATGTTTACAAAAGACTGTGCTAATTACAAAAGTTGTGCCCAAGTTTGTGCCCTACTGTCTTAAAGACTGTGCTAATTACAAAAGTTGTGCCCAAATCTGTCCCCCACTGTCCCAAAAACAAATTAAACCATAACTACTCCACTTCAAGTGGTTGTTCTTGACTGTTTCCTTCCTTCGATCCTACATTCTTACCCAGCTTACTTAAGGTGATTCTTTCTGATTTTCTCCTATTCTTCTTTTTAGTTTCCTCCTCTTCCACACCAACCTCCTCTTCAACCCCCTCTTGCATAGTAGGTTCCAGACCAACCTCCTCTTCAACCCCTTCTTACACAGCAGGTTCCACACCAACCTCCTCTTCAACCCTCTCTTGCAAAGCAGGTTCCACACCTGATCAAATACAAAAAATTATTTGCTTACCCATATCTTCAACCTCTTCATCCGGCACCTCCATATCAGCCCAATCAAGGACTGGTTCATTCTGATGGTCAATGTAAACATTCATTCGGAAGTCATTCTCATCCTCGTAACCCACTTCAAGGAACTCGACATAATCAGCATCATTTACGAATCTTCTAATCCCTTCTGCTAGTGTTTCATGCTTAGTGCAGTAATATACATCATCGCACCTTGTTTTGCATAACTTTCCAAGAAACTCTTTGAATTCTCTGAGAAAGAACAAACTAAAATCAACATCACGAACTGACACTCAAACTCCACCCAAGTACGTTAATGGCTTTGGCGTAAAAATCCGTTGTAATGTATATCGACATTCAGTAAGTTAATCGACGCTGACTCCTCCTCCATGTTATCGTCTTCTTCAATTGAACTCGTTAATGCTATTTGGAACCCTAATCGATGATTTGAAGAGTTGAATTTCACATGGGTGTGTCGTAATGGCACCGTAAGCGCTTGATTTTGAACCCTAATTGACCGTTGAAGGGGGTGATATCCACGTAATACGACACATAAGCAATAATAGCCATGTAATACAACGAAACCGGGTAAAACCGGAGGTACCCGCTCATAATGGTCAGATGTGAACACCGTCAAGAAGTTCGATGGGTAAATGAGTAAAAAAAATAAAATGTTACCCATATGTGAACAAGACGAAAAGATAGTTACCTATTTAAGTCATTTTCCCGATGTGTTTATTGGAAAAAAGGATGACCCCATACTCATCGCCAGATACGAAACCAAACCTAAAGTTTGCGTGAAGGATATATCAAACATTGTGTATGGGTCCATTAAGGTACACTTTTTTCAGTGCTTTATTTATGGGTTAATGACTTGGGAGGGTAATTTACTTTTCAAAATGTTCACATTAAGGTAATAATGTTTTTTTTTGTTCACATTTACCCATTTAACTTGTTATACATATTCAAAAAAGGATAATATGACCGGCTCGTGGGGGTTTTCATGACTTGAGAGGGTAACTTACTTTTCAAAATGTTCACATTTAGGTAACAATGTTTTATTTGTTCACATTTACCCATTTAACTTGTTATATCTGTTAAAAAAAGGGTAATATGATCGGGAAAACTCCACCAGCCAAATATACAATGTTATACATAGGTAGATTTTTCAAAGGATTTAAATGATATTCTGTACAAATATTTTATGTATTAGGGTGGACGGTGCAAACACCGTCGAACCCGCTATTGGCCGAACCCGCCTCAAGCCGCTGCGGACGGTGCAGAAGCCGACGAACCTGCCACTGCCGAACCCACCTCTAACCCGCTACTCAACTCGCTGCCCCATTTTCCTTCTTTGCCTTCGACTCACAACGGCTTCATAACCCCGCCATTTCTCCTCCTTGAACCCGCCGCACACCGAACCCGCAAGACACCGGCGGTGCCACACCGTCTATCTCACGAACCCGTGGGCGGTCTTGCCCTGCTCCGTCCACCCTTATATGTGAATATTGAGACGAATGTAACCAGCAAACATGTACATGTTATTTTAACTTTGTCTCAAGGTTTTGAATTACAAAGGAAGTTACTACACATGCCATCTTCTTTTTCTGTTTTAGGGTCATAATAGACAGCACGCCTAACACACAAACTAGCTGTCTTTCCATCAAATGAATCAACAACATATATTGTGGATGCAATTAAATAAAGACGCACATTATGTGGAGCCCCGGGTTTCTTAGGGTTCTCACCATTTTTATAATTTTTTTACTAAAAGTTAACACAAAAATGATTTCCCAAAACCCTCTTAAAAGTCATTGATAAAGAAAGTAAGGTGTTGTTTCTTTGTGACTTGTGTATATATTTAAGTGTTTCTTTTTTACTTAATGTAGAAAGAACAACTTGATAGAGAGGCAAGTTTTTTATCAAATGGGTTAATGACTTCAGATGGTAACTTACTTTTCAAAATGTTCACATTTAGGTAACAATGTTTTTTTGTTCACATTTACCCATTTAACTTGTTAAACCTGTTCAAAAAAGGGTAATATGACCGGGAAAACCGCCACCAGCCGGTCATGTTATCCTTTTTTGAACAGGTATAACAAGTTAAATGGGTAAATGTGAACAAAAAAAAACATTGTTACTTTAATGTGACTATTTTGAAAAGTAAGTTATCATCTGAAGTCATTAACCCTTTATTTATTTGTCTATAACCGATGGCAATTATATATTTTTAAAATCCATTTTCAAAATTCGTCATATGTAATACCTATTGTTTTCTTTAATTTGATTTAAGATAGCAAAAAATGAAAAGCATATTAGGAATTTTGCAGTTCACATGAAAAGTTTTTTTCCTACTTTTGAGTTTTTTCAAATTAAATAAAACAATATCTTTTATATTATCTTTGAGCGTAGTTTTGTTAGTTCTTTATTTATATGTTTATAAATATCATCAACAAATTAAACTTAAATAAATATATTATCATATTATATTTTGTAATTATTGTTGCCAACTGGTACTTTTTGTTTTTATTTTAAATATTCGGTTTTAAGAATAAGGTGTTCCATTTTTTAAAAATTAATATATTAAATTTTTGATTTTGTAAATTTAAATTATAAGGTCAATCTTTTATCATCATCATTATTATTATTGTTAAGTGTTAACATATTTAAGAAATGTTAGTTGTTTCGATTTTGAATTTCCAATTTAAGGATAAGTTGTATAGGATTTTTTTTATTTAATGGTAAATTCAAGACTTTTTAACTATAAATTGTAAGGTTTGTCATTTTGAATTTCCAATTTTAGGATAAGGTGAACAGGTTTTTTTTTTTTATAAATTAGTATGTTAATTCACGACCTTTTAACTATAAATTGTAAGGTTTATCTTTTATATTTTTGTGAAGTCTTAAATACCTTAATATGTTCTGATCTATCCCGTATGACTTATTCTAGTTTTAACAGAAACCCAAAAAGTCAAAAAGTTAAGATGAATTCAAAAAATCTAAAAGTACATTGCTATCTAGCTTTCAAAACCGAAAGTAAATTACTTGTAAAATTGCAAAATGAAAGTACATTGCTTCAAATAATGCACCCTATTGGCATATTAAAGCAAATATTTTTTTTCAAAAAGAACCAATCTAAAAGCATATTAGTTAGTAAATTAAAGAGAAAAGGAAAGGCTAATAGTTGATGTACCAAATTATCATACATAACGAAGGCTAGAGGATATCTTTTTTAACCTACGCATGGACTGATCGTGTAAAATTGAATTTGAACACCATTTGAAACGTTTGGTTCACTGATAGAAAATACATGGTCTAAACATTTTAAACAAACCCAGAAGGAGAAATTACCTTTCTTTAAACTGATGAGAAAATATGTACCAAAAATCTGTCCGAGAAAAGGATAGTTGAAAAAAAAAAGCTGCCAGTAAGCTGTCGGAATTAAGGAAACGGAGGAAAATGATGGTAGGTAGTGATTTTTAGCAAGTCTTCGGCACAATAGAGCTTGAAGAGCACTAAAGGTGGTGTGTGATCTTCACATTTGGAGTGTGTGATCTTCACATTTGGAGCTGTCCGGATGCGGGTGAGAGAGGAAGAAAGGGATAGCTGGAAGAAAGCTGTCGGTATTAAGGATACGGTGGAAAACGATGGTAGGCGGTGATTTATAGCAAGTCGTCGACCAACAGTAGAGCTTGAAGACCGTTGAAGATGGTGTGCGATCTTCACATTTTGGAGCTATCGGGATACAGGCGAAAGAGGAAGATGATGGTTGGAGGTGATGGCTTCAAAGATCTGAAGATGATGTTTGAGAGAGTCGAAGACGGAAGGCGATGTTTGAGAGAGCCGAAAATAGAAGCCACTATTTGAGAGAGAGGAAGACTAAGCTGGTATTAAAAGAGAAAGAAATAACCTCATTTCTTGGGAAGCATACTGTTGATTGGAAAAGACATTGTGAAGAGTAAATATAACATTTGGTAAATGTTAAATACCAGGGTTTTAAGCCGAGTATTGCGACGGAGTTTAAGCAATAACTATTGTGATATACGATGATATTTTAAAGTTTAAGCTTCACACTATTTGTAGGTTATTTTAAGCTACACGTCAATGACTCTTGCAAACTCGGAGCTCTATACTAAAATGATTAAAAATCAGGCTCTTTGTGCAAACTCGAAGCTCTATTACAACATTGTACTTTTGAAAGTATAATGTTGAAATGGGAAGAAATGAAAGTGTAACAATATAAATAAATTAATTAAAGTAAGTTGTTATTTCTTACATTTAACCCAAATTAAATGCAATAAATAGAAATTTACTTTCATTTATTATTGTATTATAGCATCCTACTTTCATTTTGTTCTGTTACATCATTGTACTTTTTAGAGTATAATGTTGTTATAAAAAAATGCAAGTAGGATAATATAATAAACAAAATAATGAAAGTAAGTTGCTATTACTTGCATTTAACCACATCAAAACATATCAAATGTATAAAAACCAACACATTATATTTCATATGGTCTTTGGTTATAATCACAACAATGTCATTACGTCCCACAACCATTTACCAACTTGGTGAAGGTATATTTCATTTGAGAAAACAGAGTATACATAACCTTTTTTTCTTTCAAAAAAGACATTTTTTATGGAATGAGATTGTAAACAGGTAAAAAGATATAGCTTCCTTTATTGCAAGGCCTTCACATTTCATCTGAAATTCGCCTTGTTTTCTCTTTCAATAATCATGTAGGATGCTATAATAAGCAACTAAAAGAAAGAGGCCTTGCTATTTTTTGCATTTAACTAAAAGAATAAAGTATTTAATTATTCCCATCACGCATCATTTATTCATTGAAATTACCTTGCACCATAAAGAATTAGTTACCTTACTCGGTAGTTGTAATGTCAACAAAAGGCTTTACCCTCAACTGCAATGATATGAAGTAAGTTTGAGCAAGAATTTTTCCAGGTTTAGATTTGCGTTGTTATATGCTACAATTTGGATGATTTGGAACGCACGAAATCGTTTGGTGTTTAAGAAATTGGTGCCTTCCGTGCACCTCACGGCGGATGCTATTATAAGCTCGTCTTTCAATTGCTTTAAATTTCGATGCGATGTTAGATCTCTAAATTGGAACGACCGGTGTTACAATCCTTATAATTGCCTTATGCAATCATTTCTTGTTTTTTCTAGCGCCTTGCTAGTTCTAATAAAATTTCCGCCGTTCAAAAAAAAATGTAAAACATAACTTTAGTTTTTCAATATACATAAAAAGTCTGACCAAATTTTGGCTTAATGCTTTGACTTTATGATTTTAATCGGCAAAAGTTTTTTTCTTAATAGTGATCAAAATGTTATGTTTTTTATGATTATTTGCATAAAAGACAACATTTTTAACTGTTTATTTTCCAAAAAAGACCTATTTTTTGACCAGATATGACCTGTAAATGGATAAAAAGACAAAGCACCAAGAGTTCAAGCATATAATAATTGTTTACCTGTGCTTATAAATTGTGTCTATAAGACCTAATCAAATCAAGTTATTTACACGTGATTATAAATTGTGTCTGTAATTCCTAATCAAATCAAGTTATTTATTAAAATATGTATTTTATTTATGGGTTACTTTTAATCAGGAAATTTGGTTTCCATTTGTTATCTAGTTGGTTTTTTTATAATTGGATTCAAATACAATTGTTTTCTTCTAATCAACCATTATTACCATAATATTATAACTTTGTAATATATGTTAGGGAATAATTATCATTTTGACACCACTTCTTCCATTTTTTATGCAAACTCCACCACACCTATTTATCTTATCACAACATAACTTGATTCTTATCTTTGCAAACTGCAGAATATACAATATGAAGAATATACAACCGCCAACATAATATATCCATACAAATGATCTTTATTTCAAAGAAACTTAAATCGTCTTTAACTTAAATTTGAAATAATCTTATCAAATCACAAAAGCCTACGCATGATTACATCATATTTATAAGATAATGATGAAACCATCAATTATGATAAACTTAATAATTGTCTTAATCACATAAGCAATTTAACACTTAATCCGACTGTTAAATCGTAGTCCAACAATTCGAATAAACAGATGCATTATCATATCTCATTCAAGTGTAGAATTGGCATGGATGATTTCAGATGTTCTTATAGACCAACAATATTCTCTTTGTGTTAGGTCATTTTTACTAAAAGGGGCTGTAAATTTGTATCAATTACAAAGTTAAAAACATGTCAAAAACAATAGTTATAATCAGGGTATCAGTAATTCCGAACCCAAAGCGAAGTACAGATCTTCCCTAGGCATAAGCTACGATTATGGCAACTTCAATACCACGTATACAACAAATACCGGACACATAACGCGTAAGTAAAGTGTGCTTATTACGTTAAATGGCATAAACCTGGAATGAACAAACTAAAAGAGGAAAACTTATAGCGGGAAAACGCGTATCGAGCTTCTTCTTCATAGCATTAATACACCAACAATTTGAACAATTAAAAGAGAAAGGACAAAGAGTGCGTAAGAGGAGATCTGATCCCTAACTATTTAATGGTATAAATCTTACGTAATTGTCCCTTTTCTTTCAATTGTTTTTTTATAAACATTCTTTTGGTGAAGAGCCTGCGTAACAAAAGGATCATTTTTCATTGTTAGTCTTTATGTGATTATGGATTTGGATGATGCATTGGCAGATGAGCTGATTGGCATTTATTGTAAATGGGTAAGCACTTTATATCCTGCTCCTTTAGCTTTTTTGTAATTAGCTTGTTTACATTTGTTATCAGGTGAAAGGGTTTTGATAATTTATATGTGGGTACTCTGCATATGCAAGAAGCTATTGGTATTTTTAGGGGAGTGATTTGTACATAACAATTTCTTTTTGCCATAAATCACATATTTATTTTTGGGAACAAATTATACTTTTTCATATTATACCATTGTACTTTAAAAAGTCTAGCAAATTATACTTGCTATTATGAAAATTGGAAACAAATGTAAATTTAGCTCTATGTTTTGTGGGTTTTTGTAGACTATGGTTTTGAGCAGTCGTCCTCGACTGCTATATCAAAGACACATCTGAGGGACTTTCTGTAACTAGGAATTTGAGCGAGATTTTCAATCACAATCCCATATTTTTTCTATTTAGAAATATGCAAAAAATATTTATAAGTGTTTGCGTTTGTTCAATTTGATTGACTGATTGAGTTGGAGGATTGGAAGACTTCAAACTGTCGATTAAGTTTTTTTAATTTCATTTATTAATTTCAACTTCGATCAAGTTGTGATTACTAATAAGCTATCTTCTTATAAAATTTTCATGAAATAAATCTTCAAATGGTTTAGAGTCTATTGGTTTGCTGAAAAGCATTTCATTTTGAACTTTGTGCAATATATTTTTTTCCTAACTGCCAAGAGTTCATATTTAGAGATGGATCTTTAATAGTAATTATTATTTATTACGTCAATATGGTATAGTTACTTGGTTGTTACCTACTATATTTGCATGGACAAAGCAAGCGGATGCCTAAAAAATATTAAATATGGATGCAATCACTTATAACTATGAACATGGAGGTAATCACCAACATTACAACGGCAAAAATATACGTACAACTTCCAATTGTTTTCTTTCTTTTAAAAGTTTGCAGCAGATGGATAGACAAATGAAAAGAAAGTCCACTTTATTTTTTTTAATTGGTTTAGTCTGGGCATGTGGATTAGATAGATCAGGCGTGAATTCAACCTTCAATATTATCCTATTTTTTCTGCTGTACATTAATCGCATAGAGGAACATTAGTAGCTGCCATCACTCTATTGTTTTATGTAGGCTATCGTCAATGTTATTATATTTTTGGATATACCATGTTGGCTGTTAAAGAAAGATAAGACAGATTATCATCAATTAATACTATTTAAATTTATGATCATTCTGGGGGTTTACCATGTTGGCTGTTTGAAGGAACATAAGACGTAACTAAATAGGGTTCATAATCATGGATTATAATTTATAATCATTGTTGAAACTTCATCTTTTGTAGTGCTTACTTTTACTAGAATAATTACGTCTAAAAAACATTACTCGGATATATAGTCATTTGTATATTGTTTTTCAAAAGACCATTGTAGAAAAGGTACACCCATACATGTTATTGTATACATATAAAAGGCATGTTTTTTAAATTACATCAGGGCCGGTCTAAGCCGATTTGTGTTTGTGGCCCGGGGCAAAAAAAAATAAGGCCCTTCAAATATTTATATTTTTGAAAAAAAACAGCAAGTACATAAATTTTTATTAACTAAAAAACTAACTAAAAAATTAGAATTTTGCAAAGATTTGTATGCAAAGATGTTGGGTTTGGAACATATAACATGATATGAGTTCATGTAACGGCACAACATAGCCATTTTCCCAATCGAATGATCTTGATGTACGTATGCAAGTTCATAAGTTTGTGGTGCATTGCTTAATGGGGCTTCTCTTTCAATTTACTTGCACAAAACACAAGATGTAAAGAGGATCGTCTTTAATATATCACATTCGACATACATCATTTATCTAAATCAAATCACGCTATTTTGGATATAGGACTAAAATCAACAAGCAATCTATTGAGCTAGGTACAGCCTACATACATAAATTACACAATTTATTCAAACAATTTAAAACCCCAAAACAATGTAAGTTTTGACAGAAATTTGAAAATTTTTATTCAGGCAATCAATCAAACATCTAGTGTGCATGTTCTAAATGTATATCCAAAATGATACTTGAAGCCCATCACAATTAAACCTCCAAATTAGAATATCAAACAAAAAGGGGGACAAAAAACCGTTGAAAAACTAACGAATATATTGATATCAATTCAGATAATTGTTTCCCCAATATATAAGAATATATGAAAAAACATGTGAACTCCGGTCTCCAACTATAACAAGATGACACTATAACTAAAAAGTACTGGAAACTAAAATACATAACATACCTCGTGATGAATAGATGTAGTGAAGATCAAAATAAAGGTGACAGATTTTTTGGTTTTTGAGATAAATATGCTTCTGCATTCTTGAAAACTATTGTAAGGTCGTGTATTACGAGGAGACATCAAACGTTAAGTATTTATTCTTGAAAATTGAAGCGTCATCTCATGGAGTTGGTTCTTGTGGCACTCCAAAAACAAATTTAACTATGATGTAAAAGGGACAGGTTCGAACACGAAGCATCATCCAACTCAACTCCTACGACAAACCGTTTCAACAACAAGCATCCTTGGATATTTAAAGCATATTATAATGTATATCATCTAAAACTATACACATACACACATTGGCCGTAGCTCGTAGGGGCCCCGAGACTTGTTGAGGCCCGGGTGGTCGCCCAGCTTGCCCTGCCTCTAGGACCGGCCCCGAATAATATACATTATTATATTATAAATATGGTTACTTTATGTACATCATTGACATCATTAGAGACGGATAAAGTACAAAATTACATTATTAATCTATCAATGTTATCAGCTAAACTTACAAAAAGCATCGTTTTTTATCGTTATATATAAAAAATAGAAAATAAATATTTGTTGCCACCGTTTATATAACAATCCGCATTTTCCACTTAATGGTTAATGATGTTTTACGATTCATCGTATGTTTTTGAAATATGATATTTTTGAAACAAAACTAATTGACGAAAAACACAGTTTATCACAAAAAATTGCTTTTATATATGATTTTGTCATCGAATTTCAAACAATAAATTTAATAATATGTTCTATGTAAACACATACACACATACACACACAAAAGATTTTAGCGAACTTGTCGCAATGCGTTTTAATCGTGAATCACCATCTACTCAATATTTCTTTGTGTTGAATTTGATGGTGATTTTTATCTTTCAAATTTGAACTTCATGAGAAATATATTTTGACTTTAATTGTCATTTTCGAATAATATTTTGTAAATACATTTTAGCGATAATGTATTTTTATTTTAAGCACAAAATATCCATTTTATTTTGACTTTAACCCAAAATATTAGCAATATTAATCTTTTTAACTTAAAACAACAATGTTTTTTAACAACATGGAAACTCAATGATAAACGTCAGTAAAACTCGAACTAAAACACCAATGTATTGTTATTTTCAACCAAAAAGAACATTGTAATTTTATTTTTATTACAAAAAATAATGAACTTTTAACTAAAAGCTATCAGATATCCTATTTTAACCAAAATAACATGTTTTTTGATTTTAAACCTAAACAACAACACATTATTAACCCAAAACATCTGTCGAAAACAAATTAATCACAGAAGTAAAATTATTTCTTTGCCGCCACATCGCGCAGGTACGAACTTTTATATATATATATATATATATATATATATATATATATATATATATATATATATATATATATATATATATATATATATATAATTTAAAATTCATTATAATTATACAAATCATTTTACCATATTAACTCACACTAAGACAAACCGGAGCCGTAACGTAGCACGGTGCGGTGTTGGACGTGGAGCACGAACACCGCATGGTAACACCGCCCCACTTGGGGTGTTACGTGCAGTGAGGCTTGGACCCCGGTGATGGAACAACGTACAGGGAAGGGGAAAGAATTTTATAGTTTTGGTCCCTTAACGGCTATATCCTTGAACGATTAAAAAAATTAATATATTCTCTTTTTATATATATATATATATATATATATATATATATATATATATATATATATATATATATATATATATATATATATATATATATATATATATATATATGTGTGTGTGTGTGTGTGTGTGTGTGTGTGTGTGTTTATACACACACATATACATACATTTAAATTACACAACTCTCAATCCTTTATCCAACCATTTTTTTCAAACACAAAATGTCTAAAATGTCTTCGCACTCATCGTCGACGTCGTCATTCGAGGAAAGCTCACAACTCGAGGAAATGCAATTTGTCGGTAATATAATGCAGTGCACGATAGCATACTACGATAACCAAGCGGGAAGTTCACGTGTGCCTAGAAGACGGGCTCCTGATTTACGTAGAGAACGTGATGACGACCATAATCATTTATTTCAAGATTATTTTTCCGATGACGCCGTGTACGCTTGCAAGTTCTGGCGCAGGTTCCGAATGCATAAAGAATTGTTTTTACGCATTGTTGGGGATTTGGAATCACGATTCGCGTATTTTCAGCAACGGTGGGATGCAAGAGGTACAAAGGGGTTTACGTCGATACAAAAATGCACATCGGCTATCCGACAACTAGCCACGGGTTGAGGAGCCGACTCGTGGGAAGAGTACTTACGAATGTCTGAAAGAACGTCACGGGAGTCACTTTACAAGTTTTCAAAGGCCATTATCTCGGTTCTCGTAGGCGATGTGTAAGAACCCGCGAAATTTGTAAAAGGGTAAAATGGTATTTTGTCACATTATAAGACCATTATGTATAACAATATGTATTTGTAAAATAATATGATAAGAAATATGAAGTTATGTGAAATTCGGAGTTTTTCCGCGTGAATAGTAAAATTTGACCAAAAAGGGCAAAATGGTCATTTGACATGAAAATGACCAAAATGTCAAGAAAATGTCAAGTTGGAAGTTAATGGAACATTGATGCAAAATTTTGGGTCTTAGGACCATTTATGTAAAGAAATTGCAAATTTAGGACCAAAATGTAAATATTTTATAAACTTAAAATTATAAATAAGAGAGTTAATTAACTCTCAATCTCCAGAACATTTCAGAAGTTTACAGAGAGAGCTAGAGAGTACGAGAGAGAGCTAGAGAGAACGAGAGGAAGAAGAAGGAATTCAAGAATTTTCTTCAAAGAAATCAAAGGAATTAGCAATTCCAAAGCTTTAAGAGGTATTATCCTAACCCTAGAACTCAAATCTCTTGAACGGGAAATCATTCCAAACTTCTGATTTTCCAGAAATCAAGGTTCTAGTGATCTTACCTTGCTCAAAATCATCCATCTAGCATGTTCTAACACTTGAATGTGTTAAAAACTAAGAAATGGTGATTTTGGCCAAGAACACTAAAAACGGGTTTTGCAAGATCAAGGCTAGTTTATATGATTTTTCTGGGTCCAAATGATCAATTGGGATGTAATAAGACACTCCCAAGTGATTAATTTCGAAAACTTGGATTTTTGGACTAAAATGACAAAAACGGGATTTTGTAGAATTGGAATTGGAATCAATGATTCCATGGCTTAAAACTTGATGTAAAGCAAGGGTTTTAGTCATGGAATGATAGTAAAACAATTAAGATATGTATTAGGTGCTTAACAGGTCAAAATAGAGGTCTGTAGCACAAAAATCGAACTTAAAAACTGAGTCTGCAGATAGACACGGGTCGTGTCTTTCTTAGTACAAAAAACACACGGGTCGTGTGTTTACTGGAAAAGCTTCTGTCCAATTTTTGAGTTTTGAAATCGATGCTAGGCTTGTCCGTTTGGTCTGTAACTTATACCATAGCCTTAAAATGGTATGAAAACATGTAAGAAACTTTCAAATTTGCAATCCGACCTTGCGGAAAAATCATTGTAGCGGCAGTGGCAAATTTGCAAAGTATATTGTTAAAACTTGATTTTTGGGATTTAAGCTAAACATGTCCGATTAATCCCAAATTTGGAACACAAGTCTTATATGGCTTAAGACTTCATGTAAAAGTGTCAAAACTGAAATACGACCTCTCGGGACCACTGTAGCAATATACGTGTATTTCGGGGACAAATTATAAAACGAATCTATTAATGGTTATACATTTGTTATAACCTAGAATTGAGATGTATGAGATCTTAGAACTGTAGAATATGTATTTATTGAGTATTTATATATAATACTTATATAGGTGGTGCTTCAAACGTGATTGAGCACGGAAAAGGGAAAGGAATACGAGAAGCATAGAGACTTGTAGCAACATCAAGGTGAGTTTTATGAGGATTTTCTAGTACATAGCAAAATGTTATTTTCAGAAAAGTATGATTTCCAATCTTTAAAAATACTAAAGTTTGGAAAATGGTTTTGAATGAAGCTCTATACAAGGGCTTAGTATTTTAAGTATATTTTTAAAGTATGATTTGTAAAGTATTTTGAAAGAAGTTCCTTATAGGAACTCAGTTGTCAGAAGCAGTTTTGAAAGTATTTTTGTTAAAGAATTATAAAATGTTTGAGTAAGAATAGTTTACAAATTGTGTCCCACCTTGACCAATTTGAGATGAAATGAAGTAAGAATTAAAGAAGTATGAGCCAGTTGTCCGGACTAGGATCACCCACATAATCGGGGATCAGAAGACACTACTGGGATGGTACCTCCCGTCGCGAAGTAGTTGTCTAGCTTAGCATACCCTTGTGCTTGAATTTGTTCCAAGTCACGAAGGGGAGACAGAATGAGCAAACCGAGTGGGCAGATCTGTTCTGTCCCGCGAGGGGAGCTAGTTGAATGAATTAATTAACTTAATTCATAATTTTCAGTTGGTCACGAGAAAATGAGAAAGAAAGTAGTTTTATAAAAGAAAGTCTTTCTAAAGTTTGAAAGTAAAGAAGAAAAAGTTATTTTGAGATTTATGAAATAAATCAGTTTTTAGCAATGTACTTTTGATATTTCAAGTTTTGAACAGAAAAGTTTTGGGTCTAAACCCATATTACTCACGAGGCTTTATGTCTCACGTATACTATGTTTTTGAAATGCTATGTACTTAGGTGAAGGGAGCGAGAGTTGAAGTTGGGACCGTTATTGTGCACTGTAAGTTTAAATTATGGTTATCTGTATTGAGTCTGTAAACCCCCTTTGAGTTTAAGTTTGTAAAATAAATAAAAAAAAAAATTAAGTGACTTTTTCGTAGTCACAAGTTGTAAAATATGTTTGTAAGTTAAAACTATGTTTGTATTTAAATATGGTGAAAGAAAAGGGGTGTTACAGTTTTGGTATCAGAGCCATAGTTTAAGCGAACTAGGTGTCAGTATTTGAACCTAGACTTAAACTGTGTAGGAGATTAGAGCACCTATTTGGGAATGATGTAGGGAAAAAGTAGAAATGGGAGTAAAATCACAACAGTGGAACATGAGTTTAGTGGTAAAACTGGAATCAAATGTGTATAGGTGGTTATAATAATATGGGCCCGTACTATCATAATCACAGGATATACATTTGAGTCTGGTGGGACCACACAGGAATCATGTGAAGCTGTAAGAGATAAGTGTAAGAGGTTTGAGCGGTATAGATTCAGTATACCTATGGAAGAATATCCAGTATGACTGGAAATAATACAGTATAAAAAAAAAGTGTTAACGACAAGATAGCAAATATGAGATATATAAGGAAAAATCACATACTCTATATAAGTCAGTATAAAGTATATGTAATAAGACATAAGAAAATACGAGTAAAGAGCTCTGAAAATAATATGATGAGGATGCTAAAGTAATGAAAGAGAAAAGTTTGAAATTGTGGTTGTGATGACCACCGTATAATATGTGAAATAATGTAAATTATGATAGAAATCAATAAAAGAGATATGGCTAGAATGTGTAAATGTATTGAAAATGTTAATAGAAGTAATAAAGTGTATAGTACAGTTATAAAATAAAGAGTATAACTGAGTATTTCAGTTTTCTAACAGAATGAATTATGATTATGGACTAAAAATATAATAAGAGCAATGTCACTATGGTGACCAAAGAAAGAAAGATTGGAAAAAGAATGTGAGTATAGATATATGAATGAAATTCATATAAGAAAGAAGAATGAAAACACATAAGTAAAAAGAGTAAAAAGAAGTGAGTTGGATAAACCCAATTGAATTATAAATATTATGAAGTAGTATGATGTGTTGTTTATGGACAACCAAGAAATGAAAGTGTGTATATAAAAGTTGTGAGCAAATAAAATAGTATAAAAACTGAAAGCAAAATACCTAATCAAGTATTAGAAGAGGAATCCAATACAGAAATGAAAATACAAGAAATGGGAAGTTATGACTTCCAAACTTGAAAGTAATGTGACTAATACAGATATCTAATAATTGAAGTAAATAATTAAGTCTAAAAAAATGATAGTGAGTAATAAAAACAAGGTAAGTTATCTGAATGAGAAAGTAATAAAATTTGTTAAAAAAAAAAAAAGAAAAAAAAAAGAAAACTATGAGTATGTTGCATTTTTATAATGCAAGAGAATGAGTTGAAATTGAGTGCCTAATCAAGTGTTGGGCGAAAAGTTAAAGCTTAGACAGATAATGATGATATAGAGAAGAATATAAAGATAGATATCAAAGAAATGGTCGCTTGAAGTCAGATCTAGTGACTATATAAAGTATGAATAAGAAGAATTGAGAATGATAAAAGTATAACTGAAAGAATGTGAGAAAAAATGACTGAGAGTCAAATATGAAATAAAAATTAAAATAAAGAGACAACTTCTAAGAGGAAGAGACGAGTAAAAGTAGCTAAAGAATAGAGAAATGGTCAGTATATGACTAGTAACTATAAAAAGAAAATGTATAGTGTGTATCGCTTTAAGATATATAAAAGTAAAGAGAGTAAAGAAATGACATTTAAATAAAAAGAACAATGCAATGTGTTGGGCATATAGCCTTATGACACATAGAGAGAAGTGGTAAAAAGAATAATAAAAGAAATTCGAGGTATTAAACCTAACAAGTTATAAGTAAAAAGATATGAGATATAAAGACTAATTATAAAAAAAATTTGGAGGTAATCTATATGATTATGAAAGTAGTGTATGTTTAATACATATAGTGAGACATAAATGTTAATTTTTATTGATATATGATATATATATATATATATATATATATATATATATATATATATATATATATATATATATATATATATATATATATATATATATATATATATATATATATATATATATATATATACGAAAACATAAGTAATAAGATGAGAATGGTACATGGGGTACCTAAGAAGATAAGAAGTGTATTCATAAGAGTACAGTAAGAAAGCTGAGACATGAAAAGGTATGATTATAATAGAAAGTATAATGAGTAAAAGAGATTGAAATCTCCTAAATGAAAAAAAAATGGAAGAGATGTTTAGATCGTTAATATGTCGAACGATAGAAATAATAGAAGTGAAAAGTAATACTAGACATGTACTTGTAAAAAGTAATACATGCAAGTAACAAGATGATAAGGTAATAACCTTATGAGAATATAAGAAAACTAATAGTAAAGACACAGAAAAAGGAGAGAAAGAATAGAAAATTCTTTGAAAGTGAAAGATGAAAGAAACAAGAATAACGATTGACTTTTGAAAAGTCAATTCCTCTGGTATATGTGGATATACGAAGTTGTAAAACTTCTAAAGAAATGTATAAAGATGAAGTGGGTAGATGTCATGAAAATATACATGTATATAAACATATATATATATATATATATATATATATATATATATATATATATATATATATATATATATATATGAGATCGGAGTCTAATGACAAGAAAGAAGTAGTTAGAAATGTAGATTGACTGTTGGAGAGTCAATTTTTCATACTAAAATATGAAGTGAGAGAGAGCTTCTAAAATAAAGATAGAAAGTAAATTTAAAATATGAAATTTACTTAAGTAAGAAAAAGAAGTAAAAGCTTTTATTACATTAAAAGAGAAGTCGAGTAATGCGTCTGTCCTTATATTATTAGATGGGACAAAAGATTTTGAAGTATACAGCAATGCCTCACCTAGAGGGCTTAGCTGTGTGTAGATGCAGAGGAATAAGAGTATAGTATATGTTCCCAGATAGTTAAAAGCCCTAGAAACAAAATATATTATCTATGATATAGAGCTAGTAGCAATAGTATTTGCCTTGACAATTTGGAGGCACTACCTGTATGGAACAACGCGCAAGTTATTCACTGATCATAAGAGTTTGCCGTATGGATTCACTCAAATAGAGTTGAACATAAGACAGAACAGATAGTTAGAGCCGATCAGTGATTATGTTTGCGAGATTGTATACCATTCAGGCAAGCAAGTGTAGTAGCATATGCATTGAGTAGAAAAGTTCCGGAGAAAAGAATCAATGCAAGATTTATACGTATAGAACTAGTGTCCAGTATTATAGAACAGATTAAAGCAGTCCAACAAAAATGTTGGAAAAAGCATAGACTTGAAAGATGAGAAACGAGGAAGACATGCAGTTTGAGATAAGTAGACAAGAGTTAAAGACCTCTAGGACCCGTTCTTGGGTGCTGAAAGCAGGAGATTTGAGAAATGTGATTTTAGAAGAGTCATATAAGTCTAAGTGTAAAGTTGAGGAAAGTACATCTTCAAGTGTGCCATCTGTGCACAAGTCAAGGCGGAACATCAGGTCCCGCATGGAGACGTTCAGTCATTGCACATTCCAGCCGAAAAGTGGAAAGATGTAACCATGGACTTTATTGTTGGGTTACCGAGAACGAGAAGAGGTTATGATAGTATGTGGGTCATAGTGGACCGGTTGACCAAGAGTGCACTATTTCTAGCCATAAAAGAAACTACTCCCTTGGAGCAGTTAGCCCAGTTGTATACAGATGAAATGTTAAGAAGATATGGTGCACCGTTGTCTATCGTGTCAGACAGAGACCCCAGATTTACCTCTAATTTTTGGAGACCTTTACAAGATAAAATGGGGACAAGAATTCAGCTAAGTACAGCGTATCATCCACAAACAGATGGTCAGAGTGAACGAACGATTCAAACATTAGAAGACATGCTACGATTATGTGTGATGGAATTTGGAGGTAGTTGGGATGAACACCTGCCATTGGTGGAATTTGCATACAACAATAGCTACCATTCCAGCATCAAAATGCCACCCTTTGAGGCATTGTATGGTAGAAAGTGTAGAACTCCTTTATGCTGGTTACAAGCGGGTGAGACGAAGCTTACGGGGCCAGAGATTGTTAGAGTAACTAATGAGAAGATTGGAGTAATTCAAGCCAACATGAAAGCCGCACAAGATCGACAGAAGAGTTACTCAAATTTGAAAAAGAGACCATATGACTTGCAAGAAGGAGATTTGGTGATGATAAAAGTGTCGCCATGGAAAGGAGTGGTCAGATTTGGCAAGAGAGGAAAGTTGAGTCCAAGGTACATTGGACCTTTTAAAATTCTAAAGAGAGTTGGGTTACAAGCATTCAAGATAGAGTTACCACCCGAACTCAGTGGAATACATGATACCTTTCATGTATGCTACTTGAAAAAGTATTTTGGTAAAGAAGAGTTAGTAATACCGTATACTGATCTGAGAGTGGAGACTCCTAGTAAACTGATTGAAGAACCCGAAGCCATCCTAGAAATGCAGACTAAAAAGCTAAGGAACAAGGAGATTGACCTTGTACTTGTTAAGTGGAAGCATCCCTTAGGGTCAAACTTGACTTGGGAAACATTAGCAGAAATGAAGAAAAGATATCCGAATTTCACCGATTACGAAAAGATTCCGAGGACGGAATCCGCTTAAGGAGGGGTGACTGTAAGAACCCGCGAAATTTGTAAAAGGGTAAAATGGTATTTTGTCACATTATAAGACCATTATGTATAACAATATGTATTTGTAAAATAATATGATAAGAAATATGAAGTTATGTGAAATTCGGAGTTTTTCCGCGTGAATAGTAAAATTTGACCAAAAAGGGCAAAATGGTCATTTGACATGAAAATGACCAAAATGTCAAGAAAATGTCAAGTTGGAAGTTAATGGAACATTGATGCAAAATTTTGGGTCTTAGGACCATTTATGTAAAGAAATTGCAAATTTAGGACCAAAATGTAAATATTTTATAAACTTAAAATTATAAATAAGAGAGTTAATTAACTCTCAATCTCCAGAACATTTCAGAAGTTTACAGAGAGAGCTAGAGAGTACGAGAGAGAGCTAGAGAGAACGAGAGGAAGAAGAAGGAATTCAAGAATTTTCTTCAAAGAAATCAAAGGAATTAGCAATTCCAAAGCTTTAAGAGGTATTATCCTAACCCTAGAACTCAAATCTCTTGAACGGGAAATCATTCCAAACTTCTGATTTTCCAGAAATCAAGGTTCTAGTGATCTTACCTTGCTCAAAATCATCCATCTAGCATGTTCTAACACTTGAATGTGTTAAAAACTAAGAAATGGTGATTTTGGCCAAGAACACTAAAAACGGGTTTTGCAAGATCAAGGCTAGTTTATATGATTTTTCTGGGTCCAAATGATCAATTGGGATGTAATAAGACACTCCCAAGTGATTAATTTCGAAAACTTGGATTTTTGGACTAAAATGACAAAAACGGGATTTTGTAGAATTGGAATTGGAATCAATGATTCCATGGCTTAAAACTTGATGTAAAGCAAGGGTTTTAGTCATGGAATGATAGTAAAACAATTAAGATATGTATTAGGTGCTTAACAGGTCAAAATAGAGGTCTGTAGCACAAAAATCGAACTTAAAAACTGAGTCTGCAGATAGACACGGGTCGTGTCTTTCTTAGTACAAAAAACACACGGGTCGTGTGTTTACTGGAAAAGCTTCTGTCCAATTTTTGAGTTTTGAAATCGATGCTAGGCTTGTCCGTTTGGTCTGTAACTTATACCATAGCCTTAAAATGGTATGAAAACATGTAAGAAACTTTCAAATTTGCAATCCGACCTTGCGGAAAAATCACTGTAGCGGCAGTGGCAAATTTGCAAAGTATATTGTTAAAACTTGATTTTTGGGATTTAAGCTAAACTTGTCCGATTAATCCCAAATTTGGAACACAAGTCTTATATGGCTTAAGACTTCATGTAAAAGTGTCAAAACTGAAATACGACCTCTCGGGACCACTGTAGCAATATACGTGTATTTCGGGGACAAATTATAAAACGAATCTATTAATGGTTATACATTTGTTATAACCTAGAATTGAGATGTATGAGATCTTAGAACTGTAGAATATGTATTTATTGAGTATTTATATATAATACTTATATAGGTGGTGCTTCAAACGTGATTGAGCACGGAAAAGGGAAAGGAATACGAGAAGCATAGAGACTTGTAGCAACATCAAGGTGAGTTTTATGAGGATTTTCTAGTACATAGCAAAATGTTATTTTCAGAAAAGTATGATTTCCAATCTTTAAAAATACTAAAGTTTGGAAAATGGTTTTGAATGAAGCTCTATACAAGGGCTTAGTATTTTAAGTATATTTTTAAAGTATGATTTGTAAAGTATTTTGAAAGAAGTTCCTTATAGGAACTCAGTTGTCAGAAGCAGTTTTGAAAGTATTTTTGTTAAAGAATTATAAAATGTTTGAGTAAGAATAGTTTACAAATTGTGTCCCACCTTGACCAATTTGAGATGAAATGAAGTAAGAATTAAAGAAGTATGAGCCAGTTGTCCGGACTAGGATCACCCACATAATCGGGGATCAGAAGACACTACTGGGATGGTACCTCCCGTCGCGAAGTAGTTGTCTAGCTTAGCATACCCTTGTGCTTGAATTTGTTCCAAGTCACGAAGGGGAGACAGAATGAGCAAACCGAGTGGGCAGATCTGTTCTGTCCCGCGAGGGGAGCTAGTTGAATGAATTAATTAACTTAATTCATAATTTTCAGTTGGTCACGAGAAAATGAGAAAGAAAGTAGTTTTATAAAAGAAAGTCTTTCTAAAGTTTGAAAGTAAAGAAGAAAAAGTTATTTTGAGATTTATGAAATAAATCAGTTTTTAGCAATGTACTTTTGATATTTCAAGTTTTGAACAGAAAAGTTTTGGGTCTAAACCCATATTACTCACGAGGCTTTATGTCTCACGTATACTATGTTTTTGAAATGCTATGTACTTAGGTGAAGGGAGCGAGAGTTGAAGTTGGGACCGTTATTGTGCACTGTAAGTTTAAATTATGGTTATCTGTATTGAGTCTGTAAACCCCCTTTGAGTTTAAGTTTGTAAAATAAATAAAAAAAAAATTAAGTGACTTTTTCGTAGTCACAAGTTGTAAAATATGTTTGTAAGTTAAAACTATGTTTGTATTTAAATATGGTGAAAGAAAAGGGGTGTTACACGATGTGCCCAAATGCATGGCGTGGTCAGTTTATGCGGGGGGGCCACAGACCCGACAATAATTTCAAAAGCGGTCGCATCGATGGATCTTTAGTTTTGGCATGCTTTTTTCGGAGTTGCTGGGTCTAACAACGACATCAACGTGCTCACTGCTCGATCAATCCCCCGTGTTCAACGATATATTTCAAGGAATATCTCATGACGTCCTGTTTGTAGTGAACGACATTACTTACAAACGTGGTTATTATTTGACCGATGTGATTTATCCGGAGTATTCTGTTTTTGTGAAGGCGTGGTCCCATCCGAATGACGAAAACGTTTGAGGTTTAAGGCGGTCCAAGGAGGAGCTCGGAAGGATATAGAACGAGCGTTCGATATTCTTAAAAGACGTTTCAACATTATTTACAATTCGGCACGTACTTGGGACGCCAGAAAAATTAAGTCTATCATGTACGCGTGCATGATATTACACAATATGATTTTAAAACACGAAGGAAAAGCTATATGCTGATTTGATGAAAATGAAGTTTTGCCATCGCTTGAACCTTTCGGTTTTGACACGCCTCAATGCCGAGCAAATAGAGCGGAGGTACGTAGCCGCGAGTTGCACAACAACCTTCGAGCGGATTTGTCAGAGCATGTCCACCGGAACGCAATTGACGTTGCCAATATTGAAGATGAAGAGTTGTTCTTGTCGACGGATGAAGAATCGGAGGAGTATATGGATGATTACGAAGATGAACTATCCGACAACGACTCCTACGGCTCGGAGGATTGACGTTTCTATTTTTTCATGTTTTATCGTGTGTCGCTTTTAATTGTCGTTTTTTTATTTTTCGTTCGTCGTTTTAATTTACGTTTGTAATTTTAATTTATTAATGAAGTGTTATTTTAAAAAAATAGTTTGGTTAAATTTAAATTATATTATTTATTTAATTAAAAAAATGAGTGGTTGGTGAGGGGTTACCATTTCCTAGAATTGAATGGGTGAGGGTTAGTGAGAGGAAAGTGAGGTGGCGTCTACGTGACACTCAAACCCCTTGGAGTGAGTGGTCATGGCTCCCCTTGGTCTAAATGTATCATTTTCAAAATTAACTTTTGTATTTAGTTTAGTTAAGTTTTATATTTAGTTTAATTTAATTATATTGATGCATCCATAAAGTATACTGTTTTTAAAATACAATGCCGATATTATAAAAAAAATATCGAGGAGGGTCTTGAGAGATAAACAGTTGAAATTGTATTAAAATACAATGCTGGTATTATAAAAAAATTATCGGTCGTAGTTTCGCAGTTTTTTTATGTTTGTAGTTTCTTGTTTTTAATTGTTGTTTTTATTTAATTTGTTGTATGTCGTTTTTATTTTCTAAATTAGTGAGTTGGTTTTCTTTTTTTAATTATTTGGTTAATTTAATTTTAATAGGTTTGTTATTTAGTTTAATTTATTTATAATATTTATTTAATTAAAAAAATGAGTGGTAGTTAGGGTTACCATTTCCAAGATTTAAAAAGGTAATAGGTAGTGAAAGTTTATTGAGGTGACGCTTACGTCAGGTAAAAAATGAATAGTAGTGTAAAAAATGAATAGTAGTGTGGGGTTTGCACCCTTCCACTTTTCTTGGTTTAATCGTGTTTTGTAATTTCATAATAATATTATTGTTGTTTTGTAATTTATAAAAGAACCGATACCGTTTTGAAACTTTACTAGTAATTTTGTTTGAAAGATTCTCTATTGCCTTTCCTTTCACATCATGCGCATGCTATAGCTCCTGTTACTTCATTGGAAACATGCAATCCCATTACTGTAAAATGTGTAACCAGTGAAATTCGCCAATGTCATGTCGTTTTCTCCATATTATACGACACCTTTCTCATTAATTGGGTTTAAATGTCTTTGTCATATTTTCTTCTCATGTAAAAACATGAAAGTGGACTCACACACACAATTTCTCATATTTCAAATAGCAAATGAGAAAAGTGACAAAGGAGTTTGAATCTCTTTATTGGAAGCTGGTTTTTATCCGACGGGCGCCCATAGATTAAATCTGATGCATTTTGACTTTTTATATGGATAAGATATTTCAAAATGGCCTTATGATTAAATAAAATGTCCTCAAGTGAGCTTGATTAATAAGGTTTAGAAACCTAAAAAAATTCTATCTCTTGAATTCGTGCCCTTATTTTCTTTCTTGGCTGACAACGTGGGAAGCTGTTACTTTCACCCACATGCAACATGCATGTTCTTCTCATGTAGGATCTCATAGGAAAATGGAAATAAGTCGTATCTAAATGTGCATATTTAATGAGAATACATTTTTATCCGAATGTTATTTGAGTCTTGAGAAACAAAGTGCTGATTTTAATAAAGTAAAATACAAAATTTTAATGTTATATCATTTCCATGAAATCCTAATATTCATCGTTCCTTATAAAATAAATCAAAGTAAAAACTGCAAAATTGTCAGTGTAGTTTGTCAAAAAATATGGATAAGATTCAAAAAGTTTCCAACTTGCATGAAATATTCAAAATGTTGGTGATTTTAGTGTCACCGGGTCATTTTATGTAATTGAAACTAACATGTGAGCTAACGGCTATTTAGTTTGTATCCTAATATATGTTCGGGTATGTGCGGAGTGCACGCATGTATAAGGTCAAATAAATAGCCGGTTCGACGACAAGTCGGAGGTCCGGGGGCAGCGCCCCTGGGTTCGAGGTTTCCAAAGGGGCAGCGCCCCTTTGGCAGGGTCTAGGGGCAGCGCCCCTAGCGGGGGTTCCGGGGGCCGAGAGGGTACATAGTGGAAAATCGTATTTCTCGATGGTGATTATGGTAAAACTGACTAATTTCGTCAGTTTTGTAAACCATTAATTCCTTCATAAATTCGTGACTTGCTACCAAAGGAACCGATGACGGAAACCCTAAAGCTCATGACGGCTAACCCTAGACAAACCCTGTTCCACTCGTTTATTATAAATACGGCTCTCCTCATTGAGGAGAAAAACACCCTTTTTAGCTCTCGTTTTCATCAATCTCTCTCAGATCTCCATAGCAATTTGGCTCACGTTTTCTATGCCTAGATTCGTGAGTGTGCTCTTGGATTATCCTAAGCTGAAATTTTTGTAACCTGGGCAGAAGCTAAGTCCATTTGGGTTGCCCTCATAGCTGGAGGATAGATGTATAGTTCAATAGAGAGAATGGTTGATTTATTAATTGTTTAGTAAATCAATAGAAAATAAATATATGGTTTATTAATATATTTAAATGTTAATATATTAATTAGAAACTATATTAATTAATTGAGATTTAATCTAGAATTAATTGGATATAATTTAATGATTAAATAAATTAATAAAAGCTGCAGGGACTGGTTTGCATTTATTCAATAGTTGAATAACTGGCCAGGTAAAAACCAGGGACCAAAATGGCGCCACCCTGGAGGCTCCTCCAGGGTTTGGCGAAACCCTAATTAGGGTTTTGGGAAGCCTGGTCCAAGTGGTCAAAAGGCTTGTTCATTTGGAGGCTCCTTAGGGTTTCAGGTGCAACCCTTGGAGGCTATAAAAGGAACCCCCTGGGCACCTCATTCTTCACGCCATCTCTCTCTCTGTTACTCTGTTAGACTGTTTTCTCCATTGCTTGGGTGTGACTTGCATTTGAGGCAGGATTATTTTGCTGCTAGCTTCAAGGATCATAAGATCAAAAGATTGGTTTTCTCAGTTTTGATCTTTAGAAATTAATTGTTTCTTTAGGTTTAGTTTATTATCTTCATAGAAGAAAACATAGATCATATTAGGGTTGCATGTGAACCATAGGAATCTATTTGTTCATTGATTGCATAGAAACCCTTCAGGGGTATCAGAGCATAGGCTTGTTTTCTTATGAATTGATATAAATTGCATGTATGATTCTTGCCTTGAGGTGTTTTGCAAAAACTCCTCCTTGAGAGGCTTCTTGGTCGACGGTTTGGCTAGGGTTTCCTAACCCTAGCCGCCAAGCCCCTTGGTCCCCCTTATTTGCTTGATTTACTTGCCTTAAAAGTATGTTGTTATTTTTGGTAATTGGATTAATTAAATAACTAGAACTCTTTTTACCTAGCTTGTAATTTTCGATCACTAGAGGGGCCTAGATAGAAAAATTAATTTGATTAATTTGATGAAATCTATCTTAGATTTAATTAGTTTAATTAATTGTTAATTAAAAGATCAATTAAATCGGTTTAAAGAATTAATTTAAAATTTTCGAAAAAATAGTTTAAAATTTGCGAAAATTATGAGATAATTAATTCTAAAATATTTTAATAAGATTAAAATATATCTTATATATTTATGATTAAAAGTTAATATTTATATATAAGAAAATTGGTTAGTCTTACCGTTAGTAGGCCTCTTTCACAAAGCTGTCCTCTAAAGAGGGTATAAGGCGACTGCCTATAAAATGGTAGTCTAATGAATATCTACTCTTACCCACCGCTCTCCTGGTTAGTCGAGTATCGTTAGCCGAACGGGTTTGATAGAACCGCTAAGCCTCTTAAAAGTATAATGATATAATTGAAAGTACTAGAACTTTAATCAAAACCCAATCTAGTTACTTTAGGTTCAAAAATGTGAATTGGTGCTAATCCATGAAATTGCACATTGCACTTTGTGGAACGTTAGTGGAGCGTGTGTGGTTTACCGACACGCCAACTGGGATCCACAAAGAGTCGCAATGGGTTTCTCGATTTTGTCATTATTAACGGAGCGTGTGTGGTTAACCGGCACGTTAATTAGAGATGACAATTGACTTCGAGAGTACCGAGCGAATTTGCATGGTTATTCACACCCGGTTTGTGATCCTCGGTATCCCAGTCACAAACAGTGGGGCATTCCCGATATTAAAACATGCTAACGAACAGTTCGGTAAATCTCAATGAAACTAGGAATTCCAGTATAATAAGATTATTTTTCCGCGGTGGAATTGGCTGAATCGTCATTCGCCTACCTTATAAAATTTACAATAAAGATTACGGTATCCCTTTTCGATATTGTAGATTGTTATTGTAGGGTCCTAGCCTTATATTTATTCTTGGGTGAATATAAGTTTTTTAATAAATGTCTAATTAAAACTACCTTCTTCTTGTTTGAGATGTCTTCTGACCAATCTGTTCCCCACTCGAATCCCGGTAATGTCACCTCGATTTTGTCATTGTGCTCAAAAGTGACGTTAGACGACACTAACTACAATAACTGGATCCGCAACATAAAAATGGCTCTACGGTTTGAACACAAAGAGTATGTTCTGGAAACCGAGCTAGTTGAGGTTGACCCAGATACCGCTACTCCCGAGGAAGTCGCCTCGTACACCAAACACTCTGATGATGCAACCAAAGTGGCCTGCATCATGATCGCTACTATGAACCCTGAACTGCAGCGTATCTTTGAGGACTATTGGCCGTACAAGATGCACAAAGAGCTCACGGAAAAGTTCCGCAAGCAAGAGCGCATCGAAAGGCGTGAGGTTGTAAAAGCCTTCACTAACGGCAAGCCTAAAGATGGAGAGTCCATCTGCACTCATGTGCAAAGGATGCATGGTTATGTGGAGAGGCTTAGGAAGCTAGAAATGCCTGTTCATGAGGATTTAGCTGTTGACATAGTGCTAAACTCCTTGCCCAGTTCTTATGACCAGTTCACACTGGCGTATCATTTGAACAACAACGAGGCAACCCTAGCTGAGTTACACCGCATGCTTCGTACGGCTGAAGACGGGATGAAGGAAAAAGGTTTGCTCCCTGTCAACCCGCCTATCCTGGCTATTGGCTCTGGCAAAGGAAAGAAACGGAAGGGCCCTCCTAAGCAGAACTGGAGGGAAAAGACTCATGTCGGGTCATCAAGAAGTCCCCCAAAGGGCAAGTCTTTCAGCATTCCGCATGTTTAGAACCCCAAAGATGCCTACTGTTTTTACTGCAAGCAAAAGGGTCATTGGAAGAGGAGCTGCCCAACGTATCTACAGGATATCAAGGACGGTAAAGTGAAACCATCACAAGCAGGTACATACTTAATTTCTGATAACTCGTCTTCTTGTTCTTGGGTCATTGACACAGGATGTGGTTTTCATATCTGTTCTGATTTGCAGGGCCTAGAGGAAAGTAGGGAGCTGGAGCACGGTAGATTGAACTTGGTCATGGGCAATAGGCGAACGTCACATGTTAACAAGATCAGTGTCTATAGACTAGCGCTTAGTAATGGAGTTAGATTAGATTTACATAATTGTTGCTATTCGCCAGATATGGCTAAAAACATAATTTCTTTTCATGCACTGTTCAGACAAGGTTTTTATTATGAATTTAATAAATTGAATGGTTCAATTTCTGTTTTCAAAGATAATGTTTTTATATTTAATGTTATGCCTTGTGATGGAGTGTATGAATCTATTATGTGTGTTGATAATTATGGTAAAAATGTTTTAGCTATTGATGCTTCGAGCGGTATAGAAAAGGCGTGCTTGTGGCACTGTCGCCGTGGCACTGTCGCCTTGGCCATATCAACAAGAAACGCATCGCTCAACTCCAAAAGGATGGAGTATTGGAATCTTTCGACCTCGGGTCGGACGATGTATGCGAATCTTGCTTGCTTGGTAAGATGACAAAATCACCATTCAAAGGTTCCTTTGAAAGAGGTGAAGGCCTGTTGGACATCATACACACATATGTGTGTGGTCCCTTCAGAACAACCACAAAAGATGGCACGCGGTTCTATGTGACCTTTACTGACGATTTTAGTAGATATGGGTATATCTACTTAATCAAGAATAAGTCAGATACCTTTGAAAAGTTCAAAGAGTTCAAAAATGAAGCAGAAAATCGATTGGGCAGAAAGATAAAGATGCTTAGATCCGACAGAGGCGGTGAGTATCTTAGTATCGAGTTTCTCGAATACCTCAAGGAATGTGGAATTGTTTCACAGTTGTCGCCTCCAAGAACACCTCAGTTGAACGGTGTTACTGAAAGACGAAACCGAACCATGTTGGACATGGTTCGTTCCATGATGAGTCGAGCTTCGCTTCCAATCCATTTCTGGGGGTATGCCTTAGAGACTGCCGCCCATATCCTAAATCTTGTCCCAACCAAGAAGGTTGCGAAAACACCACACGAGATGTGGACGGGGAAAGTTCCCTCGTTGGCACACATCAAAGTCTGGGGCTGTGAAGCTTTCGTGAGACGAGAGACTTTGGATAAGCTCGCAGAAAGAAGTGAGAGGTGTTTCTTCATCGGATACCCGAAACAGTCTTTTGGATACTTGTTCTATAGACCGAGCGAGGACATGGTCTTTGTAGCAAGACGGGGGTTCTTTCGAGAGAGAGAACTCATATCCAAAGAGGACAGTGGGAGTACGATCGTTCTCGAAGAAATTCAGGAGACGCCCGATGAAACAACCTTAGAAGAAACTAGCAACCAACATGAGGAAGAAGTTCCTGTTAGACCCACCGACATCTCATTGCCCCTTAGGCGTTCGGGTAGAGTTTGCATGCCACCCGAGTTTTATGGTTTCCATATTACTTCGGACGGTGACACATTGGTCAGTGATCGCACATTGACTAATTTGGATGAGTCAGCTAACTACCGCGAAGCGGTGGCAGGCCCCGAGTCTGCCAAGTGGACAGAGGCAATGGACAACGAGATTAAGTCCATGTATGACAATCAAGTTTGGAACTTGGTTGACAATGTGTCGGGTCGAAAGACAGTCGGGTGCAAGTGGATCTTCAAAAAGAAGACCGACATGGATGGTAAAGTACATACTTACAAAGCTCGGCTGGTTGCGAAGGGATTCACTCAAACCCCGGGGGTTGACTATGATGAAACCTTCTCACCAGTAGCCAAGATTAAGTCAATCAGGATAATGCTTGCCATAGCTGCATTTCATGATTATGAAATTTGGCAGATGGATGTCAAAACCGCTTTCCTTAACGGGAAACTGACTGAGGATGTTTACATGAGTCAGCCAGAAGGTTTTGTAGACACAAAGCATCCTGATAAAGTATGCAAGCTTGAAAGATCAATCTACGGATTGAAGCAAGCATTTCGCAGCTGGAATCTCTGCTTCCATGAGAAAGTCAAAGAGTTTGGCTTCTCTAGGAGTGAAGATGAGTCTTGTGTATATGTCAAGGCTAGTGGGAGTATAGTCACTTTTCTGGTGCTGTATGTTGATGACATATTGCTCATGGGAAACGACATTCCGACCTTGCAAGATGTCAAGTCTTGGCTCGGGAAGTGTTTCGCCATGAAAGACCTAGGAGAAGCTGCCCATATTCTCGGGATAATAATACTTAGAGATAGAAAGAGAAAATTAATAGGTCTAAGCCAGTGTACATATTTGGAAAAAGTGTTAAAAAGATTTAACATGGAAAATTCCAAAAAGGGAGAACTACTAATCCAGAGTAATGCCAAATTGAGTAAGACTCAAAGCCCGAGTACCGATGAGGAAATAGCTGAGATGAGTCGGGTACCCTATGCTTCGGCAGTGGGGTCGATCATGTACGCTATGACATGTACTCGCCCTGACGTATCCTTTGCATCAGTCGGTACCAGGGTAATCCTGGAAAGGCACACTGGATAGCGGTCAAGAACATACTCAAGTATCTGCGAAGGACAAAGAATATGGTATTAGTCCTTGGTGGCAGTGATGACTTAAAAGTGAGTGGATATACAGATGCCAACTTCCAGACAGATAGGGACAGTAGACGGTCACAGTCGGGCTGGGTATTTCTTTTGAACGGTGGAGCGGTCACTTGGAAAAGTTCCAAGCAAAAAATGGTGGCTGATTCAACGTGCGAATCAGAGTACATTGCAGCGAGTGAAGCGTCTAAAGAAGCGGCTTGGCTGAAGAACTTTATCGGTGACCTTGGAGTTGTCCCAAGCATTCAGGAGCCGATGGAACTTTTCTGCGATAATGAAGGAGCGGTTGCTTTGACAAAAGAACCGCGAGACCATGGAAAGTCTAGGCATATCGAAAGAAAATACCACTATATTCGACATCAAGTAGAAGAATGTCACTTACTGGTTAAGAGAGTATCATCATAAGACAATCCTGCTGATCCTTTGACTAAGGCACTAAGCAGGATCAAGCATAATAAGCATGCTCGGAGCATTGGTCTGAAGGATGATATTAGTTTTAGTAATTAGATAGATTTGAAACTTGTAAACAGTATAAATGTAATTGACTTGGTGATTTTATAATTGAGATTTATAAATGAGTATTGTTACTGCCTTTGTCAATTGTTTATTATTGTGTTTCTATATTTGCATGTTTAACTTCCTAAATAATTAGATTATTTAAATTTCCACAGTCAATCACACTGTTAGGGAGTAAGTGTGAACGAAGACTGTCATGAATCGGTTGTAGATTGTCTAAGGAGTTAGACATTGCAGTAACACTGCTACAACGTTCATGAGTACTTAGAAAATAGAGATTTGAGTATTGGATAAACCCGTGCTTAACAGATTTCTTCATGGATTATATCACGAGCAATGTTAAGACGATAATATCCTTTTGATCTTTAAGTGGAGAGATATGATCTGTAATTTACGAGACAAGTACTCATTGATAATACGAAAACACACCGGTAACACGGCGTTATAAAACACATTGTTGTGAGTATTCTGACTAGCAAAAGGTATGGACATATAAGTCAAAACTTATCCGTCCCCTGACCCGATGGGAAACAGATATCTGTAGGCCTCTCGATGATTTTGAAGTTGACTGAAAGTGTTGGCCAACCAGGACTAAATTGATGTGTTCAATTAGTAGTCTTAAAAGTCATATGCAAATCAGAAATCGAGAAACAGAGTATCAGACCTAGATTGACTTTATCCATGTCTAGAGTCTGAGAATATCTTGTTGGACGGAGGATCATCTGATCACTTATCTTTGGACAGAACTGATTGAGTCAGAGTTCAGGACAGTTTCTGGGAATCTGATATTAATCAGAAGGTAAACAGAAAATTAAAGTCATAGACTTATCCAAGTGGGAGACTGTTGGATTAGGTGTCTAAGCCATGACTTATAATTGTATTTTTCTTGTTAATAGAAGCTAAGTCCATTTGGGTTGCCCTCATAGCTGGAGGATAGATGTATAGTTCAGTAGAGAGAATGGTTGATTTATTAATTGTTTAATAAATCAATAGAAAATAAATATATGGCTTATTAATATATTTAAGTGTTAATATATTAATTAGAAACTATATTAATTAATTGAGATTTAATCTAGAATTAATTGGATATAATTTAGTGATTAAATAAATTAATAAAAGCTGCAGGGACTGGTTTGCATTTATTCAATAGTTGAATAACTGGCCAGGTAAAAACCAGGGACCAAAATGGCGCCACCCTGAAGGCTCCTCCAGGGTTTGGCGAAACCCTAATTAGGGTTTTGGGAAGCCTGGTCCAAGTGGTCAAAAGGCTTGTTCATTTGGAGGCTCCTTATGGTTTCAGGTGTAACCCTTGGAGGCTATAAAAAGAACCCCCTGGGCACCTCATTCTTCACGCCATCTCTCTCTCTGTTACTCTATTGGACTGTTTTCTCCATTGCTTGGGTGTGACTTGCATTTGAGGCAATATTATTTTGCTGATAGCTTCAAGGATCATAAGATCAAAATGTTGGTTTTCTCAGTTTTGATCTTTAGAAATTAATTGTTCCTTTAGGTTTAGTTTATTATCTTCATAGAAGAAAACATAGATCATATTAGGGTTGCATGTGAACCATAGGAATCTATTTGTTCATTGATTGCATAGAAACCCTTCATAAAGAGCATATGGTATGTAAACTTGTGAAATCTTTATACGGGATGAAACAAGCGCCCAAGCATTGGCATCAAAAGTTTGATGAGATGATTTTGTCCTCTGGTTTTAAGTTAAACCAAAGTGACAAATGTGTTTACAGTAGATTCGATGATGCCACTGGTGCTGTAGTGATCATTTGTTTATATGTAGATGACATGTTTATTTTCGGTACTGACCAAAATCAAGTAGATGAAACAAAGAAACTCTTGTCATCAAAGATTTCCATGAAAGATTTGGGAGAGGCTGATGTGATTCAAAGAATTAAGAGGATGAATAAAGTATTAGTAATGACTCAAAGTCACTATATTTAGAAAATTCTCAAACGGTTTAATTTTGCCGATTGTTCACCGGTGAGCACTCCCATGGATCCAAGTGTGAAATTGATGGAGAACAAAGGAACTCCTATTTCAAAATTTGAATACTCTAAGGCCATTGGTATCTTGATGTATGCTATGACAAGTACCAGGCCTGATATTGTTTTTGTTGTGGGAAAATTGAGCAAGTACACTAAGAATCCTAATTGTTACGGCTCAAATATTTTCGCCGTAACCGTGCTGGCCAAAGAAGAAGACGTGTCATCTGGTTACCTGCTATACTCGCTCAAAGGGGTGCGTCGCTTAGTCCTATAAGGAAAGTTCTGTCGACCCCGTGATGTTCCGGTCCAAGTCGCCTCTCGGCAAGTCAAGTGATGCTGAGATCCGGGTGGAGCCGGGGAGCCTTGGCGCTGGTCGAAGGTCGGAACTTGTAGGGGACCATGCGGGTTAGACACAACTGGTCGGGGGCTAGTGCCGCCTCCCTGATGAGCCCATGGCAGGGCGAAACCAGTTAGACACACGTATCATGGCAAGGCCGTCACCGGGATGGAGATCATATCATATACGGAGCCCGGGACGCCACACGGACAGAGATCATCATGTCGACTCACATCCGTAAACATGCCGCTAGCCTCTGGCGTACTTGGCCCTTATCCGACAGCAAGTGTTTTCATGCCCAATCCGAGTCCCATTTGACGGCTTACTCGATCCTCCAAGCAGGCAAGTCGGGTGCCGCACGGGTTCAGAATTTGACCCCGTGATAGGTGGTATCAGAGCTTCGTTCGATAGAAAGGACCCTAAGGGAAAAGATGGTGCGCTGGCCGTTCTACCTCGCAAGTACCCGAGAGAAAGTGGGTGCGCTGGCAGGAGATATGCGCAAGTACCGAAGAACCTTAGGCGCTTCCCGGAGTCACAAGAAGCATATGTTAAACGGTTCAAAACGGGGACGGAGCATGACAAGCGCGATGGCACGCGATAAGGTTGATAAAGAAGTACTCAAGAGTTGAGAAAAGCGCGTCGGGTTGAGTCCTTTCTCCCGGCACGAGGACGTGCCGATTCATTAGGTGGGAGAGAGTGTTACGGCTCAAATATTTTCGCCGTAACCGTGCTGGCCAAAGAAGAAGACGTGTCATCTGGTTACCTGCTATACTCGCTCAAAGGGGTGCGTCGCTTAGTCCTATAAGGAAAGTTCTGTCGACCCCGTGATGTTCCGGTCCAAGTCGCCTCTCGGCAAGTCAAGTGATGCTGAGATCCGGGTGGAGCCGGGGAGCCTTGGCGCTGGTCGAAGGTCGGAACTTGTAGGGGACCATGCGGGTTAGACACAACTGGTCGGGGGCTAGTGCCGCCTCCCTGATGAGCCCATGGCAGGGCGAAACCAGTTAGACACACGTATCATGGCAAGGCCGTCACCGGGATGGAGATCATATCATATACGGAGCCCGGGACGCCACACGGACAGAGATCATCATGTCGACTCACATCCGTAAACATGCCGCTAGCCTCTGGCGTACTTGGCCCTTATCCGACAGCAAGTGTTTTCATGCCCAATCCGAGTCCCATTTGACGGCTTACTCGATCCTCCAAGCAGGCAAGTCGGGTGCCGCACGGGTTCAGAATTTGACCCCGTGACATAATGCTCAACATTGGCAAGCAGTGAATAGAGTATTTAAGTATCTCAAGGGAACCATGGATTATGGATTAAGTTACTTGGGATATCCTTCAGTCTTGGAAGGACATTCAGATGCAAGTTGGATAACCAACCTGGAGGATCATTCCTTAACAACTAGTTGGGTATTCTTGCTTGGGGGAGGTGCTATCTCCTAGGCTTCTAAGAAGCAAACTTGCATCACAAACTCAACAATGGAATCTGAGTTTATTGCATTAAGTTCTGCCGGAAAAGAATCTGAATGGTTAAGGAACTTGGTCTATGAGATTCTTTTGTGGTTTAAACCGATAGCACCTATTTCTATCCGTTGTGATAATGCTACCGCTCTAGGCAGGGCTTATACTCAAGTGTGCAATGACAAGTGTCGACACTTAGGTGTCCGACACAATATGGTTAGAGGTCTAATCGTGAATGGTGTGTGAAATCGCAACACAACATGGCAGATCATTTAACTAAGGGTTTGCCAAGAGACTTAGTGCACAAGTCTGCGATTGGGATGGGATTAAAGTCCATCTAATTCTGTAATGATGAGACGCCCAATTCCCTTCTAATATGACATTAGGAGTTGAATTCAATGTGGAAAGCTCACACTTATAGATTGGAACACATGAATCATTCATCCCAAGTAAAGTGTTCGGTTCTGCAGTTGACCAGGTTGAAGTTAAACTTCTTAATAATTCCTTTGATTAAATGTATGTGTAGATACATGGAAAGGAGTTACCTATGTGATTGTGAAGTGTAGCCGCACTTCAAGATGTTGTGGACTTGGCCTTGATACGATCATGAGAGGATTAGGACACACAGCTTTATAATAGCGTCAAGTTGTATTTTGCTAGAAAGATCAATAAACTAGTATGTATTTTACCTTCTGGTATTCTTATTGGTTGATGGGTTCAATTCTTAGAACACCCTGATTCTCGAATATGTGTAAGTGTATTATACTAAGTGGAAATTCAATCGTTTCGACATTTTCATTTATGTACTGGTTTGGTTTGTTTTGATAAAGTCATGTTTGTTCAAGGGTTCCACTAAAATGGGGGAGGATTGTTTGTGATTTTAGTGTCACCAGGTCATTTTATGTAATTGGAACTAACATATGAGCTAAGGGCTATTTAGTTTGTATCCTAATATATGCTCGGGTATGTGCGGAGTATACGCATGTATAAGGTCAAATAAATAGCCGGTTCAACGACAAGTCGGGGTCCCGGGGCAACGCCCCTAGGTTCGGGGTTTCCAAAAGGTAGCCCCCCTAGCGGGGGTTCCAGGGGCCGAGAGGGTACATAGTAGAAAATCGTATTTCTCGAGGGGCCGAGAGGGTACATAGTGGAAAATCGTATTTCTCGTGACTTGCTACCAAAGGAACCCATGACGGCAACCCTAAAGCCCATGACGACTAACCCTAGACAAACCCTTTTCCACTCGTTTATTATAAATACGACTCTCCTCATTGAGGAGAAAAACACCCTATTTAGCTCTCGTTTTCATCAAACTCACTCATATCTCCATAGCAATTTGGCTCACGTTTTCTGTGCCTAGATTCGTGAGTGTCCTCTTGGATTATCCTATGCTGAATTTCTTGTAACCCGGGCATAGGATAAAAATATCAGTTTTGAAAGTGTTTTCACGATCCAAGGGTATCCAGATCTCCACTCAAACCTACTCAATATGTAACACAAAATCAGTAAGATTTTGTGGTTTTAGTCGTTGACAAACTTGAAAATACTGAATTACTCTTTTAATTTCTTTTTGCATTTTTTCAACAACATAGTTTTTAGCATCACTGTTTAACACCAACATTTTATTACCAAAAATTTTAGCATCAATAGTATCTCTATTATAACATCAATATTTTCACCAAAACAATTAACTCATTAATTTACCATTCTATCGGTCAAAGTTTTGAACAATTAATATATATCAAAATGAAAGTATTTTCAAGGACAACAAAGAAACCGTAAATATATTTTTATTTTGAGCTTGAAAAAG